>WTXI01000319.1:0-40247 GCA_022376515.1 Lactifluus volemus
TACGGGTTGTCTACCTTTCCCCAACCCACTTGATAACCCCCAGTCGCAACGGAATTCGGAACGGAGTACGCACTACCATTACTTACTAAGGGCCTCATTATGGCTTACTCTTAATTGATACAGCCTTTCTCGAGACTTGTTGAAGGGCGCACTGCGGCCAGGCGCATATCGTCACATACACAAACACGTCATAGTGCATACTAGTAGGTTTGTTGCTAGCCTGAGCAATACACATCTACCATACCTTTCTGGTGATCGCCTGAAAAAAGCGTTTTCTTTTAATGGGATCATGATCGCCGTCATGAGCCCGCGGACAAATGTGGAGATTTTTCGCGCTCGAGTTTCCGCTTCACATTCCAGATATGGTTCGCGGGGTGGGAGCTCGAGCTCGAGTGACTGAGAGCTTACAAAAGTCATACGTAACGTACCAATCGAAAGGTCAGTATCATTGCCCACCTCCCGCATCAGGTGCGTTGACTTCTTCCTTGGATCAGGAGTCCGAGTCACTGGATTGAGGGGAGCTGCCAGTGCTCAGAATTGCTTCTGACCTCGGTCACACGCTTGAAGCTTGAGGTTGGATGCCGTCTCTCCAACAAAATACATAGAGGTTAGCGGAGACATTTGCGCCTCCACATCTACTGTTTTGATGGCATGCACTACCTCCCTCATGCCAATCAAGTACACTTGGATGCCAGCGTTAACGTGGACGAGCTTCCATTTATGAAGCGTGTCATACTATGCACATGAAATTCTGTACAGAGGCGTACATCAACGGATCAAAAAAGAAGGAAATGTGAGCGTAACACGCAAGGTAATTTGGCCTATCGGTGAATAAATCACGCGTAAAACGCCGCTTCAGGGAAAGAGGAGAGGGGTCACAACATTGAAGCGACCAGTAGGACCCCGTTTTACGCATACCACATTGACAGGGTAAGAAAACGCTCCTACTGCGTGAGCGGGGCCTGGGACAACATGCAGATTAGCGTCGTCCATTTAGCGGGTCCGTCACGGTGACGGTCCTGCGGCAAAAGATTGAGATAAGACATCCGACCATTCATATGAGAAGGAGAAGTTGGCACATACGGGAACACCCCGTGCCGGGAATCCTTGAGGAAATTCTAGGGAATATAGCTCGAGGGCCCTGCGGAAGAATGGGTCATTAGTATCGGAACTTGAAGGTCACTGGCGGCCGTGAATGCAATGAGCGGAACGCGCATTGCGCATCCAAAGAGATATAGTCGCTTAGAAAAGGGCACATTGTCTTCCCGATGGAATGGTCAGATCAGAGCAGTATTGGTTTTGCGGTCATCTCGATTGGGAATGGAAATGTCGAACCGATATTGTACTAGAAATGTCGACGTTGTCGCCACAGACCTTGCTTGGATGGGGGAGGTCCCATGTCTCCCCAAAATCATATTATGTAATTTATCTTGTGAAAAACGGTCTATGATTTAAAGGATACAGTAATTCGAACACTAAGACTGGCACTGTTCGAGATGGGTTTGATTTAGAGGGACATGGTTGCAGTTGATGCTTTGCGAAGCGGAGGGGCATTGATGGAAAGATGCGGTCAGGTAAAGACAACAAATAAAATTGCTCACGCACCTGCAGTTTCCGCGGTGCTTTTAGAGGCCGTCTCACCCACTTGCCTTTCCTTGTTCACTTGCAACATCTCGACGCACACCTAATAGGTCTTGATTTACTAAGGTGTTGTGTGAGTACATGTATAAAAATAAGGCTCCGTAGAATACTGACACAGGAGGTTTGCTCATACTGACAAATTGAATGCAGCCGTGTACCACAGTCCCAACAATCATCATATGGGACCGGCACACATCAATTTCCACGCACAACAACATTTGGTCAAAATAAGAATTGAGAGTTGCGCGAACGGGTCACCGGATCAAAACTGAGAACAAAAGTGAAAACAGCATTGGATGAAAGAGCAAGCAAATTCAATATCAAAATCGAACCCAAACAACAAGAAACATCCCAATTCGTATATACAAATTTCAATTTTTATTTGACAAGATCCGAATTACGCGCACCAATCAAAAGCTTCCATTTTGCAAGGCACAACCTAAATACGGTCGAATTACGACCGCACTGAATACCTTGCAAGCAAGGTAACGTGAGCGCCTTGCTCTGAGCAGCGAAGACCGATGCCGAGGGCCAAAAATGAGTGCATCCCTTGTAGACGGTGGCGAGCGCTTTCCACGACCTCGGCCCAGCGTCTGTTTTTGTTGTCAGCTGTTTTCGTCCCATCCTCACTTCTTGTTGCTGTGATGTGAAAGCGCGATCTCGTGCCTGGATCAACGAACTCTCAACCAAGTGGGCGGGGATCGCTCTTTCGTGCCTCTTGCTACAACCCACCCACTGCCAGCCCGACACGCGAGGTTTTCGCTTAATTTCAAGTTTTGCCGAAGCGCCGAGGGGCAAGCCGAGGGGGCGTGACGGTGCCGGCGGGACGCGTGCTTTTGGGGAGCCAGTCAAGCAAGCTTCCACTTGTCCCAATCTAGGGATCGTCAGTGGTCTTTCCTTTTTTTTTTTTTCCGCATGATCAGAAACGCAAGAACATTCTCAGTTCTCCCAATGATTACAATTTTGCATCGTTCCAAGGATGATCCTTACCCAGGCTGTTGGTGGACCTAACTTACCGCGTGGGTGTTTCGCCCTTGATCCATTTGCAACACTTCAATCAGGCACGTCACAGCATTAGCATTTGTTGCATACTCTCTTTCCCCTATCGCTGTCCAACTCGCACCCTCGCACCCTCCGGAGGCTTTAGTTGCATGTGCGAGCTTTACGCAAGTTCCCCATCTCCTATGTTGGACCAGCTGGCTTGGTGTCTCCACTGGCTCTCCCCACTATCGTCCGTCACCTTTGAAACTGACTGTATGTTTGCATTTGACTCCCTGAAATTTCTTTGAAGTTTTTTGGCCTCTTTCCCACCAAGACCGGTTTATTCTCTGCCGCACTCGCTGCATTGGCCACAAGACCTAAAGCCAAGATGTGTCTCGTTCTTCATCGTGCCATTTGCGTCTCGCTCCTGAAGGCCTGAAGAATATAATTGGTCAACCCGAGTTCAGACTCACCATCTTCAAAGGTAGTGTGTTTGCGCTTTGGCACCATGACACCAAAAATAGGCACAAACAACATAAGGGAAGGTTTTGTGTGAATGGAATCTGGTTCTTTCAAGAAGCCTTGCAATCAAAGCGTTTACTATACCGCAGACGAAGGACTGCGATTCTCCTTTATCCGGGAGACCGGGACTGCGCCTGGTTGATCGAAGATGTAATCCTCCGATTTAATCGGCAATTGAAACGACGTTTTGGACCCATGTGCGTATGATCTTCCATGGTTTACTGTTATTTTATTTTTCACCCCAAAGAAGGTAGTCATCCGGTACTTCTTTCATAGGGACCTGTCTATGTCCTAACGTAGTTGTCTCAGTTTTCGCACACTGTCGATGCGTGATTGGTAAGATATTGCCTTGCGTCGTTTTAGCCCTGTACTTACACAGACTATAGTCACGCACGCAATTGAACGCATTCAAATCACCCTACGGCTACATCCTATATCTCTACCTACTGGCATCTCCTTTAGGGGTCTCTGGAAGCTCACAAGTGAGAGAAAGCCTGAGTAGCACTGGACCGGAATTACTATCCATACGGGGGTAGAATGGACTTGAGTAATGATTTGTGCTCAAAGTAGGTACCTCGCTGATCTTATCGCCGTTCTCTTCAACTTAATAATAACCGCAAAAGGGTGACGGCATATGAAATAGCGTGGGAGCGCGAACCCGGGTTCTTAAGTCTGATCCGAGACAGGTGATTTACACAGACAGTTTGAATAGCGTCCGAGACGTTTTACCTCCAGCCCTGCATACCAAGCTATCGTTCAATACATTCTTCCGGAATGTTCCCACCATCGTTGTGACGATCGCGATTCTAGTAGGTTTCATAAACCTCGTGTCCAGCCAACGTAGCGCTAAACCTCCAGGAACTACCTTCACAAACAGAGATCTGTTAGAGTACAGCAGGGAAAGCTGTGCGAGGAGCGCAAGGCAGGGCGCCGGCATCCCCGACATCAAGAACTTTATTGTCATAACTAATCACATTCACCAGTCCTTGTCAGCAGATAGATGCATACCATGACTGAGCCTAGCCCCATTAAGACCGCGACGGTACTGGGTTCAAGGTTTTCATCTGCAGTATAGCTCTATCACTTCTGTGCCTTTCATACTTGAATCCTGCGTTACGAGAAAGTACCCCGACGCCACCTAATGACGGGATTCATAAAAACTATCTCCTGCCCCCTAAATGCACAAAACATTGATCCTTCCCGCTTCTCTCCGGTCGGATAATTTTGACTGAGGGGATCTGTACAGTACCGGTGGCCTCTATTCCTCCTTTCCTTTCAACATATCTCCCGACTTGACACCCTTGCCCAGTTCTCCCAGTTCTCTATCACCTGAGGTCTATTTGTTTCTGCCTTACCCCCAGTTTGGGCTCAATGTTTACTGCGTACGGTAAGTTGTCCACATCCCTCTTTGCCTCACTCAAACACAACTATGCGTCTTGCAGCAAGGAACTCCGTGTTGGCCAGTCTCCAGCAAGCCATCAAGATCGGATATCTAGAAATTAAAGAAGGCGATCAAGTTTACCGATTTGGATCATCTCAAGACAACGTAAATTGCGTTCACCTCACTATAGTGAGAGATTCATTCTGGAAGCAATTGTTATTGTGAGTGCCGGGTGCGAAGAAATGGACGAGATGATTGACTTCCGCCACATAGTCAAGGAGACCTAGGCTGTACGTCATGTCATCCTGGGAGAACAATCGCGATGGTCATACCTTTGCAGTTAGCGAGGCATACATGATCGGTAATATTGAGCTTGATTCGGACACGCTAGGGAATGTCATGGATGTATGTGCTTTTCTTATCTACGATGGATAGGTCACGGTGTCGACGGCATTCCGTTCTAGCTCTGGCTCGACAATCAGTCTGGCATGGCCTCTCTCAACTCCGTTTTCAAGCGGCTCAATTTGGCAGTGTCTGGCCTGTCCAACGCTTTCTTTGGACAAACCCCCACTCAAGCACGGCTCAATGTCATTGAAAGCTATGACCTCTCGAATGAACTGTTCAAGGTACTGTAATGCTCACTTCCTGGCATCCGGAGTTCATTAGTTGTTCTAGGCCTTCCTGAGCAAAGAGATGATGTACTCGTCAGCTCTGTTCAGCGACGAGGAGGGAGGCGTTAACGGTGATTTGCTGTCTGGGTCGAAAGATCGCAGTGCAGATCTCGAGATGGCGCAATTACGGAAGATTCATTACGTTCTCAACAGGGCACGTGTCAAGCCTGGACAACGTGTCCTAGAAGTTGGGACGGGCTGGGGGGGGTTCGCCATTGAGGTCTGTTAGAATTAATTATCCGTCTTATCAGCGCAACGCGGTGTTAACTTATTCCCGTGGACAGGCGGCACGGACCTGTGGATGTGAAGTTGACACGCTTACACTATCAATTGAACAGAAAAGGTTAGCAGAGGAACGCATACGCGAAGCCGGTCTGCAGGATCTCATTCGGGTGCACCTTATGGACTATCGGGATATACCCAAGGAATTTGAAAAGAAATTTGACGCCTTTGTAAGCATCGAGATGGTTGAGGTAAAATTTCCAGAGATGCTTGCCGAAATAGTCTATTGATCAATCTCACTCCCACATAGCATGTTGGCCCAAAGGTGGAGTGGCTTGTGCTTTTAGGAGGCACAAGACATGAGAACTGACAGGTGTCAATTTCACAAGTATTATTCAGCCTACTTCAAGACCATGGACAAGACACTCAAATCAAGGGACGCTGCCGCTGTAGTGACCTGCACATCCCGTCCGGAGTTACGATATTCCGAATATCAGTATGTGATGTCTTACTACTCTGTCTCCTCGGCACAGGGACACCCATTTTTTTGGTAGATCTGAAGACTTTGCGAGAAAATATATCTGGCCAAAGACGTCCATTCCATCTGCTACTGCTCTCATAAACGCAGTGAATACAGCCACACAGGGTCGTTTCACTGTCGAACGCGTGGAGAACCACTCGGCTCGTAAGTGGGCCTGGACCATATCCGCATTCGGCGCACTCCAGACTTGTTGACCGTTTCTGCAGACTATGCAAGGACCTGCAGAGAATGGGATAAGCGGTTTGTGGCAAACGTCACTCCCGAAATCCTTGAGAAGGACTTTCCCTCAATCAAAACAGATCCCGCAATGTTTGAGACGCTTTACAGGAAGTGGCGTTACCTCTTTGCCTACGCAGAAGCAGGCATGGGTTCTGGCTATGTGACTTGTCATATGTTCACATTCATTCGCCCTGTATGTGCTCTATACATCTGGTCAGTCTTCGAACTCACCGACGCGTACTCCTGGAATAGGATGATAAACCGTCCGAATGATGACTATCGCCGAATATACGAACGGAGTTATGCCAGTGCATGAAATTCACGACACGTTTTCTTGTTACATAGGGCGCAGAAATGTTCGTCAGCTACGTCTCTGGGGTATGTTGGTTTTTTCATTATTTTGTACTAGTAAGAAGTAGGGCGAAGGCTTGGTTCTGGGAGAAATGGGTATCTAACCTGTAGTATGTATGTGACCTTCTTTTGGGAAGAACTCGAGTACGACAAGAAATGTCCTGGTTTTTGAATTTTATCGGTTTTCTCAGCCCTGGAGCTAAATGCCCATTTCCGGAAACCTGAAGCCTGATGGAAACGAGTAGAAAGCCATGCTGACGTGTGCAGATTTACGCCAGGGAACTGAATTTTTGAGACAGTTTGATTGAGTGATCAGACGCAGGTCATGAAATGGAGAACGTACAAGAATCTGTCAACGAATTAGAATCCACTGGTGTCGTCGAGGGCTGGGACGTAGAGGTACAATCATGTCGGAATAAATTTGGTCGAACTCCCAGCTAATTGCAAAGACGAAGCCACCGTATGATTAAAATGTCATCGAGGCCGTTTCTCTCCGAGTCGTTCACCACCTTCGCCAGAACAGGCAGATTGATTCAACGCATGACCCGCTACCTGCCTCGTTCGTTGGGTAGAGGCATATTTGCTCACTTTGCATGCTTGGCCGCCCTTAGTAGGTCTCTGATCCCCATCTAAATTCAAGGCATGATGGCCACCGGGAACGCGGTTATTGACATTCGCGCGGTTGACAAGAAATTTCGTACGCGAGATGGCGTCCAATTTCAAGCCTTGGAGCTCGAAGCTTGAAACCTGTGGCCTAAGAAGCGATTCTGAGTAGCTGCTCTGTTATAAGGTTGTACATTGCGTTCAGGTAATGGTCGATATGAGCTCCAACGTTTCCTGATCAAGAGAGAGTTCTTTCATGACAATGGTCTTCTCTGATTGCAAGCATCACCTGCGGCGGGAAGGTAGAAAGTGTGATATTGTCGCATGCTTGGGACGGTGTGTAGTAAACGGAGTTGGGAAACCGTTGTGTCGGTAAGCTCAGTGTGGGACGAAATTTTAATTCCCGATCATTATCTCCGAGTCTACCGTGAGAGACCGTGACCACGTAGCTCATCTTTGTTATTGCCCTCTTACAACTTGAACACAGCCCTCCCAATGGCACCTACTAGTATGATATTACAGTAAGAGACGTGAGCTTTGCGTGCGAGGCAGAAGGGGTGCTGCCCTCTGAGTAACCTTCGTCCCAACTTTCCGACTCTCAATGCCACCCAGATCGTTTGAATCATAACAAACTGTTCAAGATCGTCCATGAAGTGGCAACAACACTACTGGAAATGACCAAATCAATGACATTTCCTTACACAATCAGACAGACAGTGCCAGTGAGTGTGGCTGGAACCCTCACAAGGTCGGTATAATCGACGCGGGACTTTGCAGATCACAATACACAGTAACGAGAATAGGTGTCTGCCTGACTAGTGGTACCAGTACCAGTTAGGATCCCGCAGCTTGAGGGGAAAGAGGCTAAGTTGCGTACCTTACATGCACATACAGTGAGTCAGACAAAACGCTACACGAAAAAGATATTGCGCACATATGGAAACCTGGGTCGCCATAGCAGAGCGTGAGGACGCAGTCGATGGGGCGATGTGTTCCTAGATGTTCAGTTAGTATGGTGTGATGGAGTATTTGCTCACCTCTGTCAGCACCAAATCCCGTCCGGAAATTCAATTCCGTGCCAAATTTGAAGCCTTGAAAGAAGCTTGAAGTGTCAACGTGTCTGGGTGCCTGATCATGATACACGCGATGGCTGGAGATCATTATAAAGGCTATAAATACTAGCTTTGTTGATGTGTACAGTAGGCCCTTTGCGCCGTCGACGCACAGCCTACGGATTCAGAATAAAGGTCAGTAACGATGTATGCCATACATGTCGCCGCATTGTCGCGTGCCCATCATGCCACTACTATCACGTGCTCACGGTGCCTGATCCACCTCGAGATTGATCCTGCCATTTAAATACTGGTCATCGACAATTCAGGGACAACGACAAGTTCCCGGTGAGGCCAACAACGACGCCATCATGTACTCGACACATGAAACACTTCAAGTCGGACTGGATGGGTCCAAGCCACTTTGGCACTAGTACTAGCACGTATCCGTCACTGCCCACCAGTCTTGTATTCTTTCCCACCACTGGGCAGTCTTGTATTCTCTCTCCCCCCACTGCACAGTATAAATGTATCCTATTTTTTTTAAAATTTAACACTTGTGTTGAACACCAGAACGTTTAAGTTCTGTTCCCCCCAAGTTCCAAGTTAAAATACCTCCAAGAGTCACAGTATAGGATGGCTGCAATTCGGCCTCAACTTGAGAAAGCCAACCTGAGTCAATCCCAGGGAGACAGGTCTTCCGTTCCACACCGCCAACGAGAACAGGTACAACAAAACGCTATGGTCAGTCTCTAAATCTCTTCACCATGACGGTCGGTGTTCACCTCAATCATCATTCCTTGGCACAGTTTGCGGCTGGCCGCAACCAACATCACCGGGGCAACCTAAACCCCTCTGTTGTAGACGCTGCTATGCAAGATGGACCACAAGACCCGCATCATATTAATGCCGTCTACTATCATGATCACCCCCCTCCACCGGACGTAAGGAATTTCTATCTGCGGACTCACGCTCTCAGGAATCCTTTTCACTGATGTCCTTTTCTTCCACAGGAGCTCGTATTCCCATATATGCTCCATGATGTAGGATTTCCTCAAGGCTTCCCAGCGCAGCCTGAAGATATTGTTCACGTATGTGCCAACCTGTCTTTCGATCAGTGCTGACACCAGATGTCTAACTTTTGATCTTTTGTCACAGGGACCTCACGGAATCTACCATCTCGATCACGCTGCTCCAGATGTCCCACTGGCAGGCCCCGCCCAAGCAGCGTTTCCTGATCCTTTGTTTTACCACGCACCCCCTCCTGATCAAGCAGAGAATCTTCGACGCTTTGCTAGTCGCTTCTTGCGTAACCCTAATTCACAGGTCCATATGGTTCGCATGGAACTAGGTCCTGCTGGTCGCTACAGGATTGTGATCTCGCTCGACACGGCTGACTTTCTCTGAGCAGGGTTTCTCGCCGTTATTTATTCGGCCCATTATTTAAGGGAGTGTGGATATAGTTAAACGAATATTATGACACACAGATGTGCTGATAGTTATTATTTAAGGATATACTGGCATGGCCATTTTATTGGAAGGGTGAAGATAGTCCACGTTTCCGTCTTACATGTTGTGCTTTTTTTGAGTCTTGGATGTATCCCTAGTCATATGTGCAGACATACGATACGCTTCTTAAACAACAACCCCTTGTTTTAAGGCTGTATACTATTTATCCGTGATTGGCATGAAGATTGCTGATAGAGTGGAAATGTGTTATCTCGAGATATGCTTTAAGATTCGAGCTGAACGCAGCGCTGCGTCATGATACCCCCCAAAAAACCAAAGAAAACCACCACCACAAAACGCGCTACGTACAAACCGCGTGGGCTGAGAGAGTATGTGTAATGGCTTACTGATAGGTAGTGACCAAAAATAATGTATGCTGAAATTCCTCTGCCTTCAACTCGAAGTTGACCGCTGCGTTACGATCTGCCTCTGCGAGGTCAACCAGACACGCCTCCACCTCGACGGTCCGCCGCAGACCGTGACCATACCTTTCCCCATGGTAATTCTGTCCCTGGCTTTTCCCAAACTACCAGAAATCGTTGTCCTGTGCAACCTCCACAGAAGAAGAGGTCGGAGATAAGAATTTAAAAAAAAAGTATTAACACTCAGAGGGTGGATCTTAGAAAGGCCCCTACTAGTAGGGACGTCTAGGATGCCGCCATTTCCCCCAGCCATGTCCTCGTCCATGTTGTGCACCATTTCCGGTATTTATGTAAGACTTGTTTGTTTGCTGAGGCTGGGAGGAAATGTCTACGCCTGCGAAATAGAGGGTATCCGAGAGGGCATTTTGCTTCCATCTCCTCTACTCAGTATCTTATCTGCTCGACACGCTTCTGGATCTGTGAGAGTGCGAGAGAGAATTTACTGGGCCAAGGCGTGTTTTGTTTGTCATCATCGTCTATGCCATCACCAGGGGAGAAGAACGGGGTACTAGCAGCTGCAAGTAGGCCAGAGTCTCTTCCCGGGCCACGCCAATGGACGTGCTGTGCATTGGCATAAGTGACACAAAGTTAAGCACCGACGTCGCCATGGTAGGTAACGTGGGCGTCACATCATGATGTGGCCGTGAAGAGGATGTCCATGGCAGCAGCCATGACAGTTGAGTTCACGTTGCTGCTTCCCAGGCGTGCCAGTGGTGCCAATGTCGGTGTCAAGGTCGGTGTGGTTGTGTGCAGTGTGCCATCCTCAATGACCACTTCTCTGCGTGATCTGCAGTAGTGTGCCCTAGATCAACTGGGAATAGGAAGAGGGGTAAGGATAAGTGTAGAACCCCAGAGGGATTCTTAAATGTAGCCCATGCAGAAAGATCGTTGGCGGCCAGTTTTCAAGTTGAACGTTGAGCGCTGAGCGCTGAGCTGTCATCACACCCCGGGCCGGGCCAGCGTGCGTGTCGGTGCGTGTCGGGCCAGTCGCGGAGCCGTGATTCCTCCATCTTTGGCAGTCCTTTCCCACACTGGATGTGAAGGTCGCTGGATCTGCTCTCGTCCAGACGGTGTTCTAACATTGAAAAAAAAGGGGGAAGTTACTAGACTCGGAGGCATCCAATAACACCACCTTCCTCACATCAATCAGGCACAATTCCATGCCGATTTGAACGTTTGAATTGTGATGGGGCAGCAAAGGGGGAATCTGCCATTCATATCATACTCTCATACTCTCTGTACATGGATTCTGTGCTTCCGTACCGAAGGCAAAGGATGGAAACTTGAATATGGACTGACTCTGAATCGGTCACACCGTAAAACGCTACTTCAGAAAAAAAAACGGCCATGCGAACCATATCGACCTGTGAATCTGGGTCATGCAAGTGGTGGTTAGCAACGCGTTTAAGATTTCCTTCCGCTGCCTGATCAGGGGGGAGGACATGGTAACTCAAAGGATCAAGAAAGGTCACTTGGGCGGGGCCTGGTACATCTAGAGCAGTACAGTCGAGACGCCGGCGGTCGAGTCCATGAGATTCCTGTGATAAATGATATCAGCACAAGCCTTAAGCAAATCCTAATATGTGATCCATATTTATGCCTGGTAGAGGGGGAAGCAATGTCATGATAGTGATAGGTGATATTGACTTGATGCGGGTGCTGTGGTCCAATCGAACAGCAACATGTATGCAGTGTGGGTGAGCAGACGTTGGAATGGGGATTAGGGACAGCGGGGGCGGGATGACAGCGTGGAAAGGGTAGCATCATTGTACAGTTACCCGATGCTGAGATAAGCACAGACAAATGCGGCTTCATCCCCAACCACTACATCCCCGAGGCAGCACCAGACCCCCCAACGTGCGATGTTGTGCCAGGTGTGGAAGGTGTAGGGGGGGGGGAAGAGAAACGAGGTACTTCTCTGGATGAGAAAAGATCCTGAGTTTTGGTAAAGGAAACCTAGAGCCGGGTCACTAAACTTACGGGGGGGTGCGCGAGCTCCTGTGGCCGGCGGCTACTGCTTCAGAGAAAGATCGAGGCCGATCAGAAAGAGGTCCCAGGACAGAAAACGAATAGAAGTACCTCGCGGAGCTTCCAGTTCCATGAGTTGTATTTGATGGTTGCGATGAAGCCATTCTCGGTGGGTGTGCAGCTTAAGCACAGAAAGCGTAGATCTGAGGGAGTAATAGGACGGGTGCATGGGTGCCTTGAGCCGAGTTTTGTGCACTACAACAACTCACAAATAGGGTCCCTCAGGCCCACAACAAAGACAACGCGACACTGCGGGAAGTAAGGCAGTCTCGGTACTTACCAGACATACTGTCACCTCGGCGTTCATGCGGGACTGTTTGATCGACGTACTTATACAGTACTGTATAGTACTATACTTATCTCCCCACACACCTTTCTTATAAATCAGCGTTCATAGAGCACAGCTAACAAAGAACAAAACCGTACTTGGTCGCGCGAGCTAGCTAACTAAAGGTGACCTGGGTGGCTGGTGGGGGGGTGAATGTAACTAATGTGTGGATGTGCCGGTTGTGCCGGTGGGAAAAGGTCACGGTGGCGATCGCCCAAGGCTCTCAGCCGTGATCGCGTGATCCTCCAGGTGTGTCTGCTAGGTTTGACACATGCTTGTGTTTCTTCGATGAATCTCGCGAGGGCTCGGATAGGGTGGGGGTTGCAGGTGTGAGGAGGCGGTCGCGAGCCTCTCTGAAGAGGGGCATTCAGTTATGACGTGTGACGGGGTCTGCAGGGCTGCGCGACTGCACTGACAGTCGTGGGGGTCAGGTGCTCATGGGCGGTCTCTCACGTTGTACTCCCCTGTGAGAACGTGCTCAGAAAGGTGTCTGATTGCAGTGCAGAAAAATGGCTGGGAAAAGTTGGCAGTCCTGGTCGTGGTGAGCCTGATGGTGGGTGCTGTAGAGCGCGGACGGCGCGGGGGGGTAGGCTCGCCAGATTCGTTCCCAGTCAGTGAGGCCTAGTGAGGGACCGGTAGATTTCCCCACACTTCAATGTTTTAACATTCCGATTTAAACTCAGAGGAGATAGAACATCTGACCAGACGCTCACGCACTCACGCTCTACGTTTGTATTAACCGGGCGCTGTAAAAGTGAAAGAACCACGCTGTGTGAGGTGGTACAGTACGGTACTTCTATCGCTTTTTCCGTCCAGATCTCTCATTCCGATCTGAAACCAGTGTAGGCTGAGATCATCGAACATCACCGAACTGCTTGATGACTGCCCATTCACACGCTTCGTTAGACGCACACTCTATCTTCCCCTTTCCGTCCTTCCCCTGCAGAACTGTACATACTGCGCTGTGGATAGAAGGGGGGGGGGCGCAGAAGTTCACAGAAGTTCTTTCTCCATTTCCATTTATATTGATTTCAAATTGAACAGTAACATGTATGCGGTGAGTGAGCAGACGTGCAGTGCGAGGTTGTGCCAGGTGGGTGTTGAAGGGGGGGGGAGGGAAGTGAAAGACGTACCTCTCTGGATGAGAAAAGATCTTGGCAAGCAGAAGGAAACCTAGAGCGGATTACTAAACTTACGGGGGCGACGCAGGAACTGCTGTGGCCGGGCTACTACTACTGGCGTTAGAGAAAGAGATCGATGCCGATCAGAAAGAGATCTAGGGACCAAAAAAGATTAATAGTACCTCACGGAGCTTCCAGTTCCTTGAGTAGTATTCGATGGTTGTGATGATGCCATTCTCGGTGGGTGAACAGCTTAAGCACCGAAAGTGTGGTTTGGGGGGGGAAATAAGATGGGCCCGTGCAGTGTCCGTGCCTTGAGCCGAGTTTTGTCACCATTTTTGGCGCTTATCGGCACCACGACGAAAATGCTCCGCTGTCCCAGGGACGTCCGAGGTCCTGCGCTGAGTCCTACAATCTTCGCTCCGCTCCGATTCACACGCCGGGAGTCGATGAGATACAGTAGAGTACACAGTAGATGAGATTGTGAGTGAATTTGGTTTTTTTGGTGGATTTCAGTCTCAGGTGGGCGCTTTACAGTGCTCGGGGCCAGCTGAGTGGGACTTGTCACGGCGCGTGTGCGTGAAACCGATGATCGGGATTGAGGGATGGGATGGGATCTCGATCAGATGACTGCAACCAGCCACTCAATTTCACTCCTCCTAGTCTCTGAGAAATTTTATGTGTTTGCTTTGTTGCTCCTTTTTTTTGAAAGACTGAAATGAAGCGTTATGCTTCAACTGGATAGAAGTCGACAAAGAGGCAGTGCTCTTTGATAGTGGCGCCGCCCTGGGGTGAACTGAGGGCAAACCTGTTGGCAGATAAGCGCCCTTTCCGTCTCGGTTCGCGCAGCCGACGGGCAAATTCGTGCATATCTCCAGCCTGCATAACTGTATAAATACATCCTCCATGGCCAAAACAATTCTGTACGACACCTTAACAATAGCCCCTCTTCCCCAAGTTCATCAAAGCACCTTTACGGCCCCACTATCGGATGGCAGAAACTCAACTCCAGCACGAACACGCCAGTCACTCTCAAGGCATTCCACACCATCTACAAGAACATCTACAGCAAAATGCTAGTACGGTCAGCCTCTAACGTAGCGATGTTCCCTTCAGTTCTGTTGTTCATCATTCCTCAGGTCCAGCTCGCTGCTGGCCATGGCCAAGGTCATCATGGCGATATACTGTATCCCCCTGCCATGCAAGGTGAACCAGGACAACAAGACCCGCACCACATCAACGTCGTTTACCATGACATGGTATACTACCACCGCCCTCCACCGAGTGTAAGTAAATTTCGTCTGTACACTCTCGGGAACCCCTTTCACTAATGACCTCTTCTTCCACTGGCACAGGATCCCGTATTCCCACATGTGCATCACAACTTGGGATTTTCTCAGGGAGAAGTCGTCGTTCCTGTATGTGTGCTAGCTCCCCTTTCCTGTATGAATGGTTGGGTAATGTCTAACTCTATCCTTTAAAGCAGGAACCTCACGGACCCGACTATTTTGACTACGCTGATCCACAGGTCGTCCTCGGCCCCGCCCAAGGAGCCTTTCCTCAGACTAATCCTTTGGTTCACAATGCTCCCCCTCCTGACCACCCTGAGGTAGCGGCAGAGGACCTTCGACACCTTGCCATCCGCTTGTTGAATCATCCGGGTTCACAGGTCGATATGGTTCGCATGGAACCGGGAGCAGCAGGTCACTTCAGGGTTGTTATCTCTCTCGAAATGGCTGGTTTCCTTTGAAAGTAATTAGTCTACATGATTTGCGTCTTATGCCTTCCTTTTTTTTCTTTGGTGTCCACTGGCTTAGGCCTTGAGTCGAGTGTAGACTCATGTATGTACATAGTTCGAGATGCTTTATAAATGTAAATTTCTTGTTCGGTTTAAGGCCAGCGTATGTTGCGAGAGGTAGAAGCGTGTAAGGCTTCCTGCAAATGTACCGTGATATCCTCTGCATTTAAGCTCTACGCCGAATGCAGTGCTTCATTATGATTTTTTTTAAAAGACAACGATCGCAAGATGCTATGTACAAACCGTATGTATTGAGAGGTTATGCGATACGACTGACTCGGACAGGTGTGGTAATTAACGGTAATGATCGATGATCGACGACGACGACGCATGCTAAAATTGGAAAAGAAAAAAAAAGTCACATCCAACGTGTACGACTCGGACGTGGATATATCTCATACGAAAATATCCTGTTGTAAGATATCCTCCGCCTTCAAGTCGAACACTGCGTTATCGTCCGTCTGTGCGAGGAGGTCAACCAAGCACACATCGACGTCGACGTCCACCGCAGACCACGTCTTGCTCCACAACAACTTCGAAAGCTCGTCGTCTCCGTCCCCGACGAGCCCCACACTGTCGTTGGCAGTAGTAGTGGTAGTGGTGTCCGCTGCAGTCTCCATCGACGAGCAGGTCGGAGACTCGGAGGACGATGTAAAAAAGGCTTCTAGCGACGTCCAGAACACCTCCATCTCCTTTGCATCCACTTCCACGCTTTGCACTTCATCCGCACGCCAGTCGTGGTGAGAGCCGTAGGAGTAGTCTGCTGAGGCTCGGAGGCAGTGTCCACTGGCACGCCCGCAACATCAAGGGCGTCTGAGAGGGCATCACTACCGCTCGAGAGCAGACTTGATGGCGGCAGCGGCGAAGACGGTGGGAGGGTATCGGACCATAAGCGTTGGGTGACCATTCCATCATCCTCGTCTTCATCTTCGTTGTCGCTAGTACCTCGGCCTTGGCCAGTCTCCTCGTCATCATCCGATGGGGAGGGTAGCGAGCTCGCGGGAGTATCGACCGACGCATTTCCATCTTTATCATCTTTCCTTTCCTTGCCAGCAACAGCAGCCTCGCTGGCATTTGTTGCCTTTCCCTCGAAGTAGCATAGCGGCGACGCAGGCCTGGTCATCCCAATACCCTGTCCGCTCAACACGCTCTGGATCGGCGAGAGCACGAGCGAAGGTTTGCTGAGCCGAAGCGTGTTTTGTTCGTCGTCGTCGTCATCTGCACCGGCATAAGGGGAGAATAACGGGCTCGAGGTGGTAGCCGAAGAGTCCCACGCTGCGCCAGTGGACGTGTTCCGCATCGGCGTGCCTGGCGGCGCAAAGTTAAGCATAGCCTTGGCCGTGGTAGGTGACGAGGGCGCGTCCAGTGGCGGTGGGGAAGATGTCCGCAAGATGTCCGCGGCAGCGGCCATGACGGGCGCCATGGTTGTATCTGTATTCACATTGCTGCTTCCCAATGAGACCCAGCGTGGTTGTTCGCCAGTCTCTTGTCCGCGTGATTTGCAGCGCTCGAGCGCCTCTGCCGAGATGCACGGCTGGATTGCAGTCGTGGTGCGTGCCCACGCGGGCACGGCATACAGGTTTGTGACTTTTGATGGTGCTGGAATGGAGTCCTGAGTGAGCGTTTACGTACCAGCAACTTTGCCGAATGCGCTCTTGGCAGATGTGGTATGTACCGTCCTTGGAGGAGAGGGAAAGGCGGCAGAGACAAGCGTGTTTTGTGCGGAGAACGGGTCAGCGTTTGCATGTGGGGTAAGGGTTTGCTTGAAAACGTGATAGGGTCTGAGAGAAACGGATGCGACAGCAAACTCAGCTTGCGTTGAGGTGGCGAGCTTTCGTGACGCTTTGGGCGCCTGTGGCCTCGAGTGTGCTCTGGTCAGCTTGGAAAAAACGCGTCTTTGTCGTGTTGAATCGCTTCCTCCAATGGTAGGAGTACTCAAACCGTGGTGTGGAGGTTTTCGACTGTTTGAGGGCGTGAGAGCCAGATCCCCTAATGGAAGTGAAATTCTCCTTGGCAGCTCCCATCACCGTAGCCATATTCAGGACATTGTGCTCACGCACCGTGACAGACAACAGGTATTATTCCTCTTGTCTCGATGCATGGCTAGGAATTACTGGCATTATATATCGAAAGGGGCATGGCAAAGAGAACGTATTTATCAAGGGCAGACGTGATGTTGAGTTGGTTCCTTGGCCATTGTAGTAGGACGAATTTACATGTCATGTGCCACCTGGTAAAGGGATATAATTCGGTCATCTCAGCCTGAAGGCTGAAGCGTTGAAGCTTGAAGTCCTGAAGCCTGAGGGCTGAAGTGTCAATTCTTTTGCATGCGTTGGTCAGAACCAGAACGTAAACCGGTGGCGGCCGGCCGCGACTTTGAGGAAAGGATGATGCGAAAACAGGAGAGGCATCAATCGATGCGAGCGAACGGCAAAGAGATCGTGCATCCAATTGATTGCAGATCGGAATGAGAGATCTGGACGGATAGAAGTACTAACTGTGGCCGGGGACAGCAAATTGTTGGACGTGCGAATGAGAAGATGGGTCGTGAGAAAGGGCCAAATCGTTAGTCGGGTTAATGATACTACAGGGGCACGCGTGGCCAGGATGGGCGCTTATTAGCATCCAGCCAGATACCTCCCCCTCAGCTCCCCCGGATACGGAATGTCCTATTGAGAAGCCACGCGCCCAGCATGCTATTCCCCTGCCTCCTCCAATCTCGTAGTTACGAGGTCCACGTCTTTGTAGTAGATACATGTTGCAGATATAAGTGCAGATTTAAAAATAAAAAAGGCACCACAACAAAGTCCCAAAAGTGAACGGAGATATGTATAGCCCACAATTAACCGGGCGCAACGACACCACAGTTGGGTAATGGCATCGTAGTGTTTACTCCCGGGGAGTTGGGGGAGGAATCCGACGTGATGCTAATAAGCGCCCATCCTGGCCACGCGTGCCCCTGTAGTATCATTAACCCGACTAACGATTTGGCCCTTTCTCAC
The DNA here is from genome assembly GCA_022376515.1 of Lactifluus volemus. Classification (NCBI taxonomy): domain Eukaryota; kingdom Fungi; phylum Basidiomycota; class Agaricomycetes; order Russulales; family Russulaceae; genus Lactifluus; species Lactifluus volemus. The sequence goes on from WTXI01000319.1 coordinate 18,393, forward strand.
GACCCATCTTCTCATTCGCACGTCCAACAATTTGCTGTCCCCGGCCACAGTTAGTACTTCTATCCGTCCAGATCTCTCATTCCGATCTGCAATCGGCTGAGCATCACCGAACTCTATCGAGTCCCATTACCGCCCTCCCCCTGTGTATAAATGCGTCCAACGATATGCAAGGAAAAAAGATTCAACACGATACCTCAACAATAACTTCCCTTCCCCGTTAAAACACAGATGGCCGAAATTCAACAGCAACCTGAACAAGTCAATCACTCCCAAGGAGTTATGTCTTCCGTTGCACACCAAAATGTTATGGTCAGCTCTAAATGTAGCGATGTTCCCTTCATGGTCAATACTCATATCTACTATTCATATTATTCCTTAGTCCCAGTTCGATGCTCACCATGGCCAAGGTCACTGGTGTGATATGCATCCCCCGATTGGGGACGTTGCTTTGCAAGGTGGACCCCGTCATATCAATGCCCCTCACTATGACCAGGGATTCTACTACCAGCCTCCACCCGGTGTGAGTAATTTCCATCTGCTTATCCTCTTGGGGCATCCTTTTCACTAATGATTCCTCCTTCCAAAGGATCATGTATTCCTTCATATGGATCACAATGTAGAGTTTGTTCAACGCTTCCCAGCACAGGCAGAAGATGTTGTCCTTGTATGTGCTAACCTCTCCTCCAATTCCCGTATGAACGGTCAGTTATCTAACTCGATCTCTTGCTGCAGGAACTTCACAATGCCAATCCGAATTTTGCTCCCGGTCTCGCTCAAGCAGCCGCACCTGATCCATTGGTTCACGATGCCCTCCCTCCTGACGAGGCGGCGGCAGAGAATCTTCGACGTCTAGCTATCCGCTTCTTGCGTCACCCTGATTCACAGGTAGATATGGTTCGCATGGAACCGGGTGATGCTGGTCGCTTCAAAGTTGTGATCTCTCTTGAAATAGCTGATTTTTTCTGATGTAGCGTTTTATTCCGTGACTTGGTATTCGAGATAGCCACGCTTGTCTGCGGTTTATGCCTTCCCGTAACCTTCGATGTACGCCTCGAGTTTAGAATCCTATGTATGTACGCTTCGTAAACGGAAGCTCTGGCGTTTTAAGGCCATTGTGCGATTGTGCCTGATTGACTGTGGAAGTGGAAGCGGGCAATGATTCCTGCATGTGTGCTTGCTACTGTAATACTATCCTCGGCCTTCAAACTTCAAGTTGAACGCAACGCAAAACGATAATGACGCCGCATGCTGATGTCCCCTGCCTTCAAAGTCGAGAAGTGAACTATAATCCGCCGTGAGGTCAACCAGGCACGCATCGGCGTCAACACACCACACATAAGCTCGTCATCCCTTGGCGTGCCGTACACTAGTGGTGGTGGTGATGGTGGTAGTGATCGCTTCAATTTCCATCGAATAAGAGGCCGGAGACTCGGAGGACGATGCGAGAAAGGCCTCTAACGAGGTCCAGACTCCAGAATGCCTCCATCGCCTTTGCGTTCACTTCCACGTTCTGCACTTCTTCTGTGGTGCCATCGCGCCCCACTAGCGTCGCTACGGTTTAAGAGCGGGCTCGATGGCGGCGGGGATAAAGATGGGAGGGTATCGGACCATAAGCGTTGAGTGACCATTCCATCCTTTTCATTCCCCATTTTCGTCGCTGGCACCTCGGCCGTGGCCAGTCTCCTCGTCATCGCCCGATGGGGTGGGGAGCGAGCTTGCGGGAGTATCGACCGACGCAGGCTTGGTCATCCCAATACTAAGTCCACTCAACATGTTCTGGATCGGCGACAGCGGATTTGAGCCGAAGCGTGTTCTGTTCGTCATCATCACCTGCACCGGCATCGGGAGAGAACAACGGGCTCGAGGTCGCAGCCGAAGAGTTCCGCGCCGTGGCAGTGGAGGCATTCCGCATTGGCGTACCTATCGCAAAGTTAACCATGGTCTTGGCCGTGGTAAGTGTACGAGGGCGCCTCAGGTGGTCAGGAATATGTCTGCAAAATGGCCGCCGTGTTTGCATTCACGTTGCTGGTTCCCAATGACACCCGGCGTGGTGGTTTGCCAACCTCGATGCGGTGTGACTGCTTGCACTCAAGCACCTTGGCTTGCTCGCGTGTATTCCCCGCTTCTCTCGGCATAAGCGCTTCCGCTGGGAGGCGCGACGTTGCAGTCATGGTGCGTGCCCAAACTGGAACGGCATAGGTTTTCTGGCATTCGATGTCACGGGAATGGAGTCCCGAGTTAGCACCAACATAGCAGCCACGTTGGTGAACAGGGCCTTGACGGGGTAGGGTACTGTGATGGAAATATTTGGTCTGAAAACATGATGGAGACTGAAGGCAATGAATGCGACAAAAAGGTGAACTTGCATTGAGGTGCGGAGCTTTCACAGTAATGCCTTGGTGACCCGTGTATCTCAGCAACATCGCTCAGTCTGTTCTCCTTCTCAAGCACGACGGCCTTATCATCTGGATCGGTGCCGTGGGGGTCTATGAAGAAGCTGGAGTTGAAGCGAAATCGATGAAGGGTCAATTGTATGCTGGGCTTGTTTGGTGAGAAGTTGGAAGAGGGCTTCGATTATTACTGTATGATCTTGGTGGAGCGGAGACTCGTGTGCCTTGATGACGAAAGATTTGGACGCCTTTCTGGTAAGGCATGAATAGAGTGAAAAGTCTTGCCAGTGAGTGAGCACATGCCAGAGTGAGAGTTAGGGAGGAATGATAGACTATAGGACACCGTTCGGCACTTTCTTCGTGATCTTATCGTTGGGGTTTCACTGGAAGACCGGGAGCGGCCCTGATGAGTCGGTGAAGATGTGAAAGGGAATCCATAGATAAGTTGCTGCCTCTGGAGCTACGGGAATTTCAGGAAGTTGCTTTGGGCTTGTGGTCTTGTCTCGACGGGTCCTCCGAGTCAAAATTTGCGGGCTTGGATAGATGCTTGGCGTAGAACGTGGTCGTTGTGCTGGAGTTTGTATCCCTCTACAGCAAACTTGCAGCAAGAGCTTCTAAGAACTGTGTCCTGGGTAATGATTCCTCGGCGTCACCCTGAGTTCTAGTTGCCTTCCATTGCGACAATCAACGGAGTCCTGACTCGGACGGGCCGCCTTCCTCGTAAGTGAAGTTGAATGCACTGGATGTGTTTAATCTGCTCGCACATCCGGACGGTGTTCCAACATTGAAAGAAAGAACGAGAAACGTCAGTGCTACTGTACAAAGGATTCTGTACCCAAAGCATACGACAATGGATACCCATAAAATGCAAGACAGATACGTGGACTATATCTGATATTTGCAAAACAAAATGCTAGTTAGGGAGAACACTGCCAGTGGCCGTTTCAAAAGAGATCAAAACCCTGACGTGACCGGAAGCACCCAGTCCCATGCGAAACGTATCGGTATGTGAATCAGTGTAACCCAAGAGGCAGATAGCAAGGCATCGAAGACACTCTCTCGCTGCCTCGTCGGGAGTGTGAACCAATGGATCAGGTACGGCCATTTCGAAAGAGATCGAAACCCTGACGCGACCAGCAGCACCCGGTTCCATGCGCAACATATCGATTTGTGAATCAGGATAACCCAAGAGGCGGATAGCAAGGAGTCGAAGACAGTCTCCCACTGCCTCGTCGGGAGGGAGGGCATGGTGAACCAACGGATCAGGTACGGCCTCCTGGGCAGGAGCCGCGCGACCACTGGCATGGTCGAGATTGTAGGGTCTGTCAGGTCCCTGCAGCAAGAGATCGAGTTGGACATCAGGCCATTCATACAGGAAAGACACTACTACATACTGGGACAACATCTTCTGCATGTGTTGGCTCGCTGGGGAAGCCTCGAGGAATTCCTACATCATGGACCATAGGCGGGAATACGTAACCCTGTGGAAAGATGGGTCATTGGTGAAAAGGATGCTTGAGAATGAACGGTACTTACATCCGGCGGAGGAGGGTGGTAAAACCCCATGCCATAGTAAGGGGGAGTCAAGTTGACGTGGCGCGAGTCCCGTGGTCCACCTTGCATAGCAACGTCCCCAGCGGGGGGACCCCAATGACCTTGGGCATGGCCGGCAGCAAGCTGAATTTAAGAAATGGTGGATATAGATGAGCGTAGGTCATGAAGGGAACAGGGACATCACTAGATTAGAAGCTGACCATAACGTTTTGGTGTACATGTTCTTGTAGATAGTGACTGGTTTGTTCGAGGTGTTGCGGCTGAATCTCAGGCATCTGATACAGTGGCCTTGAGGTGAGGAGAGAAACACTTTTATGATCGTTCCCATGGCCATTGTACTTATACTGTGTGGTATGGGCGTATGAAGTATCATATCTCAAAGGTGCATCTCAGCGGAAGTTTTTGTTGTGGTTGCGTCTTTCTTCTTTTTTTTTCGATCTAGATCGTGCACTGCCACGCAGTGTGACATGATAGTGCCCGTCACAGTACTACCGTTAGCCATATACAGTATGGATTGAGGCGCCCACGCTCAACACCACAGAACCGGAATGCGGGCCCATCATGTACCGTTAGCCATATACAAGTACAGATTGAGGCGCCCACGCTCATCACCACAGCACCAAAATGCGGACCCATCATGTACAGTACTGTATATGGCTAACGGTAGTACTGTGACGGGCACTATCATGTCACACTGCGTGGCAGTGCACGATCTAGATCGAAAAAAAAAGAAGAAAGACGCAACCACAACAAAAACTTCCGCTGAGATGCACCTTTGAGATATGATACTTCATACGCCCATACCACACAGTATAAGTACAATGGCCATGGGAACGATCATAAAAGTGTTTCTCTCCTCACCTCAAGGCCACTGTATCAGATGCCTGAGATTCAGCCGCAACACCTCGAACAAACCAGTCACTATCTACAAGAACATGTACACCAAAACGTTATGGTCAGCTTCTAATCTAGTGATGTCCCTGTTCCCTTCATGACCTACGCTCATCTATATCCACCATTTCTTAAATTCAGCTTGCTGCCGGCCATGCCCAAGGTCATTGGGGTCCCCCCGCTGGGGACGTTGCTATGCAAGGTGGACCACGGGACTCGCGCCATGTCAACTTGACTCCCCCTTACTATGGCATGGGGTTTTACCACCCTCCTCCGCCGGATGTAAGTACCGTTTATTCTCAAGCATCCTTTTCACCAATGACCCATCTTTCCACAGGGTTACGTATTCCCGCCTATGGTCCATGATGTAGGAATTCCTCGAGGCTTCCCCAGCGAGCCAACACATGCAGAAGATGTTGTCCCAGTATGTAGTAGTGTCTTTCCTGTATGAATGGCCTGATGTCCAACTCGATCTCTTGCTGCAGGGACCTGACAGACCCTACAATCTCGACCATGCCAGTGGTCGCGCGGCTCCTGCCCAGGAGGCCGTACCTGATCCGTTGGTTCACCATGCCCTCCCTCCCGACGAGGCAGTGGGAGACTGTCTTCGACTCCTTGCTATCCGCCTCTTGGGTTACCCTGATTCACAGATCGATATGTTGCGCATGGAACCGGGTGCTGCCGGTCGCGTCAGGGTTTCGATCTCTTTCGAAATGGCCGTACCTGATCCGTTAGTTCACACTCCCGACGAGGCAGCGAGAGAGTGTCTTCGATGCCTTGCTATCTGCCTCTTGGGTTACACTGATTCACAGACCGATATATTTCGCATGGGACCGGGTGCTTCCGGTTATGTCAGGGTTTTGATCTCTTTCGAAACGGCCACTGGCAATGTCCTCCCTATGAACTAACATTTCGTTTTGTGAATATTCAGATATAGTCCACGTTTCTGTCTTGCATTTTATGGGTATCCATTGTCGTATGCTTTGGGTACAGAATCCTTTGTACAGTGGCACGATATGTCACTGATATAGCAGGGGTGAAGGCGGAGTAGGGGGGTCCGTTACCGATTCGACTGATCTATTATTTATAGTGGTGGAATGGGCCTCTTGCATTCTATGCCTTTTTTGTCGTATTCGCGGGTGTAGGCCTTGAGTTGAGTGTAGCATTCCATGTCTGTACAATTGTTTTGAGATGCATCATAAATGTAAATTGCTTCGTTTCAAGGTCAATGTGGGAATAAGTGGGAATGTGCCTGATTGGCGTGAGGCGGATAGTGGGCCTGTGTGCACGTGGCTGATAGACGTGAAAGCGTATACTGTACTAGCTTCAAGTTAGACGCAAGTACTTCATTATGACCAAAAAAAGGCGATTGCAAGATGCTGTGTATAAACTGTATGTATTGAGAGGGTATGCGACATGACTGACTTTGACAATTAATGGTAATGATCGACGACGACGACGCATGCTAAAATCGGAAAAGAAAAAGTCACATCCAACATGTACGACTCGGACGTGGATATATCTCATACGAAAATATCCTGTTGTAAGATATCCTCCGCCTTCAAGTCGAGCACTGCGTTATCATCCGTCTGTGTGAAGAGGTCAACCAAGCACACATCAGGGTCGATGTCCGTCGCAGACCACGTCTTTCCCCACAACAACTTTGAAAGCTCGTCGTCTCCGTCCCCGACGAGCCCCAAACTGTTTGTTGGCAGTAGTAGTGGTAGTGATGTCCGCTGCAGTCTCCATCGACGAACAGGTCGGAGACTCGGAGGACGATGTGAGAAAGGCTTCTAGCGACGTCCAGAACGCCTCCATCTCCTTTGCATCCACTTCCACGTTCTGCACTTCATCTGCGGTGCTATCGCGACCCACGCCGATCGTGGTGAGAGCCGTAGGAGTAGTCTGCTGAGGCTCAGAGACAGTGTCCACTGGCACGCCCGCAAAATCGAGGGCGTCTGAGAGGGCATCGCTACCGCTCAAGAGCGGACTTGATGGCGGCAGCGGCGAAGACGGTGGGAGGGTATCGGACCATAAGAGTTGAGTGACCATTCCATCATCCTCGTCTTCATCTTCGTCGTCGCTGGTACCTCGGCCTTGGCCAGTCTCCTCGTCGTCATCCGATGGGGCGGGTAGCGAGCTCGCGGGAGTATCGACAGACGCATTTCCCTCCCTCGAATTAGCATAGCGGCGACGCAGGCCTCGTCATTCCAATACTCCGTTTCGCTCAGCACGCTCTGGATCGGCGAGAGCACGAGCGAAGGTTTTCTGAGCCGAAGCGTGTTTTATTCGTCATCCTCAGTGCCGGCATCAGGAGAGAATAGCGGGCTCGAGGTGGTAACCGAACAGTCCCACGCGACGCCAATGGACGTGCTCCGCATCGGCGTAACTGGCGGCGCAAATTTATGCATGGCCTTGGCCGTGGTAGGTGACGAGGGCGTGTCCAGTGGTTGTGGGGAAGATGTCCGCAAGATGTCCGCGGCAGCGGCCGTGACGGGCGCCATGGTCGTATCTGTATTCACATTGCCGCTTCCCAATTACACCCGACATGGTTGTTTGCCAGTCTCGATGGCCACTTGTCCGCATGATTTGTGGCGATGTGACCGCTTGCGCTCGAGCGCCTCTGCCAACATACAGTTTTGTGGCTTTTGATGGTGCTGGAATGGAGTCCTGAGTGAGCGTCGACGTACCAGCAACTTTTCCGAATGCGCTCCTGGCAGATGTGGTATGTACCGTCTTTGGAGGAGAGGGAAAGGCAGCAGCGACAAGCGTGTTTCGTGCGGAGAACGGGTCAGCGTTTGCATGTGGGGTGAGGCTTTGCTTGAAAATGTGATAGGGTCTGAGAGAGACGGATGCGACAGGAAACTCAGCTTGCGTTGAGGTGGTGAGCTTTCGTGACGCTTTGGGCGCTAGTGGCCTCGAGTGTGCTCTGGTCAGCTTGGGAAAAAAGCGTTTTTGTCGTGCTGAATCGCTTCCTCCAATGGTAGGAGCACTCAAGCCGTGGTGTGGAGGTTTTCGACTGTTTGAGGGCGTGAGAGCCAGATCTCCTCATGGAAGTGAAGATTTGGCAGCTCCCATCACCGTAGCCATATACAGGTCATTGTGCCCACGCATCGTGACAGACAACAGGTTTTGTTTAGTATTCTTCCTCTTGTCTCGGTGCATAGCCAGGAATCACTGGCATCATATATCGAAAGGGGCATGGCAAAGATAACTTATTTATCAAAGGCAGACGTGATGTTGAGTTGATTCTTTGGCCATCGTAGTAGGACGAATTTACATATTATGTGCCACCTGGTAAGGGGATATAGTTCGATGATCTCAGCCTGAAGGCTGAAGCGTTGAAACTTGAAGTCCTGAAGCCTGAAGTGTCAATTCTTTTGCATGCGTTGGTCAGAATCTGAACCTGAACCGGTGGCGGCCGACTTTGAGGAAAGGATGATGCGAAAGTAGGAGAGGCACTCAATCAATGCGAGCGAAAATGCACGGCAGACAAATCATGCATCCAATTGATTGCAGATCGGGATGAGAGATCTAGACGGAAAAAACGGATAGAGTTATGTGGATGGAGATGATCTCTCTGAATAGTAATTGCCTTTCATGGCCGCCAAACTGATGCGTTTCCTCCCCTGTGGGCGCTTATTTCCTCATAACATCACGTCAAGGGCCAGCCTGACTGACTCTCCCGTTCCGTCATACCTCCCGGTCCTCCCCCACCCAACCCCCCAGTAACACTACGATACGAAATGTCCAATTGATAAGCCACGCGCCCAGCATGCCATTCCCCTGCCTCCTCCAGTCTCGTGGTTACGAGGTCCACGTCTTTGTAGTAGATACATGTTGCAGATATAAGGGCAGATTTTATAAATAAAAAAAGACACCACGACAAAGTCCCAAAGAGATTTCCCTGCGCAGAGATATGTACAGCCCACAGATGAACCTCTCAAGCCGCCTCGTCATGCAAACATGTAGGGGAGGGGAAACCCAAAAGCAGTTAGTCCTAGTATTAACCGGGCGCAACGACACCAGTGGGGAGGTACTAACCGTGTCAAGTTATTCGGGCGGAAACAGGGCAGGAAACTGGCAGGAAACTCGTCAGTTTGGCGGCCATGAAAGGCAATTACTATTCAGAGAGATCATCTCCATCCACATAACTCTATCCGTTTTTTCCGCCCAGATCTCTCATTCCGATCTGCAATCGGCTGAGCATCACCCCTTACCGCTTGCCTTACCACCCTCCGTGTATAAATGCGTCCAACGATATGCAAGGAAAAAAAATTCAACACGGTACCTCAACAATAACTTCTCTTCCCTGTTAAAACACCGTATCAGATGGCCGAAATTCAACAGCAACCTGAACAAGTCAATCAATCCCAAGGAGTTATGTCTTCCGTTGCACACCAAAATGTTATGGTCAGTTCTAAATGTAGCGACGTTCGCTTCATGGTCAATACTCATATCTACTATTCATATTATTCCTTAGTCCCAGTTCGATGCTCACCATGGCCAAGGTCATTGGTATGACATACACCCCCCTAGTGGGGACGTTGCTTTGCAAGGTGGACCCCGTTCTGTCAACCCCCCTCACTATGACCAGGGATTCTACCACCAGCCTCCACCCGGCGTGAGTAATTTCCATCTGCATCCTTTTCACTAATGATTCTTCCCTCCAAAGGATCACGTGTTCCTACATATGGACCACAATGCAGGGTTTGTTCAACGCTTCCCAGCACAGGCAGAAGATGTTGTCCTTGTATGTGCTAACCACTCCTCCAATTCCCGTATGAACGGTCAGTTGTCTAACTCGATCTCTTGCTGCAGGAACTTCACAACGCTGACAATCGTATCAACGCCGATCCGAATTTTGCTCCCGGTCTCGCCCAAGCAGCCGCACCTGATCCATTGGTTCACAATGCCCCCCCTGCCGACGAGGCAGTGCCAGTGGGAGAGTATCTTCGACGCCTTGCTATCCGCCTGTTGGATTACCCTGATTCACAGACCGATATGTTTCACATGGAACCGGGCGCTGCCGGTCGCGTCAGGGTTTCGATCTCTTTCGAAACGGCCACTGGCAATGTTCTCTTTCCGAACTAGCATTTTGTTTTGTGAATATACAGACATCGTCCACGTTTCTGTCTTGGGTTCTATGCGTATCCATTATCGTATGCTTTGGGTACAGAATCCTTTGTACAGTGACACGATATGTCACTGATATAGCAGGGGCGGAGGCGGGGTAGGGGGGTCCGTTACCGATTCGACTGATCTATTATTTATAGTGCTGGAATGCGCCTCTTGCACTCTATGCCTTTTTTTTTCTTATTCGCTGGTGTAGGCCTTGAGTTGAGTGTAGCATTCCATGTCTGTACAATTGTTTTGAGATGCTTCATAAATGTAAATTGCTTCGTTTCAAGGTCAATGTGAGAATGTGTCTGATTGGCGTGAGGCGGATAGGTGAGCCTATGTACACGTGGCTGATAGACGTGAAAGCGTATACTGTGCTGTGATATCCTCTGCCTTCAAGCTTCAAGTTAGACGCAAGTACTTCATTATGACCAAAAAAAGGCGATTGCAACATTCCATGTACAAAATGTATGTATTGAGAGGGTATGCGATATGACTGACTGTGATAATTAATGGTAATGATCAACGACGACGGCGCATGCTAAAATCGGAAAAGAAAAAAGTTACATCCGATGTGTACGACTCGGACGTGGATATATCTCATACGAAAATATCCTGTTGTAAGATATCCTCCGCCTTCAAGTCGAGCACTGCGTTATCATCCGTCTGTGCGAGGAAGTCAGCCAAGCACACATCAGCGTCGATGTCCGTCGCAGACCACGTCTTGCCCCAAAACAACTTTGAAAGCTCGTCGTCTCCATCCCCGACGAGCCCCAAACTGTCGTTGGCAGTAGTAGTGGTAGTGATGTCCGCTGCAGTCTCCATCGACGAACAGGTCGGAGACTCGGAGGACGATGTGAGAAAGGCTTCTAGCGACGTCCAGAACGCCTCCATCTCCTTTGCATCCACTTCCACGTTCTGCACTTCATCCGCGGTGCCATCGCGACTCACGCCAATCGTAGTGAGAGCCGTAGGAGTAGTCTGCTGAGGCTCAGAGGCAGTGTCCACTGGCACGCCCGCAAAATCAAGGGCGTCTGAGAGGGCATCGCTACCGCTCAGGAGCGGACTTGATGGCGGTAGCGGCGAAGACGGTGGGAGGGTATCGGACCATAAGCGTTGGGTGACCATTCCATCATCCTCGTCTTCGTCTTCGTCGTCGCTGGTACCTCGGCCTTGACCAGTCCCCTCATCATCATCTGATGGGGCGGGTAGCGAGCTCGCGGGAGTATCGACCGACGTATTGCCATCTTTATCATCCTTCTCTTCCTTCTTTCCAGCAACAGCAGCCTCACTGGCATTTGTTGCCTTTCCCTCGAAGTAGCATAGCGGCGACGCAGGCCTGGTCATCCCAATACCCCGTCCGCTCAACACGCTCTGGATCGGCGAGAGTACAAGCGAAGATTTGCTCAGCCGAAGCGTGTTTTGTTGTTCGTCGTCATCATCTGCGCCGGCATCAGGAGAGAATAACGGGCTCGAGGTGGTAGCCGAAGAGTCCCACGCTGCGCCAGTGGACGTGTTCCGCATCGGTGTACCTGGCGGTGCAAAGTTAAGCATAGCCTTGGCTGTGGTAGGTGACGAGGGCGCGTCCAGTGGCGGTGGGGAAGATGTCCGCAAGATGTCCGCGGCAGCGGCCATGACGGGCGCCATGGCTGTATCTGTATTCACATTGCTGCTTCCCAATGACACCCGGCGTGGTTGTTTGCCAGTCTCGATGGCCACTTGTCCGCGTGATTTGTGGCGATGTGACCGCTTGCGCTCGAGCGCCTTGGCCTCCTCGCGTGCATTCTCTGCTTCTCTGCGTGCGAGCGCCTCCGCCGACATGCGCGGCTTCGTTGCGGTCGTAGTGCGTGCCCATTCGGGCACGACATACGGTTTTGTGACTTTCGATGGTGCGTCCTGAGTGAGATCCGACGTAGCAGCAGCTTTGCCGAATGCGCCCTTGGCAGATGAAGTGTGTACTGTCTTTGGAGGAGAAGGAAAGGCGGCCGCCACAAGCGCGTTTCTTGCGGCAAAAAGGTCGGCGTTTGCACGTGGCGTTTGCAACGGTAAAGGTTTGCTTGAAAACGTGATGGGGTCTGAGAGCAACGGACGCGACAGGAAATTCAGCTTGCGTTGAGGTGGCGAGCTTTCGCAATGACGCTTTGGGCGCCTGTGTGCCTCGGCCACATCGCTCAACCTGCGTTTCCGTTTGGGCGTGTTCTCCGAAGTTACTGTTCCGCCACCACGCCGCTTGAATGTGTCTGGATCAACGTTCTCTTTCTCAAGCACGATGACCTCATCGTCCGAGTCTGTGGTCTCCGGGGCCGTCGAGGTCTGCGAAGAAGCTGGTGTCGGAGCGAAATCAGACGACGTATCAGTGGGCTGCTGAGCTGGTTTGCCGAGAAGCTGAAGGAGGGTATCGATAACCTTGGCGGAGCGAGGACTCGTCTGCTTTGATGACGAAGACTCGGAGGCCTGGTTTTGGTAAGGCGCGAGTAGAGTGGAAAGTGCCGAGCGCACGCCAGAGTCAGACAAATCGAGGTTGTTCGGGGCAACGCTAGGTGCTATAGACTTGGCACGGTCGCCGTACTTTGGCACTTTTTCATCATCCTGTGGTTGGGATTTCACTGGAAGACCGCGAGCAGCCCTAATGAGTGGGTGAAGATGTGAATGGGAATCCTTCTTTGAGAAGTTTCCGCTGGAGCCACGGGAAGCTACTTTGCGCTTGCGGTCGCGTCTCAACGAGTCTGTCTCGAAATCTGCGATCTTGGCGTCGAACGTGGTCGTTGTGGCCGCGTCGGTAATATGAAATGACTGGTTTAGATGGACTGGTGCAGGTCATGTGAGTGAGATTGTGCAAAATAGGTACGGTGAAGGTCTACACACCTGGTGGCAGATGCATAGGTGCTGGCACAGGAATCTGAGGCTGCCATGGATTTACACCATGCTGAAACGCCGGGGGTTGCTGAGCGTGCAGAGTCTGCGGCGATAGAGTCAGTGACCGTACAACTGCTAAGCGGTTGGTAGTAAGGAACTGTACCCCTCGGAGAGCGAACACAACTTCAAGAGCAGATTCTCCAGAGGCAGTCTTGTTTATAATTCCAGTGACGAGAGCACTATCATCAGATGCAGCAAGCGCCCAAGACATGAGCCCCATGCCGACCGCAACACCAGGCGGTGGCTGATGAGATGTTGTAGGTTGGGATGAGCCAGGGGCTGAGGAAACAACCATAGTGTTTGGGGCAGCATCCGACTCGGAAGGGTCAAGAGCATAGATTGAAAAGTCGCGTTGGCCAAAATGCATTAGTTCGGGGCTAATTGACAGTGTCAGGAAAGGAATGAAAAGAAACAGAAACTACAGACCTCGATCTGCATATTGTATGTAAGCAGAGCTTGAGAGATGTCGTACCATATGTTGGCCGGTGGGAGGCGGGTGTACCAAGGGTGTGAACTGGGAATTTATCTGGGGAACGGGCGAGAATATACTGAGAGGATCCATCAATGGTGTACCAGATGCGGACTATACAAAGGCGTGAGTTTATTGTATAACGAGATGAGAGGTATAACACCTTGAAGGTATTGTGGTTGAGGCAGAGCGGTCATGGTGGTTGTCATTCGCCAAGAGTGTCAAGCCTGAGACTGGCTCTGTCTGCTTGCTCAACTAAACGCGAAACCGGCTAAACCGGACCGTGACCGCGACCGCGCCTGTCACGTGGATTTGATAGGTGTAGAGTACAGACATACACATACAGTAAATGCAAATACTTCATCAGGGCTAATATATCAATCAGTCGCCCAAGAAACCACCTCCTTGACGGTTTCAATCTTTCTTTACATGACTTGCATAAAAGTTGTCCAGCCATTTCTTTGCTTCCAAGTAATCTTTTCTTGCGTCCGCAAGTGCTTTTGCGATCTTAACGATGGCCTCTGCCTCTGTGATAACTCTGCTGTCCTCTCGTAATTTTCCGTAGTGTTGGATAGCTTCACACGCCGACTGCACTTTAGAGACGCCAAGCGCTGCAGAGGATCCCTTCAGAAAGTGGCCTAGGTTAGATAACTCTTCGAGAGCCTTCCTCGCTCTAAAACGTCTGATAAGTGTGACAGGAAATGAGGGGACTGATCAAAGTGCGCACAGGGCATCGTCCATCTCGTTAAACGTTTTCTTCGCTTGATCAAAGTACGCATCGACCATGCCTTTTGAGAATAAGTCATCGTCGTCGTCAAGTTCGAGTATTTGTTCGAATACGGTTTGGTCAATGTCCGGGACGCTTGTCACAACTGGCTTTGGAAGAATGACGGTCTGTATTCATAAGTGTTGGAGAGGCGGTACGAGAGAGAAATTCGGACACACCTCTTTAACGCTGGGCAGTGAACGGCTATCTAGCCTTGGTGAGGGTGTTGGCTCTGCTGGTACCAGTACCTGAGATGTCTTGAGAGTAGACGAGGAAGACGAGAGAGGTGCCTGGGCGCTGGGAGTCGGGCGGGAGTCGTGCATGAGGTGGGTAGCAATGGGCGGAGAAGGTGAAGGAAATGAAGGCATGATAAAGTATATTGGACGGACTAATAAGTGGAAGAAAACAGAGATAAAAGACAGGCACGAGAGCTCGTCAGCGACTGAGATCGTTATCACTTAAGCGCCGACGGCAGTCCCCGTAAATGACGTAGCCTAGGAGCCCCACACTTGGCCTCGTTCCTAACAACTTTGCAATTGACCAACTATTGGTGCTGGTCAAGGAGTCATCACCTCCTGTAGGCTACTCGTCATGTACTGAGTCATGTTGGCGTGCCAGGTCCGACAGTTCAAGTTCTCGTTGGCTGTACCTCCCCATATAATATCTGGCCGTCTACAGGCTAGTCTATACCTGCTGTAGCGTGGTACATCATCTGTCATCGCCATATATGCAGCCTAACTTTTGTTCCGGTCTCAGGTGAATCATCCGTCAATTATATGTCACTTGACCGTTTCCTCCGATGAAAGCGAAACAATTGCCACCAGCACCGACTGTCGGCGAAGTGATGCCGCGCTCGTTCCTCGGGTTGCTTGATCACTCTCCTGCTACCTGTTCGGTTTCTTGTTCATCGCGCTCTGCATCGTTGCGAAACGAGAAGAAGAGAGGGCAGTTTACGCGCGTGCCAAATATGCAATCTAGACATCTTTCATGGGCAATCCGAGTACTCACACCTCGTCCCCTCACGCTCAGGGCTTTTACTTTTATCAGACCGTTGGCCCGACCAAATATATTTTCCTACACAATCAACCCCTTCTCATGTACCCGCAGGTCCGCGCGCATGATTGCGAAGAGCAAGTCGCACCTGACGGTGATGGCGACGGGAACCCGTAAGCAGGACGAGACGCGGTGTCGGTGTTTGCAGCACAGCTCGATGAGGAAACCGTTGACGCTATCAGATCTGCAAAGCCGAGGTGCTGCCCTCCAGCCTGTGTCCGTTTTAACTAAGTTTGGTCATTTGCACTACTCACAAAGCCCGAGGCTAGCTGGTTTCGTTTACCCCAGTGACCAAGCTTATTTGTTCCCCTCCCACAGTGTACGCTGTAAATAGTCTCCGTAATAGCCGTATTGGAGACCGGCTGAAAAAAAAAAAAAAACATTCGCGGACAGAATTGGACGGCAGACCCGTCACCTTCGAAGCAAAGGGGCGGAAGGGGGGTTCCCCACGCAATTTGCTAGGTGGTTGTTCGAACGAGCTCTGACGTTTCGACGGCTTGGCATGGACGTTGGCATGACCCTCTAGGTGCTGACAGACTGATAGTAGGCCGCTGAGGCATAAAGACTTGAATGACTCGATCCGCAAACGCTGGCTTCACCCCTATCACTTTCAATGAAGCGTACAACCATCGGTTGATTTCTTGTATTCGTAGACCAGCTATATCATTTCCCCGTGTGATGAGACATTGAATGTGAATTGATGCACGATGACAACCCAAATGAACAAGAAAGATATTGAAGAGCAAAGAAAATAAAGGAACCCGATGGTGCCCAGAACAATTTTTGTGTGTTGAGTCTAATTAATAGTATGCATGCCCCATCAACGCTTTTCGATCAAGGTGCAAAAAAACAACAGAACAGTCCAATGTAGTGACAGATACGGGTTTGCTGCATGCCTGAGTAAGCAGATGGATGATGGGGTATGTCACAAACATATGAGAGGGAATAATAAGATAGATGGTGACTGATCGACGAGACGAGGCAAGCAGCGAGTAACAAGTGCTGCAAGAAAACTGAATGTTTCGTCGGCCTAAGTGACCCGTCTTCTGAACAGGCCAAGTGAATGTTGACCACCGCACGACACGTTGAGAGCGGCCCACGACCCGCCTATCCTCCGCACGACGACGGTGGGCGTCTGTACCCGTTCCTGGTCGACGATGCCAACTTCACCCTGTGCGCCCTCGCCCCACGTGTACATCGCTCCATCGCGCGTCACCGCCGCGTTGAATCGTGTACCCGCGGAGACGTGAACCACCGGGTCATCTTCATGCGAGTCGGGGAACGGTACATGCACCGGCTCCACCACATGGTCCGTGTTAGACATCGCTGGGTGGTCAAGTGGGAGTCCGAGCTGCGCGCTATCCGCCCGCCCACAGGCAAAGACGCGACCGTCGGCAGAAAGGAAGAGCGTGTGCAGGTCACCGCCAGCAATCTCAACTATCTGAGTGCCATCGAGGCCGAGGACGCGTCGTGGCGTCTGCACAATCGAGTCGCTGTCTGCAGGGTTGATGCCGGTCCCGGTCTGTCCGGCACTGTTGAGGCCCCAACCCCACACGGCGCCCTCCTCGTCGACGGCAAACGAGTGAAAGCTGCCGGCGCCTACAGCTACAGCACGCCGCCCACGCGTGCCGAGCACGACACGCTCAGGATTCGTGCCGTGGATTTTTCTGCGCTCGAGAATTTTACGGCCGAGTTGGCCTTGCTCGCCCGCACCCCACGAATATATTGTGCCGGTAGTAGTCAGCACGATTAGGTGGTTGTTGCCAGTAGCAACATCGACGCATCGCTCGTTGGGAAGAGCGGCTTTGGGAGTGAACTGGTGTGTCAGGCCGGTTGAGAAACCAAGTGCGCCCTCGTTGGCCTAGGTAAGGGTCAGACAGTGTAGATCGAAAGATGACAAGGCCACCAACGCGGAAGGAACCCCAAACACGCAGTTCACCCTCAGTACCGATTGCGGCGGATATGCTATCGCCCGCAGCAACCTTCTGGGCATGAATACCATCGTCGACAAGGGTCTGGAGAGGATGTGGAATCATGGTGAGGAGGTCAGAGTTCAGGAATTGACCGGGACTGTTTGGGTCCGGGACGTCTTTTGTGATACGACCCAGGGCGGCATCGTCATTCACGCCACAGGACCAAATCTATGTAGAGTGATAAGCGTTTAACAAATTATCCACAAGGGATGCGCATACAGTGCCGTTTTCGTCAATGAAAAGGGAATGTAAACCGCCAGCAGCAACCGCAATAATTCCTGAGCCCGGCCCGGAGCCAAAAACGCCTTGGGAAATCTTTTCTTCGACCCAGGTATTTCTTGTGGGCTTGGACAATTCGTCCAGGTAAGCTGGACCCATGCCAAATTGACCAAAGTTCCCCGTTCCCCAAACGAAAATCTGTGCTGGTGGATTCATCTTGGCGGGGAATGGGGGGATGGAGTTGATCGGCGGTCCGGTCTCCGAAGGGGCCTTGCGGGCTTTCTTGAGTTGTGGTACAGCAACAGGAATCGACTCTGCTGTTTTGGTCCTCTTGATAGGCTCTGCAACACCATTTACACCATTTACCTCTTTGAGGGTATTGATACTGCGAGAGCGTTTCAATGATGGTGGGGGTGACTGTGACGTATCAGACGATGACGGCTTGGGTTGGGTGCGATTGCGTGACGTAGAGGTAGAGGGTTTGGCAATCTTCGTCGTCGATGGCTTCGACGCTACAGTGGTGCGAGAAGAGGTACGAGAAGGTGCCTTTGGTTTTGGGCCATCAACAGACGCCTGTGAACGACTACGGGAAGGCATGTGCAAAAGGCGATAAAAAGATGGGAGACGGGTTAAGGATTAGTTAAATAGTTGTCGAGAAAAAGATCAAGCGATGGGGGAGGAGGATAAGGACAAGAAGGACAAGGCCAACTCGAACTCGCGGGGGGCTTAGCTGAGTCGCTCGCTCGGCTCTTACTATATTTCTCACGTGCTTGATGACGCCACAACGCGTCGCGACGCGCTAAGAACTACTGGCAGTATAGCCTAACAATGGACAACTTTGACCTCCTTGCTTGCAAGGTTAAATGAGGGCGATATTCGACCGTCTCAATCTCGATGGATGGATCCATGCGCAACAATGTAACAACGAGCAAGGAATCAACTGAGCCATCTACCATCTATGAGCTCATCAAGATCATGATAGGTCAGACCGAATATGTTATAACCGCAACAAGTACATATAAACTGAATACTGTCCTGTCGCTGGTGTGTTGGTCCGTGAATACATCGGTGACTTGGTTTGGGCCGCAGGCGCGAGTCTCAATACCCTTGCACCTTCTCTCAATGTACGTCCAGACGATGGTCCGACCCCAAAGCATCTAGCTGTACTGAAGGTGTGCACCTCCCTCCATCTCACAGATTCTCGCTTCTCTTTCTTATCTTTATTTTATAATCGCCGTCATCTTCAATCTCCCGCTCAAGCCACACTTGCCCATCAAAGCCCACGCGTTTCTCTGACTCTCCATCGCGACTTAGCTCAGAGAGCAGCCGACCGAGGCGACCAACAACGAACTCGCATGTGACACCGACGTGCAATTGGAAGTTGAACTTTATGTCAATTGCCTCGTGTTCTCGGCTCTATCTTGTCAGGCTGCCTGCATTTTCGACTGGATTGCAGTTTTACAGCAACATAGAATCCCTCTTGGATCTCGAAAGCCCCCCAAAGTCACGCCATGCCTCCTCCTTCTGCATCCCCATTCAACAAGCGGAAGTATGACGTCCATCCGTTGCCTGCCTGAAAAGGACCAAAGATAACTCATCCCTTACAGGCCTCACACCTGACAAGGTGGTACACTCTTGCCCACTCGGACCTTCACGGTGTCATTCAAGTCATCCTTGCAAGGATCATGCTAAAAAGAGACTGAAGAAAAGAGGATTGAAAAGTGTAATATGTCTTGTTTATTGCGTCAAATACAACACAAAATCCCTGTTCAAGTTGCTTGCGTACAAATACCGTACACGAGTCGAGATTGCGCTCGTCAAAGCCTGCCAGTTACGCTAACGCGAAGGATCGAACGCCCGTGATCTTGAATACTAGTACCCAGCTGCTGCGAATGCCGATCTTTGTCCGAAGTGATACTGGAGTCTCACAGAGAAGGTCGTTCTGGAGGATAAACTATTCCCGACTCCGAATTGAACAAATGGCACTCTTAGCCCAGGTGAGAGGTCTAGATATCGCACTGGTATGCTACACCATTCTTGGTCCCAGTGGCGCTGCCACCTGGGCTTGGAAGGGCAGCCGCAAGATTTGACGACGCAGCTGCGGTGCAAACCGGTTACCAAGCTTCAAGCTGTCACCAATACTAGCGATAACACCGGACTGATGAGAATAGGTCACTTCACAACCGGGACTACAACATAGGGGCTGTCTATTCCGAGTCACGCTACCTCCTACTACGCTTGACGAAGAACAATCACTTGTGGGGATATGCATATATTGTATTCCAACTAGGCCTTGGCATCAGGCTCGGATGCGACATCGCGGAACGGATCCTGAAGCACGGTATCCAGTAGCAATGTCAGCAGGTTGTAGTACGTCTATATAGAATGCCCGTATGTACTACTCACGCATCCATCCGGAGCTTTACTGGCCTTCGTCTGCGCCCTCGGACGCGGCGGTTGGGCCGAAGAGTTTATCGCCAAGGGCCTATTTCCCAGCAGGATTTGGTGTGAGGTGTACGAATATATATAAACCTGCGCGACGGAGAGAGGTACTGACATCTACAGCCGGTCCGCTGCCAGTGGTCTCGTTGCGGTTGCCGCCCGCTGCGATCGCATCGGCTATATCGTTGGCTATATTCTACAAAAGGTTCAAATCATTCTGGAATGTCTGGTGGTAGTCGAGGAAGGTGCAAGCGCCTACCCCGGACATGTCTTGTGGTCGAAGTATTGATATTGAAGGTGGGATAGAGCTAGTGTTAATGGTTACCTGTGAGTGTCAGTTAGACCGAGGTTATTATACTGCGGCAGCTGGCCTTCCAACCACGCTGTATGCTACATTCCTATCTTTACGCCTCGGGCTCGGTGTAGCCTCATGTCTGAATAGTTCGAGCTTTACCTTAACATCGCTCAACCACATTAGGTAACTAGAGGTCACAGAAGTTGCCTTGCTTGCATGGAAGGATCAAAAGTTTACGTGTTTCCTTGGGTCTTCCGATTTGCCCGTTCAGGATTTTCCGACAGGAAAGTCTTGTGTACTAGTAATTGAACGTGCTGGACACCGGAGCGTGAAACGTGGCTGCGGACGAGTACTTGCGTAGCATATCGCAAGTGCCAGTATTTGTCATTTTCGTTGTGGGTGTACTGTAACATAACGGCGACCTACCACTCATTAATATTGTTCATCGCCAAAGTCTCGTAACAATTGAATTATTGTCATTCGTTGAGCGTCCTCAGGTCACGACACCGTCGCGTCAGACGCGATCTAACGACAGGTAGCGCCGCAGTAGATTGTCACCAGTCAGGCCCGGGTGCACAATCACGCACCGACGAGTGACGGTGGCCGCAGCAACCAGATCCTGCCTTTCCGCTCTAGCATGGAGTCACTCAACATCCAGTGCCCCGTCTTCGGACCTCACTGGCGCTCGACCTTTCGGAATGGATCCTGCAAGCCTGAGACGAGATAGATTCCACGCCATGGTCCCACTGTTTCATTCATTTATCCGAGTCTGTCCACAGTCAGGCATATCTGCTACGCTGGAGTACGTCGCAGGGGCTCAAAAGAATCAGCTGCCGAAGTATTCCCCTCATTATACAGCCTTTCCATTGTGGGAAGGTGTCAAACGAAACTGTGGAACAAGGCATACCATGAGTGGTCGCACTGTCGCATTTCACCAGCACTCTCTGGCTATCTCTCGCCCAAGTCGATTGAAAACATCGCCAGGGTAAGATCGCTGCTGTACTTGGATTCTTGGAACCACCTTCATTTTCTTCCTTACACTCGTTCCCTCTCCTCCTTCCATCATCTGATCTCATCCGTGATGGATCTAACAGCGATAGGACTGCAGGTACTTTACGTACACATTTCTTCCACAACGTCCCCTCAGCCACGAACTTTGATGTGGGGCCCGACCTGTCGCACATTGCCAGCAGCCCATCTGCCACACCAGAGAACACGAGATGCATCCTTGTACTACACTTTTGCTCAACTTCCTCCTTTAGTTCTAGTAGCGCAGCCATCAATTCCGTAGATCCAACATAATCGCCAAGGGAAAGTGCCATTTGCTGCTTATGCAAACCACTTTGCAGTTTCCCTGCGCGCGCGGTGGACATGTGATCGCCGACCGGTGAGAAAAGGGGGGTGCCCTTATGTAAAGAATGGGGCCATTTGGGCTTGCACGAGGTTTTCTTTCTGATCCTCAGCTTGGCAGCTGCAGCCTCTTGCTTTTCATTTTCCTTCTTTATGCTAAGGTTGATCCTTTCGTTGGTGAACGTACGTAATAGTAACGCCGAGTAACTTCGACGTAGCCAAACATGGTTACTTCCATCAGGTTGATCCTTCGATCCACCCAGGCGTAATGCCATGATAAAGTGATAAAACCCACATGGCCTCATGGGGGCCTTTGTAACTTGCGGTCATGCAAACAATTCGCACCCAGAAACCCCTTCGTTCCTTCTGGCGCTCCATACGGATAGTGTCGAAAATTCCAAGTCGATCCCCTTTTT
>WTXI01000032.1:0-315169 GCA_022376515.1 Lactifluus volemus
GTGTGTGAGCGAACTCAGCCCTTGTTTTTTCTCAGTAGGCTATAATTTACGTTATTATGTCGCCTTGATCCTGATAATGATATTCTATTGGATCATGGACTTGATCTGCCACAGCCTCCTGACTGCTATTGTTGGATTTAAGCCAAGTATTACTGCAATTTGTGAACAAGCGGTCTCATCCGAGTCCTGAACCTCGCGAGTATCTTTTTCGCTTTCAGTCCTTGCTTCAGTGGCAGTCTCGATTAAACTGTAGTACTATCCGCTTGTTAATGCCAATTTGTTTTCGAAGTTCCGAAAATCCCGAAAATTCAAAAACCCGGACTCGGAAATCCTCCCTTCCCTAGTCGAATACCGCCCATCGTAGAGATAACTTGAGACCCCTTCCCTTTCCCCTGCGTTTTAGAGGGCCTCTCGGAAGTTGGACGTAGTTTCTGACTCAAAAAGGTCCGGTTTACTGTCTTTGATGTTTCTCACCAGCAGAGACATAACCATCAATGATGGAAGTCGCAGAAATCTGATGTGCCAGTGGCATGGGATGACATATTATACGTAGGGACCTGTTCTAAGCGGCGCCGTGAACAACTTAACTTCAACTTCATCGAATGGCTCATAAAGCCCACCACTTTTTACAAACTTTTCGTTCCCCGAACCTCTCAGGCTTCTGATTCTGCTCGTTCAGTTCTCATCGTCTCGCATCCATAAACAATGGTATCTTCCCCCGCATATGCACTGGAGACCTATGGTTTGTACTATCCCTATTTACTAACACTGTGGATTAAGCTATCCCTGCCTAGATAATTTCTTGAAAGTGCTACACACCTTCGCGGGGCTGTATATGTGAGATTCCACGTTCACAGAGAGGATCTCCTTTGACTCACATCTCGAATAGATGGGAATATCTCACTACGTTTGGTTTCGAATGGAATATTTACACGGGAAAGCGACCATGGAGATGGTCGTATATCCCATACATCGCCACAAGGCTATTGTGTCTTACCTCCCTAATCGTCGTCATTGTGGGAGTCAACCTTAAAAGGCCATTTAATTGCGAGGTATGTCTGCGAGTTTTGTCCCATCGATGCCATATGCATACTCACTCTTACCCTATACAGGCTTGGCTTCGTGGCATCATGGTACGGCTTCTCAATTGCGCCTTCTTCTTCATGCATGCTGACCGATATTTCCCAGATCACAGCTTGGCCTGCGGGAAGTGGTGCCTCATTTCTTCTTCTGCTTCGGGCGTCAGTGATCTACTATCTCCTTTTCACGTCACGGTGATAAGGACCTCATAGTCGATTAGAGTTGCAATATGGTCACTGGACCGTAGGGTCGTGGTATTTGCTACGCTTGCTTGGCTGTCCGGCTTTTCTGCGTCACTCTTTGGTAGGAGTTTAATAGGTTATCGTCCTCATTCGACTCTCTAATCTCTTGATTCCTAGCCATTTCAAAGGTACTCTTTTCTGCGTTATAATATATCCATAGTACTAATACTATGAACTAGGGTCACAGCAAATGGTCCCCGCTGATACAAACTTGTTCCTTGAATGGCACAGACGAGTACAGGTGGAGTCTGTTGATGGCATTCGTCGTGAATGTTATTTTGCTGGGAACTATGATTGTCGGTGTGATCCACAAGCGGCTCAATACACGTCTATGGAAGTTGCTGTATTACCAAGGCTTGTTCTGGATATCTGCAGCTATCTTCACGGAGGTGCCGGGTGTGGTATGTCATCCTTGTTCTGAATGTTTGCCTGGTTCACCGGATTGAGTCATTTTTGCTTCACTATCCAGGTAATGCCCTTCCTAAATATCAATGGTGAGCAAATCTGGACGCACTTGGAATATGGTTATTCACGCGTTGAATCACATCAACAGAATCTTGGAATGTGGTCAGTGACACTAGTTGTTTTGTTGACTGTTCGCTGAAAGTTCTCGAATTGTAGATGTTCCAATCTCCTCTGCGTATGTCCATCCAGGTCATTATTCCGTTTTCGCGACTGACTTAACGCCCTTCTCGCTTGGACACCGGACAGTTGTCGTGGTGTACGTCAATAATTCAATTCTTTCTCGAAATCCATATGCATATGCATACAGTGTTATTGCGTCTTCCCGGTCCTATCGAGATCTCTTCCAGCATATTGTAGAGTAAGGCTCCTCCTTCCTGACGCTGTTCGCGACCTCAGAATGACACCTATATACTTACAGTGACTGCCAGTGTAACCAGCATTCCCGTCCCCCGATTATTGGGAGTGATTCCTTACTGGTGATAGGGACGACTCGGACACGGGGTGGAATGGAGAAACACGTCGCGATAAAGAAGACGATCGAGTCTGACATGCGTTTCGTTGTGCCGAACGCTTCCTTTCTTGCCTCAGTCTCAGTGCCGCCACGGATGGGAGACGAAGAGCGTGGGTTTTATCCTGAAGCTCAGAAAAAGGACGATACGGAGGCTTAATGTACAATGTAACTTGTTCCAGTTGTTTTTGTTTAACCCCCACCTTATTACATCAGAACGGATAGTCTCGTGTTGCTAGTAACCTCTTCCGTTTGTACCCTTAAATGGTTGATTGGCCGGTTCTGACAGCTAGGTGTCTCGCGCGACAATTTCGAGGTTGCGGCGTGAAACTAGTTCCCTTCCTTCACCAACCCCCCACATTCATTTCTTCTATCAATTCAGAGTCCTGCTACGCCTGGCACGTCCCCGACGGTCTGTCGATCAAACCCCTGGAAAGCGGCACCAATCGGTGTGCCAGTGCAAATACCGTTGAAGCGCCGCATTGCCTTCAAGTTCTCCCGAGGAGCAGGAGCGCCTGAGGCGCAGACTCGGAAATTAAATGCTTGTAAAAAAAAGTCAGGTAAGAGAGCCGTTGGTGACAGTGTGAGCACTGACAGAACCACCACCGTTTAGTAGAACTGCGAGCGGCACATATTTTTACAAGCCTGAAGCTCGCCGGACGCGCAAGTGCCGTCCCCAGCGGCGAAAGTTGGAGTCCTTCCGCGGTGCTCAGGCTCCGACCACCGCCTTACTAGTTAGCGACTCGGGTGTCTCGGGTGGAACAACTATGAGAACAACCCTAAGAAATGTATTAACAAGAAAGTTACCATGTCTTGGTGTGTGAGCGAGCTCGGACCTTTTTAAGGCTTTTTTTTTGCTCAGTGGCCATAATTTACGTTATTATGTCGCCTTGATCCTGATCCTGATAATGATAATCTGGACTTGATCTGCCACAGCCTCCTGACTGCTATGTTACCATTTGTTGGATTTAAGCCAAGTATTACTGCAATTGGTGAGCAAGCGGTCTCATCCTGAACCTCGTGAAGGTCCTTGCTTCAGTCTTGGTTAAACCGTAGTACAATCCGCTTGTTGATTTGTTTCGAAGTTCTGAAAACCCCGAAACTCAAAATCCCGGACTCGGAAATCCTCCCCTTCCTAGACGAATATACCGCCCATCGTAGAGATAACTTTGGGTCCACAGGGGCTCCCCGGGAAGTTGGACATACGTTTCCGACTCGGAAAAGTCCGGTTCCCTTTCTTATGTTTCTCACGAACAGAGACACAGCCATCAATGATGGAGAGTCGCCGAAATCTGATGTGCCAGTGGCATGGTATGACAACACATAGAGACCTGTTCTAACTTTTAAGAAGCGCCGTGAACACTTCAACTTCATCGGATAGCTCACTGATAAAGCCCACTACGTTACAAACTTTTCGTTCCCCGAAACTCTCAGGCTCCCTATTCTGCTCGTTCAGTTGTATAAACAATGGTATCTTCCCCCGCATATGCACTGGAGACCTATGGTCTGCACAATCCTTATTTACTAACACCGTGGATTAAGCTATCCCTGCCTAGATAATTACTTGAAAGTGCTACACACCTTCACAGGGCTGTATATGTGAGATTCCATGTTCACAGAGAGGATCTCCTTTGGCTCATATCTTGAATAGATGGGAATATCTCACCACTTTTGGTTTCGAATGGAATATTTACACGGGAAAGCGACCATGGAGATGGTCGTATATCCCATACATCGCCACAAGGTTATTGTGTCTTACCTCCCTAATTGTCCTCGTTGTGGGAAACAACCTTAAAAGGCCATTTAATTGCGAGGTGTGTCTGCTAGTTTTGTCCCATAGATGCCATATGTATACTCACTCTTACCCTATGTAGGCTTGGCTTCGTAGCACCGTAGTACGGCTTGTCAATTGCCCCTTCTTCTACATGCATGCTGACCGACTCGGATATTTCACAGATCACAGCTTGGACTGCGGGAAGTGGTTCCACGATTCTTCTTCTGCTTCGGGCGTGAGTGATCTACTACGTCTATTTCACGTCACGGTGATAAGGACCTCATCGTCGATTAGGGTTGCAATTTGGTCATTGGACCGTAGGGTCGTGGTATTTACTACACTTGCTTGGCTGTCCGGTTTTTCTGCGGCACTCTTTGGTAGGAGTTTCATAGGTTATCGTCCTCATTCGTGTCTCTAATCTCTTGATCCCTACCAGCCATGTCGAGGGTACTCTTTTTTTCCAAATCACTGCGTTATAATATATCCATCGTACTAATACTATGAACTTTTCAGGGTCACAGTGGATGGTCCCCGCTGATACAAGCTTGTTCCCTGATCAAAATTAGCACAGCTGACTACAGGTGGAGTATGTTGACGGGATTCGTCGTAAATGTTATTTTGCTGGGAACTATGATTGTCGGTGTGATCCACAAGCGGCTCGATACACGTCTATGGAAGTTGCTGTATTACCAAGGCTTGTTCTGGATATCTGCAGCTATCTTCACGGAGGTGCCGGGTGTGGTATGTCATCCTTGCTCTGAATCTTGCCTGGTTCACCGGATTGAGTCATTTTTGCTTCACTATCCAGGTAATGCCCTTCCTAAATATCAATGGTGAGCAAATTTGGACACACTTGGAATGTGGTTATTCACGCGTTGAATCACATCAACAGATCCTTGGAATATGGTCAGTGTCACTAGTTGTTTTCAATTTTGTTGACTGTTCGCTGAAAGTTCTCGAAATGTAGATGTTCCAATTTCCTCTGCGTATGTCCAGGTCATTGTCCCATTTTCGCGACTAACTTAACGCCCTGCTCGCTTGGTCACCGGACAGTTGTCGTGTTGTACGTCAATAATTTCAATTCTTTCTCGAAATTCTTATCCAATATATATACAGTGTCATCGCGTCTTCCCGGTCCTATCGAGATCTCTTCCAGCATGTTATACAGTAAGGCTCCTTCCTGACACTGTTCGCGACCTCAGAATGACACCTATACACTTACAGTGACTGCCAGTGCACTCAGCATGCCCGTTCCCCGATTATTGGGAGTGATTCCCTACTGGTGATAGGGATGAGACGGAGTGGAATGGAGAAACACGTCGCGACAAAGAAGACAATTGAGTCTGACATACGTTTCGTTGTGCCGAATGCCTCCTTTCTTTCCTCAGTCTCAGTGCCGTCACGGATGAGAGACGAAGAGCGTGTGTTTTATCCTGAAGCTCAGAAAAAGGACGATACGGACGCTTAAACTCGTTCCAGTTGGTTTTGTTAATCCCCACATAATTACATCAGAACGTCGGATAGTCTCGTGTTGCTAGTACTTTCGTACCTTAAATGGTTGATTGACCGGTTCTAACAGCTAGCGTGTCTCGCGCGACAATTTCGAGGTTGCGGCGTAAACTAATTCCCTTCCTTCACCAACCCCCCACATTCATTTCTTCCACCACCACCTGCTACGCCTCAAATAGGGCACGTCCACAACGCGTCGATGCTGGGCCCGTCGCAAGCCCGTCGATCAAACCCCAACTGGAAAGCGGCACCAATCGGCGTGCCAGTGCAAATATCGTTGAAGCTCTGCATTGCCTTCAAGTTCTCCCAAGGAGCAGGAGCAGGCGCGCAGACTCGGAAATTACATGCGTGTAAAAAAAAGTCAGGTTAGAGAGCCGTTGCCAGTGGTGACAGTGTGAGCACTGGAAGAATCACCACCGTTTAGTAGAACTGCGAGCGGCACAGATTTTACAAGCCTGAGGCTCGGACGCGCAAGTGCCGTCCCCAGCGGCGAAAGTCGGAGTCCTTCCGCGGTGCTCAGGCTCCGACCACCGCTTTACTAGTTAGCGCCTCGGGTGTCTCGGACGACAACTACCAAATGAGAACAACCCTAGAAAAATTATTAACAAGAAAGTTACCATGTCTTGGTGTGTGAGCGAGCTCGGACCTTTTTAAGGCTCAGTGGCCATAATTTACGTTATTATGTCGCCTTGATGATCCTGATCCAGATAATGATAATCTGTTGGATCATGGACTTGATCTGCCACAACCTCCTGACTGCTATGCTACCATTTGTTGGATTTAAGGTTACTGCAATTGGTGAGCAAGTGGTCTCATCCTGAACCTCGTGAAGGTATCTTTTTCGCTTCAGTCCTTGCTTCAGTCTTGATTAAACTGTACTATCCGCTTGTTGACTTGTTTCGAAGTTCCGAGAATCCCGTAACTCAAAAATCCGGACTCGGAAATCCTCCCGTTCCTAGACGAATACTAGTACCGCCTATCGTAGAGATAACTTGAGACCCGTTCCCTTTCCCATGCGATTTAGACGGGCCTCGGAAAGTTCAATTGGACGTACGTTTCCGACTCGGAAAAGTCCGGTTCCCTGTCTTTAATGTTTCTCACCAGCAGAGACACAACCGTCAATGATGGAGAGTCGCAGAAATCTGATGTGCAAGTGGCATGGCATGACAACACATAGGGACCGGTTCGAAGCGGAACACTTCAACTTCATCGAATGGCTCATAAAGCCCACTAGCTTTTCGTTCCCCGAACCTCTCAGGCTTCCGATTCTGCTCATTCAGTTGACATCGTCTCGCATCATACTAAACAATGGTATCTTCCCCCACATATGCACTGGAGACCTATGGTTTGTACCATCCCTATTTACTAACACTGTGGATTAAGCTATCCTGCCTAGATAATTTCTTGAAAGTGCTACACACCTTCACAGGGCTGTATATGTGAGATTCCATGTTCACAGAGAGGATCTCCTTTGACTCACATCTAGAATAGATGGGAATATCTCACTACGTTTGGTTTCGAATGGAATATTTACACGGGAAAGCGACCTTGGAGATGGTCGTATATCCCATACATCGCCACAAGGCTATTGTGTCTTACCTCCCTAATCGTCGTCATTGTGGGAGTCAACCTTAAAAGGCCATTTAATTGCGATGTATGTCTGCGAGTTTTGTCCCATCGATGCTATATGCATACTCACTCTTACCCTATACAGACTTGGCTTCGTGGCATCATGGTACGGCTTGTCGATTGCCCCTTCTTCTACATGCATGCTGACTGATATTTCCCAGATCACAGCTTGGCCTGCGGGAAGTGGTGCCTCATTTCTTCTTCTGCTTCGGGCGTGAGTGATCTACCATCTCTTTTTCACGTCACGGTGATAAGGCCCTCATCATCGATTAGAGTTGCAATATGGTCACTGGACCGTAGGGTCGTGGTATTTGCTACGCTTGCTTGGCTCTCCAGTTTTTCTGCGTCACTCTTTGGTAGGAGTTTAATAGGTTATCGTCCTCATTTGTGTCTCTAATCTCTTGATTCCTACTAGCCATGTCGAGGGTACTCTTTTTTCCAAATCTCTGCGTTGTAATATATCCATAGTACTAATACTATGAACTTTTCAGGGTCACAGCAAATGGTCCCCGCTGATACAAACTTGTTCCTTGAATGGCACAGACGAGTACAGGTGGAGTCTGTTGACGGCATTCGTCGTAAATGTTACTTTGCTGGGAACTATGATTGTCGGTGTGATCCACAAGCGGCTCGATACACGTCTATGGAAGTTGCTGTATTACCAAGGCTTGTACTGGATATCTGCAGCTGTCTTCACGCAGGTGCCGAGTGTGGTATGTCATCCTTGTTCTAAATGTTACCTGGTTCACCGGATTGAGTCACAATCCAGGTAATGCCCTTTCTAAACATCAATGGTGAGCAAATTTCGACGTACTTGGAATGTGGTTGTTCATGTGTCGAATCACATCAACAGATGCTTGGAATATGGTCAGTGACGCTGGTTATTTTTTGTTGACTGTTCGCTGAAAATTCTCGAAATATAGATGTTCCAAGCTCCTCTGCGTATGTCCACGTCATTGTTCCATTCTCGCGACTAACTTAACGCCCTGCTCGCTTGGTCACCGGACAGTTGTCGTAGTGTACGTCAATAATCCAATTCTTTCTCGAAATTCTTATCCATAAGTGTACAGTGTTATTGCGTCTTCTCGGTCCTATCGAGATCTCTTCCAGCATATTACAGAGTAAGGCTCCTTCCTGATGCTGTTTGCGACCTCAGAATGACACCTACACACTTACAGTGACTGCCAGTGTAATCACCATTCCCGTCCCCCGATTATTGGAAGTGATTCCCTACTGGTGATAGGGATGACACGGAGTGGAATGGAGAAACACGTCGCGATAAAGAAGACGATCGAGTCTGACATGCGTTTCGTTGTGCCGAACGCTTCCTTTCTTGCCTCAGTCTCAGTGCCGTCACGGATGGGAGATGAAGAGCGTGGATTTTATCCTGAAGCTCAGAAAAAGGACGATACGGAGGCTTAATGTACAATGTAACTTGTTCCAGTTGTTTTTGTTTAACCCTCACCTTATTACATCAGAACGGATAGTCTCGTGTTGCTAGTAACCTCTTCCGTTTGTACCCTTAAATGGTTGATTGGCCGGTTCTGACAGCTAGGTGTCTCGCGCGACAATTTCGAGGTTGCGGCGTGAAACTAGTTCCCTTCCTTCACCAACCCCCACATTCATTTCTTCTATCAACTCCGAGTCCTGCTACGCCTGGCACGTCCCCGACGGTCCGTCGATCAAACCCCTGGAAAGCTGCACCAATCGGTGTGCCAGTGCAAATACCGTTGAAGCGTCGCATTGCCTTCAAGTTCTCCCGAGGAGCAGGAGCGCCTGAGGCGCAGACTCGGAAATTAAATGCGTGTAAAAAAAAGTCAGGTAAGAGAGCCGTTGGTGACAGTATGAGCACTGACAGAACCACCACCGTTTAGTAGAACTGCGAGCGGCACATATTTTTACAAGCCTGAAGCTCGCCGGACGCGCAAGTGCCGTCCCCAGCGGCGAAAGTTGGAGTCCTTCCGCGGTGCTCAGGCTCCGACCACCGCCTTACTAGTTAGCGACTCGGGTGTCTCGGGCGGAACAACTATGAGAACAACCCTAAGAAATTTAATAACAAGAAAGTTGCCATGTCTTGGTGTGTGAGCGAGCTCGGACCGTTTTTTGCTCAGTGGACATAATTTACTTTATTATGTCGCCTTGATCCTAATCCAGATAATGATAATATGTTGCATCATGGACTTGATCTGCCACAGCCTCCTGACTGCTATGCTACCATTTGTTGGATTTAAGCCAAGTGTTACTGCAATTGGTGAGCAAGCGGTCTCATCCTGAACCTCGTGAAGGTATCTTTTTTGCTTCAGTCCTTGCTTCAGTCTTAATTAAACTGTAGTACTATCCGCTTGTTGACTTGTTTCGAAGTTCCGAAAATCCCGTAACTCAAAAATCCGGACTCGGAAATACTCCCGTTCCTAATACCGCCTATCGTAGAGATAACTTGAGACCCGTTCCCTTTCCCATGCGATCGCGATTTAGACGGGCCTACGTTTCCGACTCGGAAAAGTCCGGTTCCCTGTCTTTAATGTTTCTCACCAGCAGAGACACAACCGTCAATGATGGAGAGTAGCAGAAATCTGATGTACCAGTGGCATGGCATAACAACACATAGGGACCTGTTCAAAGTGGCGCTGTGAACACTTCAACTTCATCGAATGGCTCATAAAGCCCACTAGCTTTTCGTTCCCCGAACCTCTCAGGCTCCCGATTCTGCTCGTTCAGTTCTCATCGTCTCGCATCATAAACGATGGTATCTTCCCCCAGATATGTTCTGGAGAGTTATGGTTTGCACCATCCCTATTTACTAACACTGTGGATTAAGTTTTCCCTACCTAGATATTTACTTGAAAGTGCTACACACCTTCGCAGGGCTGTATATGTGAGATTCCATGTTCACCAAGAGGATCTCCTTTGGCTCACATCTAGAATAGATGGGAATATCTCACCACGTTTGGTTTCGAATGGAATATTTACACGGGAAAGCGACCTTGGAGGTGGTCGTATATCCCATACATCGCCACAAGGTTATTGTGTCTTACCTCCCTAATCATCGGCATTGTGGGAGTCAACCTGAAAAGGCCATTTGATTGCGATGTATGTCTGCGAGTTTTGTCCCATCGATGCTATATGCATACTCACCCTTACCTATTCATGATGCAGGCTTGGCTTCGTGGCATCGTGGTACGGCGTGTCGATTGCCCCTTCTTCTACATATGCTGACCGATATTTCCCAGATCACAGCTTGGCCTGCGGGAGGTGGTGCCTCATTTCTTCTTCTGCTTCGGGCGTGAGTCATCTACTATATCTATTTCACGCCACGGTGATAAGGACCTCATAGTCGATTAGAGTTGCAATATGGTCAATGGACCGTAGGGTCGTGGTATTTGCTACGCTTGCTTGGCTGTCCGGCTTTTCTGCGTCACTCTTTGGTAGGAAGTTTCATAGGTTACCGTCCTCATCCGAGTCTCTAATCTCTTGATTCCTAGCCATTACAAGGGTGCTCTTTTTCCAAATCTCTGCGTTATAATATATCCATGGTACTAATACTATGAACTTTTCAGGGTCACAGCAAATGGTCCTCGCTGATCAAAACTTGTTCTTTGATTGGCACAGACGAGTACAGGTGGAGTATGTTGACGGCATTCGTCGTGAATGTTACTTTGCTGGGAACTATGATTGTCGGTGTGATCCACAAGCGGCTCGATACACGTCTATGGAAGTTGCTGTATTACCAAGGCTTGTTCTGGATATCTGCAGCTATCTTCACGGAGGTGCCGGGTGTCGTATGTCATCCTTTTTCTGAATCTTGCCTGGTTCACCGGATTGAGTCATTTTGCTTCACTATCCAGGTAATGCCCTTCCTAAACATCAATGGTGAGCAAATTTGGACGCACTTGGAATATGGTTATTCACGCGTTGAATCACATCAACAGAACCTTGGGATGTGGTCAGTGGCACTAGTTAGTTTTTGTTGACCGTTCGCTGAAAGTTCTTGAAATCTAGATGTTCCAAGCTCCACTCCGTATGTCCACGTCATTGTTCCATTCTCGCGACTAACTTAACGCCCTTCTCGCTTGGACACCGGATAGTTGTCGTGGTGTACGTCAATAATTCAATTCTTTCTCGAAATTCTTATTCATATGCATACAGTGTTATTGCGTCTTCCCGGTCCTATCGAGATCTCTTCCAGCATGTCATAGAGTAAGGCTCCTCCCTGACGCTGTTCGCGACCTTAGAATGACACCTATACACTTACAGTGACTGCCAGTGTAACCATCATTCCCGTCCCCGATTATTGGGAGTGATTCCCTACTGGTGATAGGGACGACTCGGACACGGAATGGAATGGAGAAACACGTCGCGATAAAGAAGTCGATCGAGTCTGACATACGTTTCGCTGTGCCGAACACCTCCGTTCTTGCCTCAGTCTCAGTTCCGTCACGGATGGGAGACGAAGAGCGTGGGTTTTATCCTGAAGCTCAGAAAGGAACGACTCTGATACGGAGACTTAATGTACAATGTAACTGTTCCAGTTGTTTTTGTTAATCCCCTCCTTATTACATCAGAACGGATAGTCTCGTGTGCTAGTAACTCTCCGTTTGTACTCTAAATGGTTTATTGACCGGTTCTAACAGCTAGGCGTGTCTCGCGCGACAATTTCGAGGTTGCGGCCTAAACTAATTCCTTCCTTCACCAAACCCTCACATTCATTTCTTCCATCACCTCTTGCT
Source organism: Lactifluus volemus (assembly GCA_022376515.1). Classification (NCBI taxonomy): domain Eukaryota; kingdom Fungi; phylum Basidiomycota; class Agaricomycetes; order Russulales; family Russulaceae; genus Lactifluus; species Lactifluus volemus. The sequence goes on from WTXI01000032.1 coordinate 11,935, forward strand.
ACGCCTCAACTAGGGCACGTCCACGACGCGTCGAATGCTGGACCCGTCACAAGGTCCGTCGATCAACCCCCCTGGAAAGCCGTGCTATAGCCTGAGGCTCGGACGCGCAAGTGCCGTCCCCAGCGGCGAAAGTCGGAGTCGTTCCGCGGTGCTCAGGCTCCGACCACCGCCTTACTAGTTAGCGACTCGGCGTCTCGACGGAACAACTACCAAATGAGAACAACCCTAAGAAATTTTATTAACAAGAAAGTTACCATGTCTTGGTGTGTGAGCGAGCTCGGACCGTTTTAAGGCTTTTTTTTGCTCAGAGTGGCCATAATTTACGTTATTATATCGCCTTGATGATCCTGATCCAGATAATGATAATCTGTTGGATCATGGACTTGATCTGCCACAGCCTTCTGACTGCTATGCTACCATTTGTTGGATTTAAGCCAAGTATTACTGCAATTGGTGAGCAAGCGGTCTCATCCTGAACCTCGTGAAGGTATCTTTCTCACTTCAGTCTTTGCTTCAGTCTGGATTAAACTGTAGTAGTAGTATTATCCGCTTATTGATTTGTTTCGAAGTTCCGAAGGGCCCGTAACTCAAAAATCCGGACTCGGAAATCCTCCCGTTCCTAATACCGCCTGTCGTAGAGATGACTTGAGACACGTTCCCTTTCCCATGCGATTTAGACGGGCCTCCGGAAAGTTCAATTGGACGTAAGTTTCCGACTCGGAAAAGTCCGGTTCCCTGTCTTTAATGTTTCTCACCAGCAGAGACACAACCGTCAATGATGGAGAGTCGGAGAAATCTGATGTACCAGTGGCATGGCATGACAACACATAGGGACCTGTTCTAAGTGGCGCTGTGAACACTTCAACTTCATCGAACGGCTCATAAAGCCAACTACTTTTTTACAAACTTTTCGTTCCCCGAACCTCTCAGGCTCCCGATTCTGCTCGTTCAGTTCTCATCGTCTCGCATCATAAACAATGGTATCTTCCCCCGCATATGCTCTGGAGACCTATGGTTTGTACCATCCCTATTTACTAACACTGTGGATTAAGCTATCCCTACCTAGATAATTTCTTGAAAGTGATGCACACCTTCGCGGGGCTGTATATGTGAGATTCCATGTTCACAGAGAGGATCTCCTTTGGCTCACATCTCGAATAGATGGGAATATCTCACTACGTTTGGTTTCGAATGGAATATTTACACGGGAAAGCGACCATGGAGATGGTCGTATATCCCATACATCGCCACAAGGTTATTGTGTCTTAGCTCCCTAATCGTCCTAGTTGTGGGAGTCAACCTTAAAAGGGAATTTAATTGTGATGTATGTCTGCTAGTTTTGTCCCATCGATGCCATATGCATACTCACTCTTACCCTATCCAGGCTTGGCTTCGTGGCATCGTGGTACGGCTTGTCGACTGCCCCTTCATGCTGATTGATATTTCCCAGATCACAGGTTGGCCTGCGGCAAGTGGTGCCTCATTTCTACTTCTGCTTCGGGCGTGAGTGATCTACCATCTCTTTTTCACGTCACGGTGATAAGGACCTCATCATCGATTAGAGTTGCGATATGGTCACTGGACCGTAGGGTCGTGGTATTTGCTACGCTTGTTTGGCTGTTCGGTTTTTCTGGGTCACTCTTTGGTAGGAGTTTCATAGGTTATCGTCCTCATTCGAGTCTCTAATCTCTTGAATTCTAGCCATTACAAGGGTACTCTTTTCCAAATCTCTGCGTTATAATATATCCTTAGTACTAATACTATGAACTTTTCAGGGTCACAGCAAATGGTCCCCGCTGGTACAAACTTGTTCCCTGATGCAAGTTGGCACAGATGAGTACAAGTGGATTCTGATGACGGGATTCGTCGTGAATGTTACTTTGCTGGGAACTATGATTGTCGGCGTGATCCACAAGCGGCTCGATACACGTCTATGGAAGTTGCTGTATTACCAAGGCATGTTCTGGATATCTGCAGCTGTCTTCACGGAGGTGCCGGGTGTCGTATGTCATTCTTGTTCTGAATGTTACCTGGTTCACCGGATTGAGTCATTTTGCTTCACTATCCAGGTAATGCCCTTCCTAAACATCAATGGTGAGCAAATTGGACGTACTTGGAATGTGGTTATTCACGTATCGAATCACATTAACAGATCCTTGGAATATGGTCAGTGACGCTGGTTATCTTTTGTTGACTGTTGACTGAAAATTCTCGAAATGTAGATGTTCCAAGTTCCTCTGCGTATGTCCACGTCGTTGTTCCATTCTCGCAACTAACTTAACGCCCTTCTCGCTTGGACACCGGACAGTTGTCGTGCTGTACGTCAATGATTCAATTATTTCTCAACATTCTTATCTATAAGTATACAGTGTTATTGCGTCTTCTCGGTCTTATCGAGATCTCTTCCAGCATGTCATAGAGTAAGGCTCCTCCTTCCTGACGCTGTTCGCGACCTCAGAATGACACCTACACACTTACAGTGACTGCCAGTGTAATCACCATTCCCGTCCCCCGATTATTGGGAGTGATTCCCTACTGGTGATAGGGATGACACGGAGTGGAATGGAGAAACACGTCGCGATAAAGAAGACAATTGAGTCCGACATACGTTTCGCTGTGCCGAACACCTCCGTTCTTGCCTCAGTCTCAGTTCCGTCACGGATGGAAGATGAAGAGCGTGGGTTTTGTCCTGAAGCTCAGAAAAGGAACGATACGGAGGCTTAATGTACAATGTAACTTGTTCTAGTTGGTTTTGTTAACCCCCACCTTATTACGTTAGAATCGTGTTGCTAACTCTTCCGTTTCAATTGTACCTTAAATGGTTGATCGACCGGTTCTAACAGCTAGGCGTGTCTCGTGCGACAATTTCGAGGTGGTTCCAGGTTCCGGCGTAGACTAATTCCCTCCTTCACCAACCCCCACATCCATTTCTTCCATCATCTTCTGCTACGCCTCAATCAAGGCACATCAGTAAATAGTGCAAAAACGTTTTCACTTTTGCAAGTAAAGAAGTGAAAAAGTGAAAAAAGGTAACTTTTATTTGTGCTATGGAATGCCTGTAAAATCACTGGATTTGAAAATACAGCAGAAAGTATCTGGGGTAATTTTAGGTTACTTGTGCACTTTTGCTACTTTTTCCCTTTTTGGCTTGCTCGAGCAAGTCCAAAAACGTTTCGTGATGCACGTCCATGACGAGTCGATGGGGAAAAATGTCCTATACGAACATACCAAATTGACTTCGCGCTTGGTTAAGCCCTCTCTGACGTCGGCAAGCTAAAACTCTGTCTCCGCCCTGTGTAAATGCATCGCGCTCAGCCGCCGGCGGGGCCCGTCGCTCCCTGGAGAGCGGCACCATTCGACGTACAAATACCGTTGAAGTTCCGCATGGCGTTCAAGTTCTCGCGAGGGAGGAGGAGCAGGCGCAGACTCGGAAATTAGATGCGTGTACAAAGTCAGGTAAGTGTGCCGTTAGTGACAATGAGCACTGGCAGGCCACTACCGTTTAGAACTGCGAGCGGTATAGGGGGACTCCGCCGCGCAGTGCCAGTGCCAGTGCTGCCGTCCCAGCAGCGAAAGTCGGAGTCCTTCTGCGGTGCTCCGGCCACCGCATTACTAGTTAACGATGACTCAAGAAAGTTACCATCTCTTGGTGAACTCGGATCTATTTTTGTTCAGTGGTCCAGAATTTTACGTTATTATTCGCCTTGATCGATAATGATAATCTGTTGCATCATGGACTTGATACGCCACAGCCTCCTTAGTGCTATGCTACTATTTGTCTCCCCATTAGCGCCCATTCGATGTTATGAGGCCTATCTGAGACTGAGGAACAGCAATTTCTGATCTTCACCCGGTGGTGAAACACTTTTCTGTATGTAAGCCAAGTATTACTGTAATTTGTGAGCAAGCGGTGTCATCCTGAACCTCGTGAAGGTATCTTTTTCGCTCCAGTCTATAGTACTATCCGCTTGTTGACATGTTTTGAAGTTCCGAAAATTCCGAAACCCAAAAACCCGGACTTGGAAAATCCTCCACTTTCTAGACGAATAGTACCGCACATCGTAGAGATAACTTGATACCTTTTCAGTTCCCTTTCCCCTGCGTTTAGACGGGCCTCCGGGAAATTGGACGTATTGTTTCCGACTCGGGAAATTCCGGTTCCCGGTCTTTAAATGTTTCTCTCGCGGGTTTCTCACCAGGGCAGAGACCCCTAAAAATTGTAAAGTTGTTCAGGTCGGAGGCGCATCAAATTCTGAACGGTACACGTACTCTCACGACATCCGCATCTGAACAACTTGAACTTCAAACATGCACTGGGTGGATGATCGAGTTATTTGTCTTTCGTTATGTAGCGATTCCAGAACGTCAAGTCATCAAAAGATGCAGATCCACACCTACTGGTTTTTTGTTCTATGCGATTGAACGTTTCAACGGTTTTGGCTCATAAAGCCCATGGTCCGCCGTTTTTTTTCTGGCCCACCTAACGAATATACCCCATCAAAGCTTGGTACTTCACCGATCCCTTCTTCCCAACACCTATCCTCTCACTTCCGGTCGTTGTTGCAGTCTCCCATAACAATCAATGTCCGGGATAGCTTCCACTGGCGTCGGGAGTGAACCGAAGACGTACGGTTTGTACCGTCCATATTTTCCTTCTCATAACATCGTGGATTGAATTATCCCTGCCCAGATCATTACTTGAAAATGCTGCACGCCTTTGCGGGGCTGTACATGTGAGATCCCGCGTGCACCCAGAGGATCACTTTTGACTCACATCTCGGATAGATGGGAATATTTTACTACACTTGATTTTGAATGGGAAGTGTACACGGGAAGACGACCATGGAGATGGTCGCTTATCCCATACATCACCACAAGGACATTGTCCCTTATTTCTATCATTATCGCCCTCGCGGAAGCCAGCGTTACAACGGGAATCAATTGTGAGGTACATCTGCTAGTTTTGTGCCGTCAATGTCATGGGCATACCCATTCTTACGTTTCGTAGGCTTGGCTTCGTTCTGTCGTAGTATGACTTCTCAGTTACCCCTTCCTCCACGTGCATGCTGACCGATATTTCCCAGGTCACGGCTTGGCTTGGAGCAAGTGGTGCTTCATTTCTTCTTCTGCTCCGGGCGTGAGTGATCTGCTATCTATTGGCATGTCATAGCGATAAGCCCCTCATCTTCGATTAGAGTTGGAATATGGGGACTGGACCGCAGGGTCGTGACAATTGCTGTGCCCTTTTGGCTGGTCGATTTGACCGCGGCACTCTATGGTAGGAGGTTCATGGGTTTCCATAGTCGAGTCTCTAATCTCTTGATCCCCAGCCATGACAAGGGTTCTTCTTTCCAAATTTCTGCCTATAACCGTAACTAATACTACGAATTGCTCAGGGCCGCAGTCAATGGTCTCCGCTTGTACAAACTTGTGTCTTGCGTGGAACAGAGGAGTACAAGTGGAGCTTGTTGATGAGACTCATCGTGGATTGTGTTTTGTTGGGAATTATGATTTCCGGTGTGCTTTACAAGCGGAATGGGACACATCTATGGAACATGCTGTTTATTCAAGGCTTGTTCTGGATTTCTGCCTCTATCTTGTTAGAGTTTCCGACTGTGGTATGTCATCCGAGTCCTCGTTCTAACGTTTCCTGGCTCTCTGGATTGACTCATGTTTCTTCACCATCCAGATAATGCCCTTCATAAACACCAATGGTGAGCAATTTGGACGTACTCGTAATTCGTTTATTCATGCATCGAATCACATCAACAGACACTTGGAATGTGGTCAGTGGCACTAGTTACTTTTCGTTGACTTTTCGCTAAACGGTCTCGAAATGTAGATGTTCCAATATCCTCTGCGTATGTCGAGGTCACTGTTCCATTAGCGCGACTAACTTTACGTCCTGCTGGCTTGGACACACATGACAGTTATCTCGGTGTGCGGTCATCTCATTATTCTTAGTAATCCACTTCTTTCTAGAAATTGTTAACCACATACACAGGGTCATCGCGTCTTCTCGGTCCTATCGAGATCTCTTCCGGCATTTTTCAGAGTAAGGCTTCTTTCACTGACCCTCCAATTTCGTGATCTCAGCATGACATTAATACGGTAATAGTGATAAGCGTTCGCCTCTGCGGCGTTCTGGGAGTATTCCCCTGCGCGCGCCCGCAGTACCACGGAATGGATCGGACGTACAGTTTGCCAAGGTCGAGTTGGACCTAGGTTTCTTTGAGCTGAGTGGCTCATCGCCACCACGGGTGGAAGAAGCCTGAGAGAGTGGACTCTATTCCGAACTTTAGAACAAGGACAGACATGTCGGTGCGACCAACATACGGACACAAGTAACTACGGACTCCGGACTCATCTCATGACATCAGCCTGAGAATAAATTATCTCGCGGGGGTAGTGTCGTAGTACTGGGATTTTTTCAGCTTCTTTCCGTTGGTATTCACTAGATTGGTTTCCTTCTACTTTGGTACGGTGCTACTACTACTACTAGGACGTTCAACGTTTGTGCCGCCGTCGCGCGCGCACATGGACACTTTCAAGTTTTCCTTTTCCCCATTCGCACGTTTATTAGTTTGACTTGTGCCCTTAGGGCCTTATATATTATCCCTCCTTCACGCGCAGACTCCGCATACGGCACGCGAGTGACCAAGACATGTACTAGTAGGCCTAGAATGATCAATCGTAGGCAACACCTCGTCAGGGCCTTTGCGTACAATGTCTCACGCAAGAGCCATATTAGCGATACAATTGAACTTCGTAAGATTCATCTGCATGTATGGAGGGTTATTACAGTAGACTTGACAGGCTTGTGATGCGTGGGAATTTATCGGACAGCGGTTCCGGACGAGACCGCCGACGCCAACACATACCGACCACGACAACGACCGCGATGGCCTCGAGAATCGCTTTAAACACCCTCCGCGCATCCTGTATGTCCAACCTCTCAATACCTTCTCTTCGTCAACTTATTGTTTTTATCTTCGCTGTAGCCTCGCGCGCACGGCCCCATGCGGTCGTCCCCCAAATCCTCTCAACGTACGTGTCTCGTTTGCTCGGACTTTACGCACACAGAGATATAAATCTACTCACGGCCCTCTCCTTCTGTAGCCGTACGATGTCCTCGCCTTCTTCCCCGCCCCCGCCCGCTGAGCGCGCCACCGAAATTATCGACAAGCTGCCTTCGCATCCGAGCCTGGTCACCAAGACTGGCACGGCCATCCTCGGCAGCGGCCTTCTTGCCACCGCCATCTCACAAGAACTCTACGTGTTTAATGAGGAGACGGTCATCGCTGTTGGAACCTTCATCCTCTTTGGTTATATCGCCAAGGTGCGTCCACTCACCTGGCGTCTAAACTTCCTTTTTTTTTTCTTCTTCTTCTTCTGTGGTTTATATGCTATTCCTTTCTCGTATGAAAATGTCACTCCATGCTGATCGAGATGCACATCTGCGTAAACACAGTCCATCCGCATGCCATATAAGGAGTGGGCCGAGAACCACATTGCTCGCATCAAAGGTGTGCTTGACGGCGCGCGTGCCGAACATACACAGGCAGTGAAAGACCGCATCGATGAAGTTGGCCAAATGAAGGACGTCGTCTCGCTCACTGAGGGTCTCTTTACCCTTTCCAAGGTCCGTCGGTCCCCATTCCCCGCCCTAGTGGCGCTCACCATACTCATACCTCGTGGACTTTTCTCGTCTCGGTACAGGAGACTGCACAGCTCGAGGCGGATGCGTTTGTGCGGCGTCAACGCGTTGCGCTCGCCGCTGAGCTCAAGTCGGTGCTCGATAGTTGGGTACGCTTCGAACAGCAAGAAAAAGAGAATGAGCAGGCTCGCCTCGTCAAGTCCGTCGTTGACAACGTGCTGAAGAACATCTCTGAGGAAAGGACTCAAAGGGATGTTATGGCTTGGGCTGTGTCCGAGGTCGAGCGTGAGTCCTTCTCCCCCATCTCAGGTCTTTTACGATTGTTGACAATTTACGATGCTGTAGAACTCGTCAAGAATAAGGCTATATAACCTCAAGGTGGTCGTTCGAGCCAAAATACATAGATAGAATGAAAGTTTGATATACTTTTGTTTGACAAAACTCTAAAGAAGCCTGAGGGCGGGTGTGGACGAGGACCTCGGCACGTACCCCCGCCTCATCACACTGTCTATTTCTCTTTCGGTCCAACCTGCGCTACGAGAAAAATGTTGCAACACGTTGCTCGCCGTCCGTCCTAGCATTACAATGCTTCTATAGGGCAACGGTCAATTACGCCAGCAAATACTAGCTCACCCATCGTCATTCATTCCAGTGAGCTTGGGGGAGCCAGCTCATCCCCCGACTGGCAATTCATCGATCGACTTTGCTCAGAGGACAAGGTCGTTGAACAGAAGACGTTCTGAAAAAGAACTTGCGCCGAAGCTACTGATATACAGCAACGGAAAAATAGTCAGTTTTAACGATTTTTACCTTTGCGGCAGAGAAGCGACATTGCTGTGCCTTTTCTTGTTTGTCTCACCCTTCCGTTACGCCCTCTCGCTTCCCATCTCGGCGGTCGGCATTTAGATTGCGGCGAACGAGTCGTAGCCCGAGATGCGGGTCGCTGATCACTGCGTCCTTCTCGGACGGGTGGGAGAAAATCTAGGACTATATAGCTTGAGATCCCAGGACGATCAAGCGTGTCTTTGTGAGCCACGGCATCAGCGGACCTAGGGCATATTGCGGCCATACACGCGTATTATACACACACTCCTCGTCAATCTTGGTGATCTACGCCGCTCTGTAGATGGGCGTGTGCAACTGATGGCCCGTCCGATGAGGGGTGAAGAGGCTGTCAAGGACTCGGAGGTGTCGACTTGCCGACCGACGGGGGACAAGTTCCGAGTCAGCAGTCGGGCATGGGCAAGATGGGAAGACACGATCGAACTCGAACACAGCCCAGTTCAATGTGGAACTACGGCACTCAACTTGAGCTACCATGGACGACAGTCCAACGAAAAGTTACAAGGGGTTTGATTTTGGGGATTTGCATCAACTTAACATTAAGAGAAAGGCGAGCCCCGGGCCTGTGGGACCACAAGGACAATCCAAAGGCTCTCGTCAATCACGTGACAGATTTGCCGTTTCAACAGTTGGTACCAACAGCACTGGCTGCCACTCGCGAGAGGTCTTGTAAAAGTTAGCGTGTAGGAAAGGTTCGGGGATGTAAGGGGAGAATAGGGGACTGTCACTTGTCTAAGTTAGTTGAGTGAGCAAGCACGTGCTTGCGCACTTTCAGGACTGGCACGAATTGAACGTACGCTTGAGCGGTTGACGTCCAAGACTTATATGGAAACAGCCTGACGCCGTGACTCGGAGTGCGAGGGCAAATAAACGCCAGTCACAGGCGCCACATTCCCACTCGCTCGCTCGTCCCATCATATCTTCAAAACCAAATCGAAATATGTCGTCCATTTGGAGGAAACGCGTTCCAAACTCCCGTAATCCCGAGTCCAGCAATGATCACCCAATCTGTATGTACCACTTTAATCTGTCGTTTCCAATCGCTCACGAGTGCCTTATCAAGCTGCTGATCCTACCAACCCTGCCCCATCGGAGCCGATCGCTCGAGGGACTGACCTTGTGATTAGCGCGATAGAGCCAACTCTTGCCGCATTGAAGGAGCTCAGTTCCTTGGCTAAAGAGATACCCTATATCTCTCCAGCCGCGGGCCTCATTCTCCAGGCTCTCAAAATGTGGGATGTGAGTGCCCCGTTTGACCTTAAACATATTTCGTGTTGATGATAGTATAAAAGGAGGTCAAGCAGTTCAAGGGAGAGTGGAAACTGGTGATGGAGAAACTAGCGAAAGTTGGGAGTGTCGTTGTCAATGTCGGTAATATGTGCCGAAACCATGGTTTGAACGTAGAAGAACTGCCATCCGACCTCCTCGCTATCCTTGGGTCCTTTCAGAGGTGCTCTTTCCATTTACTGAATATGTCCTGGTCTAATTCAAGTCAAGCGAGTTGCAGGGGATTGAGGCCGCGCTAAAGCAATGTGCTGAAGTGAAAGGAATCAAGATGGTCCTTCTTCGTAACGGTTTATTGAAGAAGGTCAAGGAATATGATGCAAAATTGTCAGTCATTCTTCAAGTGAACCAGGTCTGTCGGAAGCACTATCATCCCTTTCGCTCGTTCAAAACGTTTCTGCAGGCCAACCTGAACTTTTTCGTTGTCTTCTCACAACTCACTCAAGAACTAGAAGGTGGGTGGCCACGAGATACTCGGGGTCGTGATCTGACAAGGAGCACACAGCAATCATCAGAGGATTGCCTTACGCAGGAGGCTGGCCATTCGGCGATAAGCGCTGTCTCGAAGGCACACGCCAAGATTTTCTCGAGTACATCTTCGAGTGGGTCGGGAATCCCGAATCTGAACGTACCCTCGTCATCCTCGGCCAGGCAGGCACCGGAAAGTCTTCGATTGCACATGAAGTCGCACGTAGGTTCAAGAAGTCGTGTCTCGGCTCTTACTTTGCTTTTCGGCGGGGGGAAGGGTCCAAAGGCAAGGCATACCAGCTCTTCACGACACTTGCACGCGATCTCTCCGATCACAACCCTGCATTCAAGCTCGCCCTTGGGAAGGCCATTAAGAAGGATTCATCTCTTTGTAACACTCGAGACTATCCTACACTTTTTGAATGCCTCCTCCTTGAACCGCTCAAGAACATGAAATTTGACGACCCAATCCTTATCGTTATCGACGCGTTGGACGAGAGTGGAGATTCGATCAACAAAAAAGGATTACACACTTTTCTCGCTCGTCACCTCTCCGCACTGCCGTCGAACTTCCGTATTCTCATAACCTCGAGGCCAGAGAATGGCATCGAACCAGCATTCGCCAATACATTATCTGTCCGCACCCTCTTCATAAATGATGCCGAACTAGCCAAGACGGAGCAAGATATTGGCGTGTATCTTCGAAGCGAGCTGCCTCCGGCCGTATTCGAAGACCATGGTGTCAAACTGACGAAGGCGGCAGAGGGTGTCTTTCAATGGGCAGCCGTTGCATGCGGATTCATAAATAGCTCTGCCAGTCTTGGCCTTAGCAAGACACAGTGCGTAGATCGCCTGTTGGGACACACTCGAGGTCAGACTGGACAAGGACCGTTGGACAACTTATACGAAGATATTCTCAGGGAGTACTTCAAATCGCCTGAAGCACAGGGTCTATTTCGGTCCGTGATGGGACAGCTTCTTGCTGCGGTCCAGCCTTTCTCTATCCATTCCCTGATCACTCTGCGACACCATGCATCCAATGATGACCCCGATGATTCCGAGCTTGTTCTTGGAATTCTCTCTTACCTCGGCTCGCTACTGAGCAACGTGACGTCATCCGATCGAACGCTGCCAATCGTTCCTCTCCATACCTCATTCTACGACTTTCTGACAAATAAGGAGAGTGATATGTTTTACGTCGACCTCGACGATGCCCACCATCAATTGGCACATTCTTGCCTTGGATTAATGCTGGATAAACTTAAATTCAACATTTGCGAATTGGAGTCGTCATATCTTGCCAACAGCGATGTTCCAGACATCGAATCTCGAATCCTCACACACATTCCACCTGCTATATCGTATGCCTGCGTTTACTGGGACAAGCATTTAGAACGACTCGCTTTCGAGCATGATCTATTCACGAAACTTCAATTCCTGTTTGAGGACAAGTTTCTCTTTTGGCTGGAAGTTCTTAGCGTGAAGAACAGTGTGGGTATGGCTTTTCCAGCATTGTCATCTCTGGTGTCATGGTTGCAACGGGAGGTAGGTGTATCGCATGATTTCATCGAACCTGTAGTGACTTTTGCGTAAAACTGAAATAGGGATCACAAACAAGGATAATGAATTTGTTGGAATTGGTGAAGGACGCGTCCAGATTTGTGCGGTACTTCGGAATGGCGGTAGCAAGGAGTGCTCCACATATCTATGTCTCTGCGCTCCCTTTCGCCCCAACCTCTTCCCGTGTCGTTATTCAATACTTTCACCGATTTGCTCACACATTGAGCTTTGAACGCGGGCGGTTGTCTCACTGGCCAGCACTGGAAATGACGATTAACGCACATGACAACGACGTCAATTCTGTTGCATTCTCACCGGACGGACAGCATATCGCATCGGCCTCGTACGATCACACGATTCGCGTGTGGGATGTGGCAACAGGGCAGATCATAGCGGGCCCATTTACTGGGCACACCTCTTCTGTCTTTTCTGTTGCATTCTCGCCGGATGGACAGCGTATTGCATCAGCCTCGGGAGATTGCACGATTTGTGTGTGGGATGCGGCAACTGGACAGGTCGTAGCGGGCCCGTTACACACCGATTGGGTCGTTTCTGTTGCATACTCACCGGATGGACAGCGTATCGCATCAGCCTCGGGAGATTGCACGATTCGCGTGTGGGATGCGGCAACTGGACAGGTCGTAGCGGGCCCGTTTACTGGACACACAGGTTCGGTCTCATCTGTTGCATTCTCACCAGATGGACAGCGTATCGCATCAGGTTCAATTGATTGCACGATTCGCGTGTGGGATGCGGCAACTGGACAGGTCGTAGCGGGCCCGTTTACTGGACACACCGATCCGGTCTCTTATGTTGCATTCTCACCAGACGGACAGCATATCGCATCGGCCTCACACGATGAGACGATTCGCGTGTGGGATGCGGCAATTGGATACGTCGTAGTGGGCCCGTTTACTGGACACACCAATTCGGTCACTTCCGTTGCCTTCTCGCCAGACGGACAGCGTATTGCATCGGCCTCGCGAGATTGCACGATTTTCCTGTGGGACGTGGCAACAGGAGAGGCAGTAGCGGACCCATTTACTGGACACGCCGATGAGGTCAATTCTGTTGCATTCTCGCCGGATGGACAGCACATTGCATCAGCCTCGTTTGATCGCACAATTCGTGTGTGGAATGCGGCAACTGGACAGGTTGTAGCGGACCCGTTTACTGGACACACCAAATGGGTCAATTATGTTGCATTCTCACCAGACGGACAGCATATCGCATCGGCCTCGGGCGATCACACGATTCGCGTGTGGGATGCGGCAATGGGACATGTCGTAGCGGGCCCGTTTACTGGACACACCGATCCGGTCATTTTTGTTGCATTCTCACCGGACGGACAGCATGTCGCATCGGCCTCGTATGATGACACGATTCGTGTGTGGGAAGTGGCAACAGGGCAGATCATAGCGGGCCCGTTCACTAGAGACACCTCTTTCGTCTTTCCTGTTGCATTCTCGCCGGATGGACAGTGTATCGCATCAGCCTCAGTGGATCACAAGATTCACATATTGGACCTGGCAACTGGACAGGATGTAACAGGCCCGTTTACTGGACACACACCCCCATATTTGATCAGCTCTATTGCATTCTCGCCAGACGGACAGCGTATCACATCGGCCTCGGAAGATTGCACGATTTTCGTGTGGGATGTGGCAACAGCACAGGTTGTAGCTGGCCCGTTTGCTCAACACACCGATTCTGTCTTTTCTGTTGTATTCTCGCCAGATGGACAGAATATCGCATCGGCCTCGAGTGATCACACAATTCTCGTGTGGGATGCGGCAACTGGCCAGGTCATAGCTGGCCCGTTTACTGGACACACTGGAACGGTCCGTTCTGTTGCATTCTCACCAGATGGACAGCATATCGCATCGGCCTCGGAAGATTGCACGATTCGCGTGTGGGATGCGGCAACTGGACAGGTCGTAGCAGGTCCATTTATTGGACACACCGAATCGGTGTATTCTGTTGCATTCTCGCCGGATGCACAACATATCGCATCGGCCTCGCGAGATTGCACGGTTCGTGTTTGGGATGTGGCAACAGGACAGGTCGTAGCAGGCCCATCTACTGGATACACTGAATCAGATGGGCTCCTTGTTACGGACAGATCCCTCATCGATAACGATGGTTGGATATTAGGCCCGGGGGGAGAGAAAGAACTTCTTTTATGGATTCCTGGTCTTCACAGGGGGTGTCTTTATAGACCTAGCACTGTCTGGATCGCAGGCGAACATGAAACCCGGCTTGATCTCTCCGACTTCGCGCACGGATCAAATTGGGCTACAGTATATGTTTCCGATTCATCTTAATAGAGGCAGTTGTTTTCCCGTTTTCTTCTTGGCCATTGTTTCACTCGATTTGAACTGGACTCGGCAGGACACTTGTAACTAGTTGTAATCCAGTTCTCATTCTTACGTTTACATTCCAACACGATATAGTAAAACAGTTCTATGGTAGCCTGGCGCAGGTTAATTTTAGTTTCCTGGCTCAAAATTGATGCTAACTTGTGAACGTCTGTTATTAATAAGTTGTCGAAAACGGTCGCGTACGCTGCGTGATGTATTTGTATTCCTTTTGTTCCGTACGTACTACCTGTATGTGCTCTATCAGATTGGCGGCATGAAATCGAAGAACGACGCATATTGCTAGTGAGCTTTCTGGTCGCCCATCTACTCGGATCGGACGTCGTGGAGGTCGACTACTGCTCCTAGGTGGACGAGCTCATGGCTGTATCAAGAAATTAGCAAAAGCCAAAAGGTGCGAAGTCATCAACGCAGCATCATCAATAAAGCCCGTTTTTTATGAATTGCCCAGGAGATCAAGAGGAGTTTTTACAAACTGAATTTCGGCAATTGACGCATCGCCTTTCGTATGGTATACGCCTATGGTGATCTAGGTTCCCCTTGGGCTACCAAAGGCGCTTTCGGGGCACCCATCGTTTTCTGCCTATGAATATTTGAGTGTGACAACGACATTCGATCCGAAAGCGCCCTCAACGAGGTGGGGTCCGCCTTTTGGACGTAACCTCGGCGATGACCTCCTTTACCTCAATGATCAACATCTCCACGTTCTTTATCTATCGCCGTGATCCCATCGGACTGAAAAAAAGTGGTTCAATGAGTCAACAATGACCGGGCCGCTATATGGAAACATACCCTTTGCGGAGGTACTGGTCTAACATGGGAGGAACCATGAATAACGACCGGTAGAGAACTGAGAGATCTAGACGCATACCCTTCCTAGTTCGAGAAAGGGGGGCTAATTCTTGCATGGAGGACAGCGGAGCCCCGGACACGGCATAACATAGCCCGTCTCGACTAGATTGGTCCGGTTTCAACTCGGGTTCTTATGATTTGCCAATGGTCATCTCAACACCCGATGTATAGGTAGAACAGCTAGGTTGGGTCTAAAGGAGAGTGACTTTGAGTTTCCGTTATTAAGTTGGCGTTGGTCCGCCTCGATATCTTCCTGCCCACGTAACCCCTGCCTTCTCACTTGTTGCATGTGTAGCTGTCGCCTGGTGGTAGCACGAATAATTGGAAGCTGCTTGTTAATCGTAGAGCTATGCTCTGTTTATGTGGCAGTCCAATAGAAAGTGCCGCTTTGCCAAGTTTAGAGTTGCGTGTTCAAGGTGCCGTGCCGTGACGACGCGACTGACACTGTCCATCTACTGTACTTCGTCCCCTTCGCACATACATAAATAACGTCTCCCTTCTACTACCATCAAACATCTGAAAGGAAGTACAACACACAGATAATAAACATGGATGACGATCTCATAAAGCTCGTCAACAAACTCCAGGACACGTTTAGCAACCTCGGTACGTGCCTCGGTCGTACTACTCCTCCCTGTTCATCTTTTGATCAACTCAACACTCTCCTTTTCCCTGACCAATGGGTGGACTTTTTCAGGCGGGGAGTTAGATATGCCCCAGTTGGTCGTTGTAAGAAAGGACTTGCGACACCATCCCGCGTTCCCCTCCCTGAGTTACTCGTTTATAGGTCGGCAGTCAATCCGCGGGTAAATCCAGTGTTCTTGAAAAGTGAATACGATATCTTCTTTGCTCTCGCCGATGTAATTTGTTTACGCATTTTGCTAGCATCGTCGGTCGCGACTTTCTCCCGCGCGGTCAGGGTATCGTGACCCGTCGCCCGCTTGTCCTCCAGCTTATCCACACCCCTGGCGGCGACGAGTGGGGTCAATTCCTTCACATCGAAAAGCGCTTTCTCGATTTTTCCGAGATAAGACGCGAAATTGAACAGGAGACGTTCCGCGTCGCAGGCCAGAACAAGGGGGTGTCGAAGCTGCCGATCCATCTAAGGATATACAGTCCTAACGTGCTCGACCTCACCCTAGTCGATCTTCCCGGACTCACAAAAGTACGTTCGCTTGATAGTTTGATGGTTGGTGGGATGCAGATCTGTGTGGCATGTAGATCCCGGTGGGCGACCAACCTAGTGATATCGAAAGACAGATACGGACTCTCGTCCTCGAGTACATCTCAAAACCCAACTGGTGCGTCATCCGTGCACCCTCTAATGCCTCGCTTGCTGATCTGCTATTCAATACAACTCCAGCGTCATCCTCGCCGTCTCCCCCGCAAACGTCGACCTCGCCAACTCAGATTCCCTCAAGCTCGCGCGGTCCGTAGATCCCCAGGGCCGGCGGACAATCGGCATCCTGACCAAACTTGACTTGATGGATGCGGGCACCCATGCGCTCGACATTCTCACGGGACGCGTGTACCCGCTCAAGCTTGGCTTCATTGGTGTCGTGAACCGCTCGCAGCGGGACATCGACGCAGATAAGAATATGTCCGATGCACTCGAAAGCGAAGCCGAGTTCTTCAAGAACCACATGCAGTACCGAAACATCGCGCAGAAAAACGGGACAAAGTACCTCGCCAAGACCCTCAACCTGGTTCGTACGCCCTCTCTTTGTGCGAGTCGCGCAGGAACGAGGAGCTTAATTTTGGATTAGGTACTCATGAATCATATACGAGACAAACTACCTGACATGAAGGCACGGCTTAACACGCTGATGGGTCAAGCGCAGCAAGAGCTCAACTCGTTCGGCGATGAAGCTATCTATGGTGATGTCAACCAGGCCCGTCATTTCCATCAGCGCCTTTCCCTTTTTCTAACCACACATTGCGCCCACACAGCAAGGTGCACTCGTCCTCCGGCTCATGACACAGTTCGCTCGCGACTTTGTCACGTCCATCGAGGGCACAAATGTCGACATCTCCACTAAAGAGCTATCCGGCGGCGCGCGGATCTACTACATATTCAACGACGTTTTCGGCCATGCGCTTGCGAGCATCGAGCCAACTCAGTCGCTCGAAAATCAAGATATCCGCACTGCCATCCGCAACTCAACTGGCCCGCGGCCGAGTTTATTCGTGCCCGAGGTCGCGTTCGACTTGCTGGTAAAGCCGCAGATCAAGCTCCTAGAAGCCCCTAGTCTGCGGTGTGTCGAACTCGTGTACGAGGAGTTGGTCAAGCTCTGCCATAACTGCACAAGCACGGTATGTAGCCCATCCCTCGGCGCCGCTTTCCTGGCCCGACTCACGTGCATTTTAGGAACTCCAACGTTTCCCGCGACTACACGCCCAGCTCGTCGAGACGGTCTCCGAGCTACTACGGGAACGCCTCGGCCCGACCTCGGCTTACGCACAGAGCCTGATCGATATCCAAGTCGCATACATCAACACCAACCACCCTGCGTTTGCAACAACGACAACACAAAATTTGAATACGCCGCCAGCATCTCGGGGTGGATTAGGGCCTCCCTCACGGGTGAGAAACGCCTCCTCCGCGTCCGGTTCCTTACACTGAGTGTTACCTGCTCCAGGCTAAATCGGAACCCACAGCGAACTCAGTGGTGATCGCAAATGGCTCCTCATCAGCTGGGTTGCCGTTTCAGGAGATGACGACGGGGCTACCGATTCGGCTGACGAGTTCCCACCTGGTGCGACCGCCCCGACGACGACGACTGGCCGATCCGTGTCTGCGACGTTGCAACCCGAGCGAGAGCGTGCGCGAGGTTCTGGCGCCAAGGCCTCACCGCGGTCGTCCAACGCAAGCGACTCGCGCGTTGGTACGACACACCGAAATTCGCACGGGCACCACCATTCACAGCAACACCACTCTGCGGGATCGGGATCGGGCCACCCATCGTCACACACGACGCGTGAGACGTTCCTGAATTATTTTTTCGGACAGAATGGACCTGGTCCAGTAGGGGCAGGCAACGGCGCCGCCGCCTCCGCCCCTGTGGCTAATACCCCTCTCGCTCCTGGTAGCGCACCAGCAGCAGACATGGTTTCTAGACGGGAACGGATGGCGGGGTCTTGAGGTCGGAGTTGTTGACAGGGAAGCATGATGGGAACCGCGCGGCGTATGACATGAAAAGTTTGGGCAAGCATATCGAAGCGGTACGCCACTCCCCTCCTCTCCTCTCCCCGCCCCCCCCCCTTTTTTTTTTTTATCGCGCGTAACTTACGCATGTCTGATGTTAGGTCACGGCGAACGGGCCACAGTTGACGATGCGGGAAGAGATGGAGATCAACCTGATTCGGTCGCTGATCGCGTCCTACTTTTCGATCGTGCGGGAAAGCATTCAGGATTTGATACCAAAGGCGATCATGCACTTGCTCGTGAATCACAGCTCGCAGCAAGTGCAAAATCGGCTCGTGAGCGCGCTCTATAAGCCAGCGCTGTTTGGCGAACTGCTCGACGAGGATGCGGCTCTCGTTGCGGAACGCACGCGCATCAAGGCGCTGTTGGAGGCTTATAAAGATGCGTTTAAGATCTTATCAGAGGTCAGTCTACAGTCACGCACAAAGTAGATTGGACCTTTTACTACTACAACATCATGCATGAGTCCCCACCACGCTTGTACTGTTACCACTTATGCTTCACCTCCTTCGCTTATCATTCTTTTAAACTTTTTTCTTGTTATTGTTACGTAGATGCTTTCACACCTCAGCATGACAGTACACGCATATATATACATAAAGAATTCAATTCTTGAAAAACGTGGTCATTGAGTTCTGTCATCGAACGTTGTTCGGAGGGCAAGATGTCCTCGGATAAAAATTCGAATTCTTGTGGCTCCCCGCCGCTCGCGACTACGCCACGCCGACGTCCGCGCCCATGGCGCAGCTGCCTCTGCCCCTGGCCGTTTCGGCAACCCCTGGCCCCCCTGCTGTGCGTGCCAGTTTGGTGGGTTATCCGGGCGGCTTATGAATAAGTGCCGATTAGCATGGAAGAAGTTCGGAAGCGGAGCGGGGGCGGGGGGGAGGGGGGCCACGCAATTTCTGGGTGCCAGCCTGAGTTGAGTTGGTTTTCCTGGGCTTTGGGGTAGGATAAATTTCGCCCACGCCCACGTGTCAGTTCAAGAGTTTTGATGAGGACATACAATTATCGTGTGTTACGATATTGATGGATGCCGTTGCTTGCTGCTGCTGCTGCTGCGGAAAGAGTGAGTTTGACACAAAGTGAATCATAATAAGCCACCACCACCACCGTAACTGTACTTGTACTGTACGTGGGCGTTCTTTTCTCCCCATCCCCCGAGTCCAGGGCTCTGAATTCCTTCCATGATTGGTTGGGTTTGGTTGTTCCCTAGCACCATGACTGCAGCCGAACACGCTCACTTTTCTTCTGAGTGCCTGACAATGAGTGGTATTTAAGAGAGCCAAGTTTGGTTTGACACACGCCAAATGATTTGTGTCACTGTATGATGATATGCGGAGCCCAGAAACGAGTTTTTAAGGACAGTTTCTGGATACAGATTTTTGAAAGGATCTCGAACCACCTGCACTCGTAAAAAAACGCCGAGGGGTTGGGTTGTGTGAAAGAAAGCGAGTTGCGGACTAGTACAACAGGGTGTTAGTGGGAGCCGATGAGAACATCTGTATTTTATGTGTGGTGGCTCATCGTGTGTGTGTGTATGGTGTGGCCACATGTGGCGGGAAACGATATCATGGGGGAGCTTGAGAAAAATGGATACATAATGGATGCATGTATGTATGTGGTGGAGGTGGGTGAGTGTGGGGGCGCGGGAGGTGTGGCTTTTTCCATCGCGGGTGCAGTTCTTAATGGCCGCCGGGGGTAACTTTACTCTACTCTCGTTGTGAACGTGGGTGCGTCATTCCCGCCCTTTTTGCTCTTTAAGGGTTTTCCTTCCCGCAGCAAAAATTTGGTGCTTGAGATCTATCATCACACCCCTTTTTCTTTTAATTCGTGGCCAAAAAAAAAAAATTGGTTTCGGCTCCTGTACCTTGGAACAACCCCCCTTTGCCCGACCCGACGTGGACGTTTCCAAGGCCATGGTCATGGCCAACCATGTTTGTCTCTCACCACGCGAACTGATACGTCTCCCCCACCCTTCTCATTCAAAGAAAACAAGAGAAAGGGAGAACATTTTTGGGAGTTCATTGGTCGTTCGAGCGATACAGGCTTGGAAACAAAGGCCAGATATTGGCAAAACATCGTCAAGGACGTCTTGTTGGATTTGTGGTGGTGGTGGTGGCGCACGTGGTACGATGAAAGAAAAAAAAAAAAGAAATTTTTTTTTGACAGGCCAAAGATCACAAGGTCAAAGAAAGCGTTCAAGGTTAAAAAAAAAGTACAAGTACAAGTTACAAGTACAAATGCCCTCCTAGAGCGCGAACGCGCAAAAAAGACGTCCTCCATTTCTATCTCATGAGCGTCCGTGCAGGTGTCAAATGGTGGGCGGATGTAGTGCCCAGACAGAACCATAATCTGATAGCCCCAAAGCTTACCTGGCGGGTACAAGTTAGTTTTACATATATCGAACGAATTTCCCGCGCAACGTCAAATGCCAGGACGGCGACCTTTCAATTAATTGAAAAAAAAAAAACTTTTTGTCGTAATAAAGCTTGCAATGTTTACAGTAATAGGAGAGCTAAGAAAAAGTTAATATAATAAGTTGCCACGGCGTTGGCGTTGGCGTTGGTCATTTCCATTTGTCTTGTTCTTGTTCCTTTTTTTTTTTTTTTCTTTTTTCAATGAAAAAAAAAAAGTAACGTACAAAGGAGTTTTCCTCCCTCCACCCAGTTTCGGGAGAATGGCGAGAAAAAGCAAAGGAGATATTCGGAATGGAATGCGTGGGGAAATGGAGGGTGCAAGTGGAATGAGATGACAGAGTCTGGCTCCATTTATGTAAGACAAGCGCAGTCAAGATTTGAGCGTTACTGGTTTGCTGATGATGACGGACGCTCACTCGGAGCGCTGACGAGCTAAGTCGTCGGGGATTTCTACAAACCTTCCGGGGCCGGTGATACGTTCCATATCTAAGTTACACGCGGCGGCATCTCGCATTGAACACCGGAAGGGTATACGCGTCTTTTGAAAATTTATTTCCTTATTACCTACTGGATTTACCTTTACTTCGAGCTCTAGTAGTTAAATATACAAGAAATTGTAGGGGGGGGAAATAGGGGAAAGATGAATGACAACAAGAAAAGGGTCAGTGTGTGGTGGTGGTGGCTGTTGCTGCTGAGAAAAGGTGACGTTGCGATGACGAACAAAAGTCAAAAGTGTACCAGCCAGACGACGTACACTGGGGTAACTACTCTACGGACCTGGATATATTGTCTGTTAGCGCTCACCCACCAGAAATCGAGACAAGAATGACGCCTGTGCGCATCGATTCTCAATACACCAAGGGAAATGAATGACCCAACGGCCAGGGTATCGTTTCAAGTCACGAGCGCTAGGTGATCAAGCGGGCGGAACTGAATTCACGACCCTCCATCATGAGGCGCGGTGGTGGCCATCATGATCGCATCGTCGGAGGCACAATAACTACCCTCGCGTCGGGTAGCAACTGCGATGGGGGCGGAAGCACTTGCTCCTTCACTGACACCCACTTGTCCACGGCTTTGGTACCGCCCTCGGACGTCGCGCTAAGCTCCCCCTCGGACGTGGCGCATTCCTCTAGGTCCACTTCAGTCGCCGTCGCCTCGGTTTGCTCCGAGTCCTCAAATTCGTCCTCATCATCGTCTCCATCATCGTCGCTCGAATCCACATTCACTCCATGACTACCGAGCATTTCCAAACTGGCCGATGGCGCCACCGGTGATGTCGGGGTGGGGAAACCTAATACCGGAGGCGGCAACAGGGGCGGTGGGGTGTGCGAAAGTCCAGAGCAGGGTTGCGATGTGATGTACAAGTCCGGATTGGGCATAGGCATTTCGGGACGGAACGTGCGTCGTGATCTCTTATTGAACTCCTTCTTTACCAGGCGCTGATACAGCCAAGGGCGGTTAGCGCGGGCATGAAAAACAGATAAAGGAAGATTTGGGACAGAATAGGGTAGATGCACTGCATACCTCTTTTTCTCCCTTCTCTACTCGCTTTTATGAAACCTCATGGTTAATACTCATTTTACACGACGGGCGAAATGGGCGGTACCTCTCGTGCTTCCTGTTCTTCCCTCTGCTGAGAACAAAAAAAAAAAAGTCAGAAATGAACCAATGACGCGCTTTTAAAATGAAAGTGCAATGAAGAGGGGTTACGCACTTCCTTGCGCGCCAACTCTTCCGCCTTCGCGAAGTGCGTGTTATTAGCCGGCACGTTGGAATTCAGAAGGGATACATTACCTCCTTTCTCTCTCTCGCCTCGCGCTGGGATACACACAATTAGACTTTTCTCAAAGAATCACAGCAAACTTTGGCACACCTCTTCCTTCTCCCGCTTCATTCGAGCTCTCGCCTCGCGCTCTTGTATTACCCTATATGGTGGACTGATCAGCTCCCGCCGTCACATCAAATCATAAAAAGAACGCCACACCATTCGGCAACTTCATCAACACATTCCCGTGGGCGCGTCTTGTTCTTGAGCAAATATCCTTGCAAGCTAGCGACCTGAAATGAACCTTCTGTGTGAGAACATACCATGACCGAACACGTCAACGGCACTCACGCTCATCTCTCCCTCGGGGATGGCATCGGCAAAACGCTTGGCAAGCTGGGCAATTTCCGACTCTTCGAGAATGGGCACGGCATGAGCCGACGCCTTGCGCTTTGATCCTGGAGGATTCTTCTGTGAGGTGTCATCGGAAGAGGCTTCATTGGACTCTGGCGCTTCATTGGACGATGACGCAGATGGCCGAGATGGGAAGAAGCACTTGAAAATGCCCTCCGCCTGCCACTTGGTCGCATTGGTAAAGTTGATCCAGACATCCATTCGACCGGGTCGGCTTAGTGCGGGGTCGAGACGCTCGATATGATTAGTCGTGGCGAAAAGAAGGCTATCGGAAAATGACGAAGTTAATTAGCCGAACGATGGGCGGAGACGAGCGCGGGCGCACCGGCCTTCCGCTGCTGTGACCCCATCCAGGCTGTTGAGGAGGCCGCTCAAACTGAGAGTAGAGCCATCATTAGTCTCGGCAGCATTCTTGGTGGGCACAGTGGGGGCGCCAGTCGATGTCGAATCACGACTGATGCCTCGGGTAAATGCGGCGTCCAGGTCCTCCAATAGTAATATGCATCTGTGAGATGAAGCGGATAGTTTGAGAACCACACAGCCCCTTCATTACTTTCGGGGATTCAAACCCACCTAGACGGAACGCTTCCCATTAGTGTGTTTAATGTATTATCGCTCATCCTATTCCCCGAGATTAACAGGAAATTGAGTGGGAAAGAACCGAATACGCACCCCTTTGATGAGAGGCTAACAACATAAATGTCAAGGCCAAGTTCGCCAGCGAGTGAATGAATGAGTGAGGTCTTGCCACTTGAAGGATGACGTCAGCCGTGACAGCCCCATTTGGGAACATGAACCCTACCTTCCCGGCACGCCGTGTAACAGATAACCACGTCGGAAAGGGATGCCTTACCAAAATCAGGGCCATAAATGTCCGGAAGCTTTACGCACAAACGATATTAAATGAACTCACCCCGCTCAGCGTACCTGCGGACCAACGTGGGCCCCGTATTCCAATGAACGCTAAGTGACAGACGTACCAGTCTTCAGAACGGAGGAAATCTTTGCAATCCGCTAACAGCATCTCCTTAACGGCGGGTTCCAGAACTATTGAACCCATGGGACGCTTCTGTCGTGCGCCATTCCATCTCCAGCATGCGTATGTCCTTCGGGAATCAGGATGGGCTATATCACCAAATGTGGGTTACTCCTTACGTGTCTGCCATAAAAATGTGCACGCGGTGTTCGGCGTCCTTCTCATATTCACGTTTTGCCTCCAACACGAGCCGCTTGAGGATGTCGTTGTTCCGTGCAACGACGCTGTTCGCAGTCAGTAAAAAAACGTAATTCGGCGGCCCCCGAAACGCACCTTATCTTAAGGGCCGAATAATGGCCATAATCCTGGTATCGACGAGTGCGGGTTATCTGAGATGCGGCGTAGTCAGCCGTCCCCCCTTTAGGGATTACCCGCGATTTCCCTACCTTTAACCAATGACCATGGTAGAAGATCGTGTGGGTGATGTCTAGCGAGAAAGGTCTCGGCTCAGGCAAATGTCAAACCAAGCGAACTCGTAATTCAACTCACCAGGGCTGGGTATAAACGCCACTTTACGCTTGCGACGACCATGTTCCAACTCCTGCTCGTCTTCCTCATCCATTTCTTCTTCGTCCAAGTCACCGGTCGTCGATTGGTTCAACTGATTCCGACTGACAGAACGTGTAGTAATCTCAAACTCTCGACTGCGGCCCCACGCGGGTTGCTATTTTTCCGCGGGGTGACGACAGTTTGGGTCACTATCACTACTTCTTATTGGTTCCGAGTGGCACATACCTTAGAAAGCCAGTGCATCAACCTGTCATGGCATGGGCATGGGCATGAGTTACGTGCATGCAGAGGTGATAGAGCGGACTTGCCAATCATAAGGGTAATCCTCATGGCTGAAGTGTGCAGTGAGGTAGAATGCTGACCATTGCAATGCGCTTCAGCCCACCAGATCACATCATAAAGAGGAGATATACGAACAATCCACGAATCCATTCCATGCAGATATCGAAGCCCTGCGCGCAGTCTCGACTGTACCTCCAATAACAACCAATTTCTGGGAAAGTAGTATTAGTATGAGTGACGTGGGGAGCGAGATATTGCACACCAATGTGTCTTGGATAGAGCTAGTGCTGAGGCCAAGTGGTGCCAACCAGCCCTTGACTGTATCTATATTCATGTCGAGTGTGACAGGCCGAGTGAATGGGGGAAAGAAAATATACACGTTGAAGACGGGCCAAGGGGTTTTATGCAAAAACGCCCACTCGAAGCGCCAAATCCCAGACTCTGGCCACGCGACCCAGGTAGCGGGCACCTGGTGCGAGAAATGGTTTGCGTATCACCTCTCGATCATCATCCCCTTCAAGGGCCATACCAGATCGGGAGGCGACCACGACGTTCTAGAGTTGACCGGTTGACCATCAAACAACACGCAGATAATTCATGGCAGCTTGAAGTATGAGATTCGCCAGATGAGTTGCGTGGGCTAGCATCTCTTACTGAATCTGGCGGCGTTGGTGCTATATCTGTGCCTCGCGTATCGCCGGTCAGATCTTGAAGTGGTTCTGACAAGGGCGTCGACCTTGTGATGTCCATGTAAGGTGCGTATTTTGGGTAACCCAACAGGCAGCTATGGGAACATATACCTTGGATGATTTCAGAAGGGGATTGCGAGGATTGGATCTTGGGTTGGCAATCTCGGATTTCCACATGGCACCACTTGAACCCGCCTGAACCTTGATCCATTTTACTCCCATCAATACATCAAGGGGGAAAATGCGTTGGCGAGCGCCACTATGGCCAATTTCCAGGATAAGAGTTATCTGGAACCCGGGAGGATGGCTGGGTAGGGAGAATCCTCTCATATTAAGGAGCATCTAACTTAGGGCGCATTCGGGGGGGAGGGAGTAAAAAAGGCGTGAGGCGGCGCTTGCCATTTGCTGTGAGTAATTGCGAAAAAGCGGGGATCTGCCACGAGACGCGCCCTCGAGTTCTCTGCCGGGGATGCCTTGGAGCGGTTGACGCGGGAGTAACCAAAGGCAGTCAGCAGACCCCTTGCTATCGGCCCGCTAGCCGAGAGACAGCCGGCATCTCGGAAGAATCGGTAAGGTCGGAGTTGATTACATAATCCCGCGGGTAACAGGAGAAAAATCAAAACAGCAGGTCAACGCATGGTTGCGGCCATTGACCTGGGCATCCTATGACGTTTTTTTTGGTTGCACAGCAGATACGGCAACATCTCGAACATCATAAAAGATCCAAAACATCAGACATGCGGCGGAAGGAGGGGAGAGGCGTGAAGTCAGATGACCCCACAAGTGGAGTCAAAAGCAACGAGGCATTTTTGACCCCTGTACTTGTCCCAGGGGATACGCGAGCCAACAAGGGGAAACGGAACGGCGCAACAAAGAAAGAGGAAGAGATAGGCACAATGCACCGAGGAACGGGCAATGGCACTTGGTGCATCGAAGCACGCACGAAAATACGGCGTTGAAACGGGATCCCGGGAGGTACCCTGAAATGAGGGGAGAAAAAATTTCGGCACTCATGCTATCACCGGATAATCGCTATCGATGGGGTGTGGCAGTGAAATGAAAAACAACGTACCGAGTGTGCAAAAACGCACGTACGCAAAGGTTAGGCGAAGTGACAAGACGCAGCGGTATGAGCTCGTAAGGACAAGCCAAATTACCAATCGTCACAAATCTCATTGGGAGGCACAAGCAGGCTGGGATGCAAAAGACATGGCGGCGCGGGGAAAGGAATGAAAAGAAAGAGACCATTAGAGGTCAAAGCTGAACGACCGGAAGGCGAGAGCCTGCGATCCGGCCAAAGAGCATAGATAACGCAAAATCAAGCGTCATCACCTGCTAATCAAATAGACACCCACCATCACAACTCGCGTATGCGTGGAGCAGGTAGAGTGTGACAAGGAAACAAAATTTCAGGGGGCAGGTAATCAAGCGAAGAACATCGCGTATTCGGTCACTTTGGGGCGTGTTGCGCCATGAACACTGTTGAGAGCCATGGGTGGAGAAGATTTGAAGGCAAGGATCGCAATCCTTGGACTTTGTGGAGTCGCTGTCGCTCTCCCATGAGACACGTGATGAGGATCTTTCAAACTCAATTAAGACAGCGCTTGATTCTGAGATTATTATGTAATCAACCGATTTTCTCTGATGTTTTGACAATACCTCTAACCATGGCCGACGCTGACGTAGCAGCTCAAGGACGAAGACGACGCATCGTCGTTCTCATATCAGGTTCAGGTTTGTTTTACTTTCCCTCAGGTTTTTTTTTCGAACGCTAGCGCTCCTCTCGACTTTCTGCTGCTCTTTAGGTACGAACCTGCAGGCGCTCATCGACGCGCAAAACACCCCCTCATTGCCCAACGCCCAGATCGTGCTCGTGATCTCCAACCGCAAGGCCGCTTACGGTCTCACCCGCGCCCAAAATGTCGATCCGCCGATTCCGACACAGTACCTCGCTTTACAACCGTACCTCAAGACGGCGTCGGGGACGGACCGCACGCGGAGCACGTACGATGCGGAGATTGCGCGCATTGTACTCGAGGCGCGACCCGATATCGTCGTACTGGCGGGCTGGATGCACGTTTTTGGGGAGGGGTTCCTCGATGCCGTCGTTGTGGTTCGTCGATTGCGGTGATCAATTTACATCCAGCGTTGCCCGGTGCGTTTGATGGGACGCACGCGCTTGAAAGAGGTTATGAGGCCTTTCAGAAGGGCGAGGTGGATAGGGTCGGGGCGATGGTGCATCACGTTGTGAAAGAGGTCGATCGTGGAGAGCCGGTCGTGGTGCGTGAGGTTGAGATCAAAAGGGGCGAGCCGTTGGAAGCGTATGAGGAACGATTGCATCGAACGGAGTGGGAAATCATCGTGGAAGGCACCCGGAAGGTGCTCGATAAAGTCCAATCAGCGTGATCCTTCGGGTGCGAGGCGAAGATCTAAATTGACCAAAGTGCGCCGCAAGGCCGGTAGATTCACTGTTGTACGACTAGTAGAACCATATCACCTCCGTAATAATGATGTGCCGCGTGGCGATATGCAGGCGATTTCTGTGCCATATGCTTCATAATGCGGCGGGAGTTGATGATGTCCGTCCATGGATTTCAGAACATTTTTATGTACTCTCAATGCATGAAAGAATACATGGATGCTTTCCATATGTCCTTGGGGGAAATAAAACGGTGTAAAGGTATGAAAAAAACTCCGTTGATGAGGAATAATAGGTACGCAAACGCCGCAAATTTATACATGCATAAACTACCGGAAGCTGTCAGCGTCCCGATAATGCTGTCATATACCAGTACCACGGGAGGGGCGCACTGGCAACAGCCAAGCTCAGGGACGACACAAAGCAAGATTCAAAGATCAAACCGTATAGAGGTGAGGCGTTTCCCCGAGGAGCAAGAAGTATCACTGCATGGAACCGAGGTAAATGAGCCTAAGGACGGGGCAGTTGAGCCAAGCATACGATACTGACCATATAGCGTAATCATCTAATCCCTCCGGAGAGCGCCTAGCTCAACGTCGCCTGGGTCAGGATTATTTGATGCTATTACCAGGCCTTCGGTCATCTCCCTTTTAACGCACATTTGCTCTGCAAGGAGCAAGGTCAGAAGGCTGCTGCCGAGGACGACAGCCCAGAAGAAGAGGGACGTGGGAAGAACGGCGGAATAGTAGGTTGTGAGTACGAGATGATTGAAGAGAAGTGTCAAGGTAAAGTCAAGGATGAGCCTAGGCCGACGGACAAGGTGGTAAAGATAATAGACACTAGAAAGAAGAGGAAGTAAGGTGCGGTGAGCCCTGAGATGGAACGGGGTAAGTGCGGGTCAAAACGCACTCTGCTGTTGATGCCAAAAGCCAACACGCCGCAAGGATCCAGCCCCTCATATTGTCACCGCGACCATCTGGACCCATGTACGTAGGACCTTCAGCAACCTTGCGGCCGCCACTCCATGCACCCGTGAAGGATGACCATCGTTCTTCGCCATGTAATCTTCGAAAGGTGGGTCTCCCGGCGATCTCACGCCAGTCCATCAACATCCCTGGTAAGTTAGGAAATACCGATCACCGGAACCGCGTAAGCAAGTAAATCGGAACCTTAAGACGCACCGACATTGAAGGCACCACCCTCATACCTTAGCGATCCAGGTTCCGCAAAGGTGGAGAGAAGAGGGGGAACGAGCAGGGCAAGGGTGAGATAGTGCAACGACTGGAGGGCTACGATCTAAAGAGAGCAAATGGCGGGTTAGGGCGAGGGTTCGGGGAAGAAAGAGGGCCTTGCCGACGCTCCTGGGATATGATCACGACCGGATCCCAGGTTGTCGCCTTTGATAGTGCCATTGAATATTCTCAGTCTAAGGTTGAGTGCATCGTGTTTGCTCAATTGAAGGCTCGGTTTTGTGGCGAACCAGCGTCGGTGCCATTTATTATCATCACGTCACTGTCACTGTCACACACCATCTATACCCGCAGCCAAGCGCCAACGAGCGGGATCTGAAGAACACGAAGAGGGATGCCTCAACAGTATGACCCATTATCACAAGAGGATGATAGCCACGCAGATACTCCCCGCGCCGGTCTTATCCCGAGACCTGCAGTCTACTATGGAGAGGGTCCCTTCGACGCGCCAAGTTCAGAAGACGAGGACGAGGACGAGGTGACAGAGAAAGACACCTCAGCCTCTTTAAACCGTGCAGAAGGCGGTGGTCAATTTCGGTCTCACTTTTCCGATGGTGGTCTTTACGTTGGACGACAAAAGGTAAGCACATTCACGGATGGCTCACACGAACATGGGTCATTAATGGCTTGGTATAGGAATTCCCAACCATCCGAGGACTCCTCCTCACGCTTGCTGCGCTCGTGACGCTCTCTGCGGTAATAGGTCTCTTTGCCGCATTCACCTATAAAGGCACGGATCGCGCCGCGCCCGGCAATAAGCGCATCACAATGGATCATGTATTTAACCACACGTTTGCCGTCGAGCAGACCGAAGTCTCGTGGGTTCCGGAAGGTGCGTTCAAAAAAGACAAATTCCCTCTCGTGGTCGTGGAGCTGACGGGTTATCCATATATATGCAAAGCTGGGGACGGTGTATTTTCCGTTTACCAAGATGGTTACATCAAACTGGTGAACCTCAAGTCCAACACCACGACTAATCTCGTTCGATATTCCGATCTCAAAGATGTAAGGTTGATTAATGATGTGGCGTTTCGTTTAGCCCTTGACCTTTTCCACATTGTAGGAGCGAGGAAATGGGCTGGCCTGGTCCACTTGGAAGCTCTCACCTGACATGAAATACATGCTAGTAAAGGCAGACCGCCACAAGGTCAGCCTCGTCTAATCCACATTGTAAGCCTCGCACTGACTGTGAGGCGACCTCAGCAATGGCGGTGGTCAAGCTTTGGAAATTACTGGATATTCAATCTAGAAACAAACGAAACTTATCCTTTGGTTCCCCCCTCGAACCCTCCCGCTGTTGCATATGCGACGTGGTCTCCGACAGGGGAGAGGATTGCCTATGTCATGAATAATGATCTCTACGTGGTCCCGACCGCTTCGTGAGTGAACTATCTCACCCCCTCATCATCACCTTATCTTACCTCCGTAGACCTAGGACAACTCATATCCGAGTGACAAACTCCGGGAATGCTACCCTCTTCCACGGCGTTCCTGACTGGGTATACGAGGAAGAAGTCTTCTCTTCTGATTTTGCACTTTGGTGGTCCCCGATTCATCCAAGGTTGCCTTTCTCGTGTTTGACGAATCCCTGGTTGAAGAGTACACCTTCCCGATCTACAACCCGACAGATGACTCGGACACGGTGGTGCCCTACACCTCCCAGCTGACAATGCGCTATCCGAAACCAGGTTATCCCAATCCGCTCGTCTCGGTACACGTGTTCGACCTTGAGCGATTCCTTTCCGAAGATATTCTCGGTGCAGACACAGATCCCGCCGAAGCAACGCTCGAGCTTGAATGGGAAGGCCGACAACCTACCAACGACAGCATAATCATGGACATTGTCTGGTTGCGCGACAACGATCTCTTGCTGAAGGAAGTAAACCGCAACGCGGATGCAGGCAGCGTCGTCCTGTTCGAACTCTCGGATACCTCGCTCCTCGACGCCCGCACTGGTCAGGTCGTGCGCACGCTCGGCGAGGACGGTGAGGAGGGGGACGAGGGCTGGATAGATTCCAAGCACACGGTGTATCCCCTCCCGACCAATTTCTCGGTGAACGGCCTTCCCTCCTATCTGGATATTGTGCCCGATAAAGACGGCTACAATCACATCGCGCTGTTCAGTCCTGCAAGCGCAAGTACACCTCGTTTCCTCACCACAGGGGCCTGGGAGGTCACCGGTGGTATTCAGGCCGTCGACATTGAAAGGGGGCTCGCGTACGTGTCCGGCGTGGATTTTAACGTGTTTCTCCCCGCCCCGTGGTTTTAATGAATGGTCCGTTATAGGTACTTCCAAGCCGCTAATCCATCCTCCGTCGGTCGCAACATCTTCTCGATCCCGCTTCCCCTCGACAGTAATCTCAAGTACACTGACGATGCGGCAGCACCGATACCAAAACTCTCCACGTTGACCGATACGTCATCTATGGGACAGTATGAAGCCAACTTTTCTCCCGGAGCTGGATTCTATCTCTTGAGTTACAAAGGACCGAACGTTCCTTGGCAGCGCGTCATCAGGACCAATGACACGAGTGCGTGGTGCCTGGTGGAAGCGCGCATCAAGTTAAAACTGAGTTTTTTCTTTCTCTGAATGGGTTTGTTCTAGGCTTTGACTTTGTCGTCAATGACAACGTTCGGTTGAATACGACTTGGAACCAGTTCGAGACTCCGATTTATCAGTATACGACGATTGATAGCGACGGATACGGTAAGGACAACAACCCTTCGACTGATTCGTCCGGTTGCTCACGGACGAAAAAAAAACTGCCTCGCTCTTTTCTTTTACGCAGAATTGAACGCGTTCGAATTACGTCCACCACGTATGGACGATTCTGGACGCACGAAATACCCGGTACTTTTCCGCGTGTAAGTTTCGCTAACGCTTTTTTTTTGTTTCTTTTGCCGACTAGATTGGCAAACTGTCTATAATAACAGATACGGTGGGCCTGGCTCGCAACTCGTGAGCGCCTCTTTCGACCTTGGCTGGCACGCGTATCTCGCGTGCACTCTGCAATACGTCATCGTCGTCGTCGACGGACGCGGCACAGGCTTCAAGGGCCGTGGGCTGCGCAACCCAGTCAAGGGCAACCTTGGCTTTTGGGAGGTGCGAGATCAGATCAATGCTGCGCGGTGAGCCTCAACGCGCGCTTTTGCCGCTTTCGCTTCTCAATGTTTCGCCTTTTTTTTTTCGCGTTATAAGTGTATGGGCGGCTAAGGATTACGTTGACCCGAGGCGGATCGGGATTTGGGGCTGGGTACGACTAACACACTCGCCTACGAGGCAATAAGTAACTGAAACATGCAGTCGTATGGAGGTTTTATGAGCTCAAAGGTGGTCGAAGCCGATGTGGGCATCCATTCGTTGGCGATAGCGGTTGCCGTACGTCGTTCCCCCTTCTGCTGCCGTCAACGCGCCTCCCTGCTGATTTTTCTTAATCTCTAGCCTGTCACGAGTTGGCGCTTGTACGGTACGTGCGAAAACGGCTTTTTTTAGTCATCCTTGTTTAGCTCATAGCTCTTCAGATTCGATTTACACCGAACGGTACATGAACTTGCCCGCGCTTAATGAGGGCGGGTACGTCAACGCGTCCATCTCGAACGTGAGCGCGTTCGACAAGGTGGACTATTTGCTCGCGCATGGGAGCGCGGACGATAATGTGCACTTTGCAAATTCGGCGCACTTGCTGGATATGTTTACAAAGGCGAACATACGGAAATACCAGTTCCGGATGTTCACTGACAGGTACGTGATTTGGGGTGCGCGCATCTGATCGAAAAGAGATATTTTGGTGATGATGCCCCTCAACAGTAACCACGGGATTTCGAGGCGCGGTGCCTATCGTGAACTATACGAGTACATGACAAGCTTTTTAATAGAGAAATGGGGCAAGGGTGGACGTCGGCGGGGATGGTGAGCGTTGGGAGGGGGATAGAATGTATTATCGTCGCCGAGCTGAACAATTTTTTTTTTCATTCACTACTTTATCTATTGGTCCCTTAGTTGCCGTGGCAGTGTCGAGCCTGGAGTAGTCTGGAAGGGAAGGCGGATTAAGGGTCACATGGGTCCAGACGAGGGTCAACGGTGGCTGGCTGGGCCTCGAACGTATCAAATGACCTTGTTATATCCGATCGGCTTCAGGCGAAAGGTCTCGGCCAGCCAGAGACACACTCACTAACTAGCGCTAAATACACATGATACTTAAGGTTTTCGCCCGATGTAATCCTCTATCAACCTCATCCCCTCCCCCTCTCCCCCCTACACCCTCACATGGTGAATTCTTCAACATTGATGGCGACCTTGGCCCCTCCATCACCCAGCACATTGGTAGGAACCTGGCCAAGGCTTACCCGTCCAAATCTCAAACGTCCTCGAGGACTTTGGAAAGCTGCCCGGAGACGTATGGATCCGACTTTCTCCTCCTCTCCCGGGCCGTCGAGTTATCAACAACGGCAAACATCTAGGGAGGACGGGCTAGTCGTTCTTCTGCTCGTGGATCGGATACGGACCGCGAGGAAGATATGATGATGATGATGAATATGATGACGGACGAGAGCGGGGACGACGATGGAATTTGCAACGATGATGAAGAGTATGAGGAAGAGGAAGATGATGGTATGAGTCAAGGATCGGGCCGAAGTAGCAGCTCGAAACGACCGAGGCGCGATGATTCGCCCGGGAACAACGATAACGACAATGAACGACAACGACTTTGGGCATCGTCGTCGGCTTCGGCTGTTGCTGTTTACGCTGATTTGGATAATAACAACAACAACAACACGCCAGGGTCAAGTAGTAGTGGCGTCGTGGTCGTCTTGTCGGATGAGAAGAAGAAGAAGGTTGGACACGATGTTGGCATGCGTTCGTCGTCGCCACCACGACCACGGACACGACCACCTATGATGTCGAACATGATCACGAGTTCGATCGCGGAGAATGCTGCTGCTGCTGCTGCTGCATCTTTGTCACCATCTACGTTTGAAGTCAAGGATTGGGAGGAACTCAAGGAGACTTTGACGCAAGCGTCAGAATTGTATGATCGTAAGTCTGTCTTTCTTTTTCTCTCTTCTTCCATTCTTAGTGTCGTTGATCCAGGTGAGGATATGTTGGGCTCGATAACGCTTTTGCGTGCAGTGATACACGAATGTCGACGATTCCTCACTCGATTTCCTGATCCAACCGTTTTCTTCACCACCATCGATGGGTCGAATCCAGATTCGGATAACCAGTCTACTCATCGGTATTGATTTTATTTATTTCTTTGGGGGGGTTCCATCCAACCTTTTTTTTTTGCGTTTCAGCCGTCATGAATCACCCAACGCGTTCCATTCCTTGATGGGTATCGCATTATTCCTATTTGGTAATATTATCGCCCAAAATTCTTCACTGGCTATCTCCCGCGAGCCCAACACGCCCTCGTCCTATTGGTTCTCTGCCCTCGACCTGTTCGATGCCGGTGATAACCTACCCTGCTACACCAGTGGTCACCCCTCTTGCATTCCCGTCCCTGGTCCCGACGATTGGCGAGTATCAATAGCATGGGGTCGCACTCTCGTCTCCCTCGCCTATCAAGCCACAAAATCATCTTTATCCACACCACCGCCCTCTCCATCACCTGCGCCTTCTCCCTCAAGTCCACGTTCATCACACACAGCAACACAACGGTTCGCACCCCGCTCGCCCCTCGCCGCCATCGCTACCCTACGTATGCCGGGCTGCAACGCCCATTCTCGCGCTTCTGCATCTGAACTCCTCACGCACGCCGCAGATCAATTCGCGCGCGGGATATTCCACATGCCTCATCACGCCGTCCATTGTCGCATAGACGATGATGATGATGATGAGACCTCTTGTCGACGCCCACGGGAACTGTTCACGATCGCTTCAGAAGTGCTCGCGGTCGCGGAACGTTTGAACGACTTCGAGGCTCGACGTCGTTGGGCTACTTGGGCCGACGCCGTATTTCACCAGATGCATATGGAAGCTGACGTTGATACCTGGCGCGCTCGTATCGGTCTTGCACGTGGACGGTCTTGGCTCGTGATGGGCAGTGCGCGGGCGGAAGAGATGGAAGATGTACTAGAACGGGGGGGCGACGTGCGCGTGTTGCAGGGTAAGGAAGCTGATGATGCACGCGCAGCACTCGTCATGGGTAAGTCCTCCCCTCCTCCTCTTCTCTCTCTCTCTCTCTCTTCTCTCATTGATTGATCAATCGATTGACACGTAAAAAAAACAGCCATATCATTCTTTGATCGTGCAAAAAGTTCCGCTTCGACCGAGTCACCCGAGACTTTATTGACGGATATGCAACCCTTGGTAAAAGTCGTTCCCCCTTCCCACTTGTACTTTATGTTTCTAATAAAAAATCGGTTTTTTTTAGCTTGCAGAAGCCTTACTTTCTCTGGCAAATTGACCCCGGATGAAGAAGGTCGTGAAGCTTTGTATACGCGTGCACAAATCGAAGGTGGTGAAACGGTCAGGCTAGATTTGCTCGCCGGGTCTAGTAGGTCTAGTAGTAGACCGATAACTCCACGCCAACGCCATCATCCCCACCCACTAACCGTAGATGTCCGAATGGACGAATCATAACCCCCCCCCCCCCCCCCCCCACATAAAGCATCGCCTCTTTTTTTCCTTTTGGTTGTAATCTTTTCCCACGAGGACTATTCATTTACGTGTACAACGCAACGCATCCATCATACCCCCCTCCCCTTTCTGCCCCCTTCCCTTGTTTCCCTCATCAATCGCCACCTGTTGTATTATATCAATTATTAATCAATCGCACGCCATCAACCTCTCCCCCCCTTCTTCCCCCGCATTAGGTCTACGTAAAAAAAACAAAGAAATACGCATAGATTAATACATGCTATTGATTATTATGGAGAGGAAGCAGTGTTATATAAGTCCATCATCCTTATCGAGCGGTTTCTCAAGACTTTCCCCCCTTGTTGTCCCACATGGGTATGATATAATAGATAACCCCCTTCCCTCCACTCCACCATCCCCTCAGCCCTGAAACCTGACCCATTTGCGGTTCTCTCCGCCGCGCTGCTGCTGTTCCATCACAACTGCGCCTTTTCCCCCACTTTTCACGAACACGCCCAGACGACGGCTTCAAACGTACCAAAGACGGCCATGTTGACAGGCACGGCGCGTAACATGGTCGGCATCAACCCACGCCAAAATAAGCGTCCTCCACCGTTGTACATGTTGCACGCGGTCTGAAACGTACTCGGACCTGTGCCGCTGAACCACCGCCATCGTCGTCGTCGTACTACTGGGAGGACGACAATGTCGTGAGCTTGCATGCGGGTTTTGATAACGTCGAATGGAAAGGTGACGATCCAGCCGAGTATACCAGCCACACCACCCGCGAGGAGAAGTGGACCCCACGGTTTCTTCCCTCCTGGTGATGGTGGTGATGGGGGTGTGAACATGCGTAGAGTGGCTTCGTACTTTTTTTTTCCATTGGTTTGAGCTGGTTTCACAAGTCGCGTGGGAGGGGGTGGGAAACGTAGCGCACCCCGAAAAAGTATAGGCCGTATCCTCCCACGTCACGCAGGATGGTTGGGGTCAGTCCGCGGTAGAGTCCGAGTAGACCACCGGAACGGAAGATGTCTAGCGCAACGGCTCGCGCGGGTAGGACTTTGGTGGTGAAAGCTAAGAGATGTTGTTGTTGCTTTTGCTGTTGAATCTTGATGAGCTCAATGGGCGTCGTGATTATCCTTTTTTCGGGGATGAAAAGGTCTTCTGTTTTTATTTCGAGAGATAAAAATATTTTGGGGACGTACGTAGTCACCAAGCCGCAACCCGAGGCGGCGAGAAAGACTTGGTAGAGAGTTGGATCCCGATCATGACTGCGGTCATCGTCGAGGCGTGTTTGTTGAAACTTCATGAGAAAGCGGTACGTCGCGAAGAGCATCCCGTTTAGAACCGGGGCCGTAGCCTGTAAAAACAAAATGGCGTGAGGCACCCCCTCCCACCCCGGTGCGGAGGTAAGAAAGACCGAGACGGACCAGTGGAGAGGAGATGCCTTTGTAGAGACCGCGAAGACCTTCATCGCGAGTGATGGTAGTGAGAGCATGGAACGTCGAGCGATATCGAGAGACCGTCGATGACGACGACGACGACGACGATGGGTTCTGAAACCGGTATTTCACTTTTTTTTTTTTTCAGGTCAGATAGCAAAAGGAAAAAAGGTTTGGAAAAACTCTTTTCACATACCGGTGTCAAAAGGAAATCCGACGACTAAACCGGAAACACCTGCGACGGTGCCGGCGAAGAAATCTAAAGTTGGATCTAGGGCGGCTGTAATAGAGGTTAGCTTGGTGTGTGGGGGTTGTGGCACTCGTTACCTGTTGTGGTCGCTTGAGAGTCAGAGTTGGACATGGCCCTTCTTCCCGTTAACCACGACGAGTGGTCAAGGTGGTGAGGTTGCAAGAACTACACGTCGTCCTTTTTTTTCTTGTAGGACTTGTGTTAGGAGGCGCAGTTCCGATGTAGTCCATCTCACCATGTGAGCTATCGTTGCAAGTGTACGATTTCGGAGTCGTTCACAACCGTGTTGTTCTTCTGACAAGGGTCATGCATGCCTCGAGGCTTCGAAATTACCCCACTACTATCCTTGCGCGTCAACATATTTATTGCTGCAATCACCTACTGTACTTGTAAGCGCGTCAATCATACTACCCCCTTCATGCTCAAATCATCTATTCTGGAATTCGTGCTAGAGGTCCACGAACGAATGGAATGGTGACAGCGCAGCCGCTACTAGTACTAGTATGCCGCCTCTGATGTGTGCGTTCTCAACACACGGTCTGAACGCTCGATCATCACCCACCCCCCCCCCCTCTCTGATTTTGATCGACTGCGGTAGAAGTTGATTGAAATCGATCCGCATTTGCGCAACGTTTGGTATAAATAGCATTCAAATTCACCGTGCTTTCCGGCCAGGCGGAGGAACAACCTACTGTAGTACTTTTAACCCCGCGCTTTCCGGCTTTTTTTTTTTATCTGTCACTTTCTATTTCCTATTATAATGCTCGTCCTTCCTTCCCGACTCGGGTTGTAGGAATTGAAACATTCATCAACGTTAAAATAAAAAGTCCGAAAGACTTTTTCCGAGCTGTGCGCAGTTCCTCAGACAGTACGCCCCCGAGGTGTACACATACCAATTGGGCGTTCACGTCCTCGTAGATCCCGAAGAAGGTCACACAATCATTATTTTTTTGTTAGGCAAAACTGCGACCCCCCCTACGACTCGGACAAACAGCCTAACTACCGAATTGAAAAAGTTTGGCCTCCCCCTAACAGACAAGTCATTCGTCGCTCCGTCCGCTCTTCCCGCGGTGTCCACCCAGCGACCGACGCAGAAACGTACAGCGGTTTCTCCGCGGAGCAGCAACTTTGAAAGCCAGGTAAACAGTCAAAACACGTTTTTTTTTTTCAATCCTTTTCAAATTCCTTCCTCTTTTTTGTTAAAACAAAAGCGTATCACTAAAACACTTTGGCAGCCGCGTCGTCACTGCGCTCCTCCACCGCGGGCACTGGCAGGCGTGGGACGCTGAAAAGTGGTTCCGTCCGGTCGGCTATTTTTTCCATGTTTCTCTCGTGATCAAAGAACCCGCGGGATTTTTTGTGTTCGATAAGCGACTGAGCGATCAGACCGGAACTGCAACACCCAACAGCAAGAACCGATCTCGGTGGTTGTTTTAGTTGGGGGTGCCTGTGTGCAAAAAGAATATTTGGATGTGGGAAAAAATCTCACGCAAATGGTGGGCATGGTAGGGATCTTGTTCTTGCTTGATGAGGCCAAGACAATACACCAACATGCATGACAGACACTGACGCTATGCAGACCCATGTGGAGTACTACTATTATTTGATCCGGGGTGCATACAGTACACGTACCACCACTCAACATTCAAACTCAAGTACTCAAGAGCCGACCCTAGAAACCACATGGCAATACAGGCCCATACGTCCAACTCCATCGGAAACGGATCCATGGACATAAGGATGGTGTCGTCGGTCTGTTGATTCCCGCCAAAGCCGGTCGAGTGACGCCAGCCACGATGACGCATACTACATGTGCCTTCTCACCTCTTTTTTTCCTGGTCTTCACTGGGGCAAAAACCACAAGGCTACCTGCCGGATGAGCAAAATTTATCTTCGTGCACACTATGCTATAGGATTGCCTACCAATCTGACATGCCCGCGATGAGGTAGTTACACATTCAAACGCTATGCCAAATGCGCCAATGGAAGGCCAGTTGGCGTTGTGAGCTGTTCCTGGCTTGACTTGCTAGGGCAGTTGTTGCTTGTTATCATGACCAATGCGCTAGCCTATGGTTGATGCTGATGAACTGATGTTCCCGCTCAGAACTTCTCGATCGGTCGCTCTATTCGGAGCACGGTTTCAGTAGGTAGGTGTGCAAGTTGGGTTCGCCGAGGGACAGGATAAGCGCACCTTATTCCATAATGCTCCGCGCACCGACGACGTATGACATAGTCCTCCGACACGACCAAAATTCCAGTACCGTCCGGTAAACTCTCTCGGCACAAGGCACATCCTCATCGACCACGGTGGGGCGCAATCCCAGCCTGCAAACTCCAGGCAGTGACCATGAAAATGATCGGCTATGACATGTTTCATCCGATAAGCGTCCCCGGCTTGGGCGGACGTGTGGTCTGTATCAATAACTAGGAGGACCTTACTCGGATTTGCACCGGACATGCCCGACTCATTGTCACCCGTCAGGCGAGATTCTCATGGGGAGTGTGGGATGTTTGCCCTGGTGTGCTCTTGTTAGGTTATGTCATCGCAACGGGTCAACTTCGATTGACCGTAGCTATTCACAACGACTCGGAGTCTATGGGTTTTTGATGAGCGACATTATTTGTCGTTCAGTTGCATGCGGCGTACGACAGGACCACTACGTATACTGCCACGAATTTGGGTTTGCTATCATACGTGACGAAGGTTCGTATTTAACTCCCAATGCTGTGTCCGATCGCCTGTAAGATTGGCTCACAACCAGACTAGACCCAATCTATTTTGTGAGAACTGACCAACTTGGAGTATCCGGGCCTCCGACAACGTTGACGAGGCAACAACTATCATACAGTACCGAAAGCGTTTGAACACCAACAACCTCCCTAGATATCACGAAGCGATTGAATACATCCTAGTTTGAAAGCAATATTTTTGGACTATTTCCAGGGCAGTGGCCCCAATAGATCCCGGTGAAAGACCCAAAGGTACAGGGAAATACAACCTTTCTATCATGCCGCCATGGCATCTATCACGTACCAGATCTGCTGGCGTTTGTTTCTTCCCACAAAACTCGCCCTGATACGCAGTAGTTCTTGAAATAGTACCGATCTTGATACCTCTCATGGAAGCCGGGTCCTGGGCCCTGATAAAACAAGCAAAATCAACAAGATGGTTGAAACACAGCTTCTCACTGGTGTCAAAGGCACGACTAGATCTGAGACACTTGCCAGCAAAAATAGTACCATCGAGTTGGATCAACGGTTGGCTTCATCGGAGTCGGTGTGTTAGTAGAAGGGTGAAACTGAGTGCTTAATTCAGTTGTGCTTACTCTGAGAGTCCGAGTCGGACATGAATTCTGACTCGGATACAGTTGTCGTCCAGTGGTTGGCGTAACTAGCGCCGCCGGTCGGGATGGCCGCGGTGCACGTGGCCACCCCCGGCTTTGATCATCTTCCCCCACATGTGGCTTATAGATCTGCCTCTCCTACTTCATGAAACTATCCTATGTCAGAGAGACTTCTCGAGACTTTGGGAACTTTGGTTTCTCCAGGCGCAGTTACGCATTCAGGAGACTGTTGGCATGGCATTCGCTATCTTTTCATTGCTAAACCTACATGTTCATAGGAAACGCACAGCATTTCTTGTCTCATCCAGCGCGTCAATCGGATAGAGACGCTGTCAAACGTTTTTCGAATTTCGATGATCCACCTGAAATGGCGCCCGCGCCTTACGACTTTGTTCGGTACATTTCACGCGAAATCTATGATTCGGGACCTGTCACAACCACCGTCAGGCGGGAACTTTTCGAGACGGTCATGTGCATACCGTTTCCTTGTGAACGTTTTCTCCTAATCCTGTTCAGAGATCTTCCGACACCGCAATGCACTTCACCGAGCTGACCATTACACCGACCATTCCCACGTATTACCCTTTTCGTGAGATCGTTCTCAACGGTCGTTACATGGAGCCAATCCTCTGGCTAATGGCACCCATTGTATGAAAGAATGCTTCTGGGCCGCAGGTGGTTATCGCAAACACGCAATGGCATCTAGCTGTATGAATGCCAAATGGAGTCAGCAACACCATGGTGTTCAAGTTGGCTTCCCGCATGGTCGTCTGCAACTTTGTTCACCCATGAAAAGAAGACGCCTCCAAACGTTCGTGTGGCCAATGAGGCGTTTTTGTAGTATTTAAGTCTTGACCTATGCGCAATCTTTGCAGTGCGTATCACCCCCTAGCAACTCCCTTGCCATGTTTCGCGTAACATCCGTTTTATCCTTCACGTTTGTTGGGCTTGTCCGCGCCGTCTTAGTCCAGCGTCAGGCTATCACCACACTCAGCTCTACGCAGATCGATGCGTTTGCCCCATTCACAAACTTTGCCAGCGCTGCGTATTGTAATCCCTCAACGACAGGAAACTGGAGCTGTGGCGGTGTGTCGTGTGTCGTACGCTCGTGTGCTTTCATGGTATTGACCGTACTTTCTGTAGCTAACTGCGACGCAAATCCCGACTTCCAGCCCGTGGCGTCTGGGGGGGATGGCGATATCACGCAATTTTGTAGGCATCTGGCCCTGACATGATTGCGAAAACATCTTCACGAACTCCCACAGGGTTTGTCGGGTTCTCCCCTTCTCTGAGCACCGTCATAGTGGCCCATCAAGGCACCGAGCCCACCCAATTGTA
The DNA here is from genome assembly GCA_022376515.1 of Lactifluus volemus. Taxonomy (NCBI): domain Eukaryota; kingdom Fungi; phylum Basidiomycota; class Agaricomycetes; order Russulales; family Russulaceae; genus Lactifluus; species Lactifluus volemus. The sequence goes on from WTXI01000032.1 coordinate 53,924, forward strand.
CGCCGTTTATTTTCGCCTGGCTTCTTCGTTGCAATATTGCTCATCGGCACAACCCTTGCGATAGCTTCGCCGACCTGACCGACCTTGATTTCTTCCTCGAACCACTCAACCCATCTCTCTTCCCGGGTATACCATCGTCCGTACAAGCGCACAACGGTTTCGCCAGGGAACATGCCAGGTACATACCAGATATGTGTCCATTCTCACGGTACGTAGCTTTCTGACCAAGTATGGCCCTTCGCAGAACGGCGCCTGGGATCCTCAGCGCCGTGCAACAGACACTGTCAGCGCATGGCGGGTCGTCGGTCACTGTCGTCGGTCACTCGCTCGGTGCGGCGCTCTCGCTCCTTGACGCGGTCTTCCTTAGCCTGCAACTTCCGAATGTGAATGTGAATATGGTCGGCTATGCCATGCCCCGCGTCGGGAACCAAGACTTTGCGAATTTCGTAGATAGCCAGCTGAGTGGACTCGTGACGCATATCAACAACAAAAAGGACCCGATCCCGACTGTCCCCGGTATATTTTTGGGATTCCATCACCCTCGGGCGAGATCCACCAGCAGGACTCGGGCGAATGGGATGCTTGCCCCGGTGCGTTTTTTCTCCGCATTTCCCTCCACTTATCGGGGTTGTGCCATCTCAAGGTACTAAATTTTTCTGCTGTTTTTTTTTTTGGGCTAGGCCAGGACAATCCTTCCAATTTGTGCATCGTCGGTGACGTACCAAACGTCTTTGTGGGCAAGGTGTCCGATCACGCCGGGCCATACGCCGGTATCACGATAGGCTGCTGATGCGGCCGCACTATCTGTTGCGGTACCCGTTTTGCGTGATGACGGTCGGACGAAAAGGAATATACCAGCGTCGCCTCTTCTAGATACCCCTCTTTTCGCCCATCTCGAGACTTTGGTGTCGATCTTGCCTCGGGCATGCACGCTAAAATTTATTCTTATTATTATTAAAAAAAGTACTGCATCACCATGTAAAGCGTAGTTCTCCTATACGAAAATAATCACGCCTTTTCCTCCGTTTTTGCGGCCGCGAGTCTGATGGCTCTGAATCCCTGTTAGCAACTTGCGTGACCCGGACGTGCGGCCCGGGATCATCTATCACAAGTTGCAGCTTGCTTACAGAGAAATGCCGACGGAGGAAAGGAACCTTTGATTCCGTAGAAATGTGTTTTGATGTTTGGACAACTCAAACCTCTGTCATGATTCTATGAAGAGCTGGGATCAAAGTTTCCCTCGTTGTCAGCCACCTTGCTGGCAGACAGTGGGCTGATCGATCGAATTTCTTCCGGCTACAGGCAAAAGAATCGCGTGAACTATTGATGATTGGCATGACTGCAACAACGAAATTTCCAATCGGCAGCAGTCATGTTTGAACTTGAACCTCAAGGCCGCTGGTAATAGTAGTATCCACTGCGTTCAATGCTATCGTAGGGTAGTCAATTTTCGGTATTATTGGCTTGCCCAACTTGAAGCTTGAAGCTTGAAGCCTCAAAAGGGGAAGTAGAGTGTTCTGCTGATCATTCTGTCATGCTTTCCATCTACACATGATTCCCCCTGGTCAATCCTCAAAAGTCATCTGTGTTATTTCGCCGCTGCTGGTTTTCTCAGAGCTTGTGCCAATGGCAAGTAGTTTACGTAGAAAAATTGTGATGCGACTTGTCGTGAGTTTCATTACCCATTTACTACCGGTTCTCTGCTTTGATTCTGTATGACAAAATATTTAATAGGGCCCCTTGGCCGCACGCTCTTCCATGGCGTGCCATTCGATGCCAGTCTCACCCTAGTTCCGTCTAAATTCCAACTGAGACATCGATAAAGAGCATGGCGACAATCCATGTTGATGAGGACGTTCCTCAAGCCCCAGACGAACGGATACCGGGACCTGTAATAGCGCGATAGAAGATCTCGCGTATGGAGGATACGGTAAAGCGCTTTCCCACCACCAAGTCAAGTGACTTTGTTTGTTGTTTGTCCCATTTGCGCCCCTCGCATGTCTCAAGGTCGCAAGGCTCAATCTTGTCCCAGATTCCAATCTACAAACACATCCAGATGGCCTCCAACTCGTATGTCAAACTCACTCCTCTCCGATGTCTCCCGCTGTTAACCATTACTACAGACCAAGTCCTCAACTCCCTGCAATCGGCCATATCGGTAGTGCTCAGGTCGGTGTCAGTGAAACGAAACCGACCTCGTTTCACTCCAGGTCACTGGTACGTATCTTTACAATATTTACGATCCCGGTATGATGAGTATTTATTCTTTTTCCCCTGTCAGCCCTTCAAGCGAAAAACCTTCCCCGTCTCAAGACCTTTCTTGGAAAGAAAAGACGATTCTACACTACTATTATCTACGGGGAGACAACAACGCGGACCCGATCTGTTCGCAGCATAGCCCAACGCGTGGAATGGAACGAGAGCATGGACCTATTGTGGGAATCTCAATTTTTTGTCCCTTATGTACAACTAAGTCTTGCAGCGCTGCACAACCACTTTCCCGCATGACTGTATCTCTTTATGCGGCAATGACCACCCAGAAAGACATCCTTGTTGGGAGGCAGGAAATAGCCTGTGAACCTGGACGCGGTTCGTCTATTACTCAGAATTCTTACATATGCGTCTGACTGAGCATCTTTCATGTAGAACTTGATATTGTTTTCGGCAATGTCGACGGACATACTAGAAGCTCAACGGAGCCTGTCACACTCTCTTTAACGATCGCCATGTCACCGGATGCGAGTTCATCCCTGGCTGCAGCAGTCAGCACGAACGCTAAAACGGCCAACCTTGATGCTTGTGCTGCTGACAAAGTTGTTGAACGTCAATCCAACCGTGAAATCATGCAATCCACGGAAGGGAACGCCCTTCTATCTTCATCTCGGACAGGAGACCTTCCGATTGAGCGCAGTCCTGTGGCAGACACCCGGACAGAGATGTCCCATACTCTCGATTCCGCTGAGGGGGCTATGGACGCCGTGAAAACATGGAAGACCGCTGTTCATGTTATCAAGCAAGTGATGGACAATGTCGGTCCAATCGTAACAGTATGCCTAACATAGTTATTTGCCTATCGTTCTCTGAGCTAACTTCTGCTCTTCAGCTACTTCCTCACGCAAAGTTGGCATGGGAGATGCTCTCAAAGATTCCTGAGGTACGTCTCTCTGCCTGGGTCGGAGTATATTCAAAATTCACCCTCTTCATCTCACCACCAGATTTTGTTACACCAGTTTGAGCGTGACGACAACGTCAGAACACTACTACAAGCTATTCGGGATGCATTTGAAATTGCAAACGAGGCAGACATTTTGAGGAACTTGAAGCCAGCATCAACGCAGGCAAAAATCCTGGATGAGATGCTCGAGTGTGTCTCCGAATGTGCCACATTTATCATATCGTATGCAGAGGATGTGCAAGTCCGTACGTCGTCTTGATCTCTCTTGTCAGTCATTAATGATAACCATATGATTTGCAGTGAATCGGACTTTGAAGAATACTTTTGGGGGTGTTGATGGGAAAATCGAGCAGTACCGCTCCAACCTCTTCCGACTGCGAGACAACTTCCTGTCCCGTGCTGCTGTCGTCACTGAAGTTTCTGTTCTAGAGGCTGGTGAGTAATTTGGATATCACAACATCGTCGAATCGTCGGTCTGACAAAGGGCACAGAATTAGGAGCAATAATCAGAGAATTGCCTTATAAAGGAGGCTGGCGATTCGGCAACGAGAAGCGTTGTCTTCCAGGCACACGCGAAGCATTCTTGGATCACATTCACAAGTGGGTCGAGAATACGACATCGAAACATGCCCTCGTTCTTTTCGGCCAAGCAGGCATGGGAAAGTCTTCGATTGCACATGAGATTTCCCGTCACTTTGAAAACAAGTGTCTCGGTTCCTACTTCACCTTTCTGCGCAAGGAGGGTTCAAAACGCGATGCTTACCAGCTGTTCACGACACTTGCGCGGGATCTCTCCGATCGGCATTCTACGTTCAAACTCGCGCTCGGGAAGGTTGTTCAGGATAATTCGTCTCTTCGCAGTAGCCGAGATTATCATATTCTTTATGAACGGCTCCTTCTCGAACCGCTGAGGAACTTGAATGAACCACTTCCTGGCCCAACTCTTATTGTCATCGACGCATTGGATGAGAGCGGAGATGCGATTGGCAGAAATGGGCTACATACATTCCTTGCTCAACGTCTCGTCGACCTCCCATCATCATTCCGTGTATTCGTCACCTCAAGGCCAGAGGATGGTGTCGAACGTGCGTTTGCCAACGCGACATCCTTCGACACGATCTACATGGATGATGCCAAACTGGCTTCCAGTACGGAACAAGATATCCTCGTATATCTACAGAGGGAACTCTCTCCGGACGTATTCAGAGACATGGGATCAGACTAGCAAAGGCGGCAGAGGGCATATTTCAGTGGGCAACCGTTGCTTGCGGATTCATCAACAGCCCTGAAAGTCTCGGCCTTAGGATGGAAACGCGCGTAGAACGTCTGTTGGGACACTCTCGAGGTCGCAGTGGAGAAGGTCCGTTGGACAGCTTGTACGAAGAAGTTCTCAAACAATATTGCAAAACACATGAAGCACAGGCACTATTTCGGACCATCATGGGACAGCTTCTTGCTGCGATCGAGCCGCTCTCGATTGATTCGCTGATCCTCTGCGACGACATTCACCCATCGACGACTCGGAAGATTCGGTTGTGATTATTGAAATTCTTGGTCACCTCGGCTCGCTGCTGAGTAATGTGACCTCATCCGATCATACGCGTCCCATCATTCCTCTCCATACTCATTCCGCGACTTTCTGACCAAAAGACAAGCAATGTGTTTTATGTGGATCTTGGCCATAGTCATCAACAGTTGGCACATTCCTCCTTGGTTTAATGCTTAATGATCTGAAATTCAACATTTGCGAACTGGAGTCATCATATCTTGCGAACTGCGATGTCCCAGACCTAGATCTCGAATCGCCAAATACATTCCTCCTGCACTATCGTATGCTTGCATTTTCTGGGTCAATCATTTGAACATGTTGTCTCTTTCGAGAAGACCTGTTGAGAAACTTGAATCGCTCTTTGGACAAAGTTCTGTTTTGGCTGGAGGTGCTTAGCCTGAAGAGTAGTGTGGGCGTGGTTTGCGAGGATTGTCAAACTGTTGAAAAGTTGCAACACGAGGTAGTTCACGGCATAATTCAATGTGAAATGTGCTGATGTGTTAAATCATGATAGAGTTCGCAACGAAGAGAACTTGAAGAATTTGTTGGCATTGTCCACGATGCGGCCGAGTTCGTGCGGTATTTCGGAATGCAGTGACAAGAAGGCTCCACATATCTACGTTTCCGCGCTCCCTTTGCACCAAGTTCCTCTCTCATACTCAAGCAGTATCATCCCTGTTTCGTCGTACACTGTCCTTGGAATATGGACAGTTGTTTCATTGGCCAGCATTGAAAATGACGATTGGGTCACATAACAGTCCTGTCAACTCTATTGCATTCTCGCCGGACGGGCAATGTATCGCATCGGGGTCGGACGATCGCACGATTCGGGTGTGGGATGCTGCAATAGGAGAGGCCGTCGCAGGCCCATTTATTGGACACACTCGTTCGGTTAGTCTGTCGCTTCTCGCCAGATGGGCAGCGCATCGCATCGGGTTCATGGGATGGCACATTCTCGTGTGGAATGTCGCAACAGGAGAGGTGTAGCAGGCCCATTTACTGGAACACGACATTGGTCCACTCTGTTGCATTCTCCCCGGACGGCATCGCATCGCATCGGCCTCGAGTAATCTCACGATTCGCGTGTGGGATGCCGCAACAGGGAGCTCGTAACGGATCGATGGATCAGCTCGTCTGTACCTATTGCATTCTCACCAGACGGGCAATCCATTGCATCAGCCTTGGATGGTGCCGCGATTTGCATATGGGACATTGGAACAGGAGAGGTCGTAGCAGGCCCGTTTACGGGACACGCACTCACTTGGTCAGATCTGTTGCTTCTCACCAGATGGGCATCGCATCGCATCGGTTCGGATGACCACACAGTTCGCGTATGGGATGCCGCCACAGTAGAGGTTGCGCGGGCCCATTTACTGGACACACCGAGTTGTCTGCTCCATTGTATTCTCGCAGGACGGGCAGCACATTGCATCGGGTTCATGGGATCACACGATTCGCGTCTGGGATGCCATAACTGGGGAGGTCGTGGCGGGGCCATTTACTGGCCACACCCAACAGTCTCGTCTGTTGCATTCTCTCCAGATAGGCTGCACATTGCATCGTCCTCGTACGATCACACGATTCGTTTGTGGGATGCGGCAACGGGAGAGGTCATAGTGGGCCCATCTATTGGACACGCTTCTTCGATCAACGAGGTTGCATTCTCACCAGACGGACAGCGCATTGCATCGGCATCAGCGATAATACGATTTGCGTGTGGGATTCCGCAACAGGAGAGGTCGTAGCGGGACCATTTATTGGACACACGGAATTGGTCAGCTCTGTTGCATTTTCCCCGGATGGCCATCGTATCGCATCGGCCTCGTTTGATAAAACGATTCGCGTGTGGAATGTCACAACAGGAGAGGTTGTAGCGGGCCCATTTATTAGACCCATGTGTTTTTTTTTTTCAGTTGCATTCTCGCCAGATGGACAGCGCATCGCATCTGCCTCTAACACTAATCCCAATATTTGTGTGTGGGATGCCGCAACAGGAGAGGTTGTAGCAGGCTCATTTCCTGGACGGACGGAATTGGTCTACTCTGTTGCATTCTCCCCGGATGGGCGTCGCATCGCATCGGCCTTGGGCCACACGATTCGCGTGTGGGATGCTACAACCGGAGATGTCGTAGCAGGCCCGTCTACAGGACACACAGAAGGGGTCTGGTGTGTTGCATTCTCCCCGGACGGGCATCGCATCGCATCGGCCTCGGGTGATCACACGATTCGTGTGTGGGATGCCGCAACGGGAGAGGTCGTAGCAGGCCCATTTACTGGACACACGGAATCAGTTAACTCTGTTGCGTTCTCCCCAGACGGACATCGCATCGCATCGGCCTCAGGTGATCACACGATTCGCGTGTGGGATGCCGTAACGGGAGAGGTTATAGCAGGCCCATTTACTGGACACACCTCTTGGGTCAAATCTGTTGCATTCTCACCAGACGGGAAGCACACTGTTTCAGCCTCAATTGATGGAGTGATTCGTATGGAGAACGTCACAGCAGAAAATATTCAGAACACCCATTTTACGGACCAATCCGTAATCAATAGCGATGGTTGGATATGTGGGAAAGAGGGAGAGCTTCTATTATGGATTCCTGCCCTTCACAGGGCGTGTCTCCATAGACCTGGCACCTTCTGGGCTGCAGGGGGAACCGGAACTGAGACGCGGCTTGACTTTTCCAAATTTGTGCACGGATCAGATTGGGCTAAAGTATATGATCACAATGTATCTTAATAGAATCAGTTGTATGCTATGTTCTGCTTTTTGAATTCTCGTGTCCTTGACTACCCTTTTAGTACTCCCCTCTTACCCTCAAAATAATTATTCCTTTTTCCCCTTTTTGCGGCCGAGTCTGATAGCTCTGAGTTCATGGGCTTCTCAACTGTCACAAATCTTCTCACATCGGCAAAAGAGGGCCGTGCACGTGCGTTACTCGGACGTGCCGGCCCGGGTTTTCAACACGATCGCCTCGCGCCCCCTCCCACCGAACCACCGAACCACCGAGAGCCCCACACTATCAGCTACCAATGACAAGTCGCCAAAAGAGGCCTCATTAAGGAATGGGGCTCCCGCTGGCGGAACAGTGACTGCCTCTCCCGAATCTACAACGCCCTCCCCGCTCCCCCACAGGGAAACCTCCTCTCCGTTATTCAAGGCGCGAAATGCTGTGACCGCGCAGTCTCCACGCTCGTTAGGCTCATCACCAGCCATGCCTTCATCGGCTCGTACGCAGCACACTTCCACCCCGGCCAATCTCCTGGCCACCCCCGGCTTGATCATCAGCCCCTACAGATCTGCATCTCCTATTTCATCTGCCTCCCTACTTCATGAAGCTATCCTATGTCAGAGAGACTTCTCGAGACTTTGGGAATGTTTATTTCTCTAGGCGCAGTTACGCATTCAGGAGACTGTTGGGATGGCATTCGCTATCTGTTCATCGCTAAACCTATATGTCCGTAGGAAACGCACAACATTTCTTGTCTCATTTAGCGCGTCAATCGGATAGAGACGCTGTCAAACATTTTTCGAATTCGATGATCCACCTGACCTGAAATGGCGGCCAGCGCCTTATGACTTTGATTCGGTACATTCACGGGAAGTCTCTGATTCGGGACCTGTCCCAACTTGAAGCACCACCGTCAGACGAACCTTTTCGAGACGGTCATGTGCCTTGTGAACGTTTTCTCCTAGTCCCTGTTTAGAGATCTTCCGACACCGCAATGCACTTCACCGAGCTGACCATCACACCGACCATTCCCACGCATTACCCTTTTCGGTAACATCGCTCTCCACGGTCGTTACATTGGAGCCAATCCTCAGGCTAATGGCACCCATTGTACGAAATGATGTTTCTGGGCGGCAGGTGGCTATCGCAAACACGCAATGGCATCTAACTGACATCAATACCAATCTATCCTAAACGGAGTCAGCAACATGTTCAAGTTGGCTTACCGCATGGTCGTCTACCCCTCTGCAACTTTGTTCTCCCATGATAAGAAGACGCCTTCCAAACGCTCGTGTGGCCAATGAGGCGTTTTGTGTAGTATTTAAGCCTTGACGTATGCGCAATGTTTGCAGTGCGTATCACCTGTTTGCATCTCCCTTGCCATGTTTCGCGTAAAATCTGTTTTATCCTTCGCGTTTGTCGGGCTTGTCCGCGCCGTCGTAGTCCAGCGTCAGGCTATCACCACACTCAGCTCTACGCAGATCGATGCGTTTGCTCCATTCACACACTTTGCCAGCGCTGCGTATTGTAATCCCTCAACGACAAGAAACTGGAGCTGCGGCGGTATGTCATGTGTCGTACGATCGTGTGCTTCCATGGTATTGACCGTAGTTTCTGTAGCTAACTGTGACGCAAATCCTGACTTCCAGCCCGTAGCGTCTGGGGGGGATGGCGATATCACGCAATTTTGTAGGCATCTGGCCCTGACATGATTGCAAAAACATCTTCACAAACTCCCACAGGGTTTGTCGGGTTCTCCCCTTCTCTGAGCACCGTCATAGTGGCCCATCAAGGCACCGATGCCACCCAATTGTACGTTGTTGATTTTTCGCCTGACTTCCTCGTTGCAATATTACTCATCGGCACAACCCTTGCGACAGCTTCGCCGACCTGACCGACCTTGATTTCTTCCTCGAACCACTCAACCCATCTCTCTTCCCGGGTATACCATCGTCCGTACAAGCGCACAACGGTTTCGCCAGGGAACATGCCAGGTACATACCAGATATGTGTCCATTCTCACGGTACGTAGCTTGCTGACCAAGTATGGGCCTACGCAGAACGGCGCCTGGGATCCTCAGCGCCGTGCAACAGACACTGTCAGCGCATGGCGGGTCGTCGGTCACTGTCGTCGGTCACTCGCTCGGCGCGGCGCTCTCGCTCCTTGACGCGGTCTTCCTTAGCCTGCAACTTCCGAATGTGGATGTGAATATGGTCGGCTATGCCATGCCTCGCGTTGGGAACCAAGATTTTGCGAATTTCGTAGACAGCCAGCTGAGTGGACTCGTGACGCATATCAACAACAAAAAGGACCCGATCCCGACTATTCCGGGTATATTTTTTGGATTCCATCATCCCTCGGGTGAGATCCACCAGCAGGATTCGGGCGAATGGGATGCTTGCCCCGGTGCGTTTTTTCTCCGCATTTTCCTCCACTTATCATGGGGTTATGCCATCTCAAGGGTACTCAGATCCGCGTGTGTTTCTGCTGTTTTTGTTTTTTGTTAGGCCAGGACAATCCTTCCAATTTGTGCATCGTCGGTGACGTACCAAATATCTTTGTGGGCAAGTTGTCCGATCACGTCGGGCCATACGCCGGTATCACGATAGGTTGCTGATGCGGCCGCACTATTTGTTGCGGTACCCGTTTTGTGCGATGAAGGTCGGACGAAAAGAAATATGCCAGCCTCTTCTAGATACCCTCTTTTCGCCAATCTCGAGACTGCTGTCGATCTTGCCTCGGACAGTATTAGGTTTTCGTATATGCGCGCTACAAATTATTCTTATTCTTATTAAAAAAGTACTGGATCACCACGTAAAGCGTAGTTCGCCTATACGAAAATAACTTCACCTTTTTCCCCTTTTTGCGGCCGCAAGTACTGATGGCACTGGGGCTTCAAAAGTCTTCTCACTATGCACGTGCCTGACTCGGATGTGCCGGCCGGGGCCATCTTATCGCAACTTACAGCTTGCTTACCAGAAAAGTGCCAACGGAGGGAAGGAACTTTTGAATCCACAAGTTCGTAGATATGTGTTTGAAGGTTTGGACAACCCAAACCTCCAGTCAGATTTCTATGAAGAGATGGAATCAAAGTTTCCTTCCCTCTGTCCAGTTGTCGGCCACCTTGCTTGCAGACAGTGGTGCCGATCGATCGATTTTCTTCCGGTTACAGGCCAAAGGAATCGTGTGAACTATTGATGGTTAGGCACGGTCGAATATCGCCCGCAACAGACCTTGCAAGCAAGGTAATTGCCAATCGGGCAGCAGTCATGTTTCCTCAGAACTTGAACCTCAAGGCCGCTGGTTCATAGTCGTATGTGTGCGTCTACTGCGCTCAATGCTATCGTAGGGTAGTCAATTTTCGGTTTTATCGGCTTGCCCAACTTGAATCTTGAAACTTGAAGCCTCAGAAGGGCAAGTAGAGTGACCCTGGTTCCGTCTAAGCGCGCACTGCAAGGCGACAATCCACTTTTATCTTTATCAGGACGTTCCTCAAGCCCTGGACCTGTAACAGCCCGATAGCCGATCTCGATTACTACTAGTGGAGGATACAGTAAAGCGGTTTCCCAAGACGACAATCAGCCCACCACCAAGTCAGGTGACTTTGTTTGTTGTTTGTCCCCATTTGCGCCCCTCGCATGTCTCAACGTCGCAACAATCTACAAACATATCCAGATGGCCTCCAACTCGTATGTCAAACTCACTCCTCTCCGATGTCTCCAGCTGTTAACCATTACTTCAGACCAAGTCCTCAACTCCCTGCAATCGGCCATATCGGTAGTGCTCAGGTCGGTGTCAGTGAAACGCAACCGACCTCGGTTTCACTCCAGGTCACTGGTAGGTATCTTTACGATACTTACGATCCCTGTATGATGAGTATTATTCTTTTTCCCTGTCAGCCCTTCAAGCGAAAAACCTTCCCCGTCTTAAGACCATTCTTGGAAAGAAAAGACGATTCTACACTACTATTATCTACGGGGAGACAACAACGCGGACCCGATCTGTTCGCAGCATAGCCCAACGCGTGGAATGGAACGAGAGCATGGACTTATTGTGGGAAATCTCATATTCTTTTTCCTTATGTACAACTAAGCCATTGCAGCGCCACACAACCACTTTCACGCATGACTGTATCTCTTTATGCGGCAATGACCACCCAGAAAGATATCCTTGTTGGGAGGCAGGAAATAGCCTGTGAACCTGGATGCGGTTCGTCTATCACTCAGAATTCTTACACATGCGTCTGACTGAGCATCTTACATGCAGAACTTGATATTGTTTTCGGCAACGTCGACGGACATACTAGAAGCTCAACGGAGCCTGTCATACTCTCTTTAACGATCGCCATGTCACCGGATGCGAGTTCATCCACGGCTGCGGCAGTCAACACGAACCCTAAAATGGCCAACCTTGATGAACGTCAATCCAACCGTGAAATCACGCAATCCACGGAAGTTATCGCTCCTCTATCTTCATCTTGGACAGGTGGTCTTCCGATTGAGCGCAGTCCTGTGGGACCAGCGACGGACACCCAGACAGAGATGTCCCATACCCTCGATTCCGCTGAGGGGGCTATGGACGCCGTGAAAACATGGAAGACCGCTGTTCATGTTATCAAGCAAGTGATGGACCATGTCGGTCCAATCGTAACAGTATGCCTAACATACTTGTTTGCCTATCGAGCTAACTTCTGCTCTTCAGATACTTCCTCACGCAAAGTTGGCATGGGAGATGCTCTCAAAGATTCCTGAGGTACATCTCTTTGCCTGGGTCGGAGTATATTCAACATTCACCTTCTTTTCATCTCACCACCAGACTTTGCTACACCAGTTTGAGCGTGACGACAACGTCAGAACACTACTACAAGCTATTCGGGATGCATTTGGAATTGCAAACGAGGCAGGCATTTTGAGGAACTTGAAGCCAGCATCAACGCAGGCAAACATCCTGGATGAGATGCTCGAGTGTGTCTCCGAATGTGCCACATTTATCATATCGTATGCAGAGGATGTGCAAGTCGGTACGTCGCCTTGATCTCTCCTGACAGTCATTAATGATAACCATATGATTTGCAGTGAATCGGACTTTGAAGAATACTTTTGGGGGTGTTGATGGGAAAATCGAGCAGTACCGCACCAACCTCTTCCGACTGCGAGACAACTTCCTGTCCCGTGCTGCTGTCGTCACTGAAGTTTCTGTTCTAGAGGCCGGTGAGTAATTGGGACATCACAACATCGTCGAATCGTCGGTCTGACAAAGGGCACAGAATTAGGAGTAATAATCAGAGAATTGCCTTATAAAGGAGGCTGGCGATTCGGCAACGAGAAGCGTTGTCTTCCAGGCACACGCGAAGCATTCTTGGATCACATTCACAAGTGGGTCGAGAATACGACATCAAACATGCCCTCGTTCTTTTCGGCCAAGCAGGCATGGGAAAGTCTTCGATTGCACATGAGATTGCCCGTCACTTTGAAAACAAGTGTCTCGGTCCTACTTCACCTTTCTGCGCAAGGAGGGCTCAAGACACGATGCTTACCAGCTGTTCACGACACTTGCGCGGGATCTCTCCGATCGGCATTCTACGTTCAAGCTCGCGCTCGGGAGGGTCGTTCAGGATAATTCGTCTCTTCGCAGTAGCCGAGATTATCATACGCTTTTTGAACGGCTCCTTCTCGAACCGCTGAGGAACTTGAATGAACCACTTCCTGGCCCAACTCTTATTGTCATCGACGCATTGGATGAGAGCGGAGATGCGATTGGCAGAAATGGGCTACACACATTCCTTGCTCAACGTCTCGTCGACCTCCATCATCATTCCGTGTATTTGTCACCTCAAGGCCAGAGGATGGTGTCGAACGTGCGTTTGCCAACGCGACATCCTTCGACACCATCTACATGGATGATGCCAAACTGGCTTCCAGTACGGAACAAGATATCTGCTTGTATCTACAGAGGGAACTCTCTCCGGACGTATTCAGAGACCATGGGATCAGACTAGCAAAGGCGGCAGAGGGCATATTTCAGTGGGCAACCGTTGCTTGCGGATTCATCAACAGCCCTGAAAGTCTCGGCCTTAGGATGGAAACGCGCGTAGAACGTCTGTTGGGACACTCTCGAGGTCGCAGTGGAGAAGGTCCGTTGGACAGCTTGTACGAAGAAGTTCTGAAACAATATTGCAAAACACATGAAGCACAGGCACTATTTCGGACCATCATGGGACAGCTTCTTGCTGCGATCGAGCCGCTCTCGATTAATTCGCTGATTGCTCTGCGACGACATTCACCCATTGACGACTCGGAAGATTCGGTTGTGATTATTGAAATTCTTGGTCACCTCGGCTCGCTGCTGAGTAATGTGACCTCATCCGATCATACGCGTCCCATCATTCCTCTCCACACCTCATTCCGCGACTTTCTGACCAACAAGACAAGCAATGTGTTTTATGTGGATCTTGGCCATAGTCATCAACAGTTGGCATATTCCTGCCTTGGTTTAATGGTCAAGGATTTGAAATTCAACATTTGCGAACTCGAGTCATCATATCTTGCGAACCGCGATGTCCCAGACCTAGACTCTCGAATCGCCAAATACATTCCTCCTGCACTATCGTATGCTTGCGTTTTCTGGGTCAATCATTTTGAACATGTTTCTTCTTTCGAGAAGGACCTGTTGACGAAACTTGAATCACTCTTTGGGACAAAGTTCTTGTTTTGGCTGGAGGTGCTTAGCCTCAAGAGTAGTGTGGGCACTGGTTTGCGAGGATCGTCAAATCTGTTGAAAAAGTTGCAACACGAGGTAGGTTCACGGCATAATTCAATTGAAATGTGCTGATGTTTTGTGTTAAATCGTGATAGAGTTCGCAAACGAAGGAGAACTTGAAGAATTTGTTGGCATTGGTTCATGATGCGGCCGAGTTCGTGCGGTATTTCGGAATGGCAGTGACAAGAAGTGCTCCACATATCTACGTTTCTGCGCTCCCTTTCGCACCAAGCACCTCTCTCATACTCAAGCAGTATCATCCCCTGTTTCCTCGCACACTGTCCTTGGAATATGGGCGGTTGTTTCATTGGCCAGCATTGAAGATGACGATTGGGTCACATGACGGTCTTGTCAGCTCTATTGCATTCTCGCCGGACGGGAGACGTATCGCATCGGGGTCGCATGATAACACGATTCGGGTGTGGGATGCTGCAATAGGAGAGGCCGTCGCAGGCCCATTTATTGGACACACTGGTCCGGTCAACTCTGTTGCATTCTTGCCAGATGGGCAGCGCATCGCATCGGCTTCACAGGATGGCACGATTCGTGTGTGGAATGTCGCAACAGGAGAGATCGTAGTAGGCCCATTTACTATTGGCTATGCCTCGCATGTGGCATTCTCGCCAGACGGGCAGCACGTCGCATCCTTGTTTGGTTGGACGATCCGCGTGTGGGATGCCGCAACAGGAGAGCTCGTAACGGATCGATTCCCTGGAAGCATCGACCTGTCTGCACCCGTTGCATTCTCACCAGACGGGCAGCGGATTGCATCAGCCTTCAATGATGCCGCGATTTGCGTATGGGACATTGGAACAGGACAAGTCGTAGCAGGCCCATTTACGGGACACACACGTTCAGTTAAGTCCATTGCATTCTCACCGGACGGCCATCGCATCGCATCGGGTTCGGATGACCATACAATTCGCGTATGGAATTCCGCCACAGGAGAGGTTGTAGCGGGCCCATTTACTGGACACACCGATCTTGTCAGCTCCGTTGTATTCTCGCAGGATGGGCAACGCATTGCATCGGGTTCATGGGATCAAACGATTCGCGTGTGGGATGCCATAACTGGGGAGGTCGTGGCGGGGCCATTTACTGGCCACACCTCTTTAATCCCGTCTCTTGCATTCACTCCGGATGGACAGTACATTGCATCGTCCTCGTCCGATTGCACGATTCGTTTGTGGGATGCTGCAACAGAAGAGGTCATAATGGGCCCATCTACCGGACACGCCTCTTCAGTCAATGATGTTGCATTCTCGCCAGATGGACAGCGCATTGCATCAGCCTCATCTGATAAAACGGTACGCATTTGGGATTCCGCAACAGGAGACATTGTAGCCGGCCCATTTACTGGACACACCAATACCGTCATCTCTGTTGCATTTTCCCCGGATGGCCATCGTATCGCATCGGCCTCGGATGATCACACGATTCTCGTGTGGGATGCCACAACGGGAGATGTCGTAGCAGGCCCGTTTACACTACACACTGAACGGGCCACGTGTATTGCATTCTCCCCGGACGGGCATCGCATTGCATCGGCCTCATCTGATAATACGATTTGCATGTGGGATTCCGCAACAGGAGAGATCGTAGCGGGCCCATTCACTGGACACATTGATTCCGTCTTCTCTGTTGCATTTTCCCCGGATGGCCATCGTATCGCATCGGCCTCATTCGACCACACGATTCGCGTGTGGGATGCCACAATGGGGGATGTAGCAGGCCCAGTTATAGGACACACTGATGTGGTCTCGTGTGTTGCATTCTCCCCGGACGCCATCGCATCGCATCGGCCTCGGATGATCACACAATTCGCGTGTGGGATGCCGCAACAGGAGATGTTGTAGCAGGCCCATTTACTGGACACACGGAATCAGCCATCTCTGTTGCATTCTCCCCAGACGGGCATCGCATCGCATCGGCCTCGGGCGATCATACGATTCGCGTGTGGGATGCCGTAACGGGAGCGGTTGTAGCAGGCCCATTTACTGGACACACCACTTGGATCAAATCTCTTGCATTCTCACCAGACGGACAGCACACTGTTTCTGCCTCGACTAATGGTGTGATTCGTATGGAGAACGTCACAGCAGAAGATATTCAGAACACCCATTTTACGGGCCAACCGTAATAGTAGCGATGGTTGGATATGTGGGAAAGAAGGAGAGCTTTTATTATGGATTCCTGCCCTTCACAGGGCGTGTCTCCATGACCTGGCACTGTCTGGGCTGCAGGGCGAGGCAAGCCTGAGACGCGCTTGACTTTTCCAAGTTTGTGCACGGATCAGATTGGGCTAAAGTATATGATCACAATGTATCTTAATAGAACCAATTGTACGCTATGTTTACTTTTCGAATTCTCGAATCATCTCTACATTTCGCCGCTGCTGGTCTTCTCAGATGACAAGTAGTGGAAAATTGAGATGGGACCTGTCGTATGGTGGTTCTTTTGGTGGACTTCAAGTTGCGGGGCCACATCTACTACTGGTTCTCTGCTTTGACTCTGTATGACAAAACCTTTGATAGGGCCTCTTGGCCGCATGGCAGTGCTCTTCCATAGCGTGCCATTCGATGCACAATCTCACAGTAGTTTCGTCTCAATCGTCTGGGATCATGCAATTGAAAGCCTTCATGCGGTACTAACCTGAAGCGTCACCACATAGGATTGTTTTACGTTGAAATCTGTTGGCTGCCTGACGGACCTCATAGTAGGTAATCTCAACGCATGCTTTGCCGACTCGGATTGACAAACAATTATGAAGACGGCGCAGAGGTTGTCAACATATTGAGCGTGAATCAGAAATTTCATACTGTACTATACCATAAAGTTTGCATATTGGTGCCAGGAGAAGCCACAGTGGCCTGGCCCATGACTTGGCAGAGACAGATCTCCATTCAAAGCCGGGGGTTGATTCAAGTCGGGCTACTGACAGGTGCACCTCTATAAAACGGAGTATTAACGAGCTATTACTACTATCCCAACAATTCACTCGCTGATTCAAAACCTGGAAGTGTAACAGGAAAGAGAATTTGATACTACCGCGCCGCAAACGAGCTACGCGTATTATGGTGATAGTACAGAAACCTCTCGTTCAGAAACGGCGGTAAAGCGACAGGTGGCCGCCGCCATTGCCCTGAAAGAACGGCCTCTTCGAATGCTTGACCCTCTGCACATTGCATGCGTACTCGATCACCGTCGTCAAGGGTATAACCTTCTGCTTTGAAATAGCGTAAGGTACTCATAAGAGCTATCGGCTCATCAACAGTGATGCACCAGTGGTCCGATCCTTCGCCTAGTACGAAACGACCCAACCCGAGTTCTACAAGCTCCCAGCGTTCTGAGTACCACACAGGATACGACCCTGGGTAAAAAATTCTGAATTGAGCTTAAGAGCTCTTTTAGCCATTCTTTCTCTGATGACGATCAGCTAAGGCGACAACTTGACGCTCCAAGACTCGGAATAGACGCACCTCGACTGAGGTTATCCCATGGGAAACTTTGGACACTGGGCCATCGAACGCCAGGCTCTGTTTCCAAAAGGGCACGGTCACCATCAGTCGGAGTGAACGTGGTGAGTGAATGGACAAAGGCGTCAAGTAACTTGTGCGGAGATTTAGGACAAGTCGTGTTCCAAGCACCACCGATGAGGTCCTCCAGAAACCTGGCTGTGAATCGATGGCTGCGTGCATGGATTAGTTTTCACTTCCATTATAACAACCATCACTTACCGGCCACGCAACCACTCAAACATTCTCCTAAGAAGGGCAGCGCCAGATTCCGAATGAAGAAATGTCGGTGGTAGATAACGAGTTACGTATGAATTCTGCCTCTCCTGATTGGCAAAGTCACCGGTTGTATGCACCACATCCCATGTAACCAGATCTTTTCCGACACCTGAGTCAAGACGGTTTTGAGAAGATCAAGTGAAAACCCAGTGCCGGATACGATCATCTTTACGGTCGAGCTGTAGGTGTGGTCCATGCACGGACTATTGGATGGAGGACAGGCAGAGGGGTTGCACCACTCTCATCCGCAAATTTCCCCATATGCAAATGGCCAGCAACCTGTGCTTCATCAAGGACGTAGAAGAATGTGTCGTGTTTGGGATCGAATGCTGGACCCAAGATTGCCGACGGTGAGAACTCGCCAGCATTTGTTCAAGGACTCTCATGGATGCCCGCACCAAACATTCGTTTATGATGGCGTAGAATGGTTCATCACGAATGGCAAAGACGGGAAACACCTGGAATATCAGCCAGTCGCGCTTGATAGTGGACGGGAGCGTCCCACTATTTTTCTCCCTGGCTACCTCGATAAAGGTGCGGAATACAACCCAACGTGCCAGCAACACTTTATAGAGCAAGTAGAAAGCGATTTCCCTGTTCCTGTGGCTAGTATAGTAGGATCTCAGGTCGAATCTCATCCTTTCGATCACGTGTTGGAGATCGATCGCTCCTATTCCATCGGTATCCTGTGCGGCGACGAAATAAAAACCCCAATGTCGGCAGAGCCCCTCGAATAGAAGTCGGGTTTTTCCAGCACCGGAAGTGTTACATAGAATACTGGGATAAATCAAGACAGTTGTAAAAGCTGTCCAAAAGGATCTTACCGGTGTTCTCCACCCCGGAACAGGTGACCAATAAAAGGGTTCGAGTCTTTGCCGATATCATGCAAAAGAAGATTGGGTCTGTCCTTGATGCCTGCGGGAATTTCCAGGTGACGGTAAAATTCCTTAGTTTCCTCATCAACTGTCATCGGCGGTTCCCATACAGGAAGTCGAGGCTCGTTGAGATAGTCTTTATCTTGGGACGTAGTTTGGTGAGAAAGTCGTCGATTGATGCTCGCACGGTAGCGAGATCCGCTGGGGGGATATCCGGCCGTCTGTACGAGGTATCGCCAAATGAAGGGGGTGGTCGCGGGAACTCTGGTGAAGTGAAAGAAAACAGGTACCTCAACAAGGGACATCCCAGAAGAGTTGCCAGCACTCACTAGTAATCGGTGACTGCACAATGATGTGGACGTGATTATGAGCTGGTGGATCCCGGAAGACATTCGACAGGTCGTCCAGGGGTTGCAGTTTCACGGCACTTGCGATATCCTTTGGGTCTTGGATGTGCTCCAATTTCTTGTCTATATCCGCAAGAGGGATGGAGACCTTGTAGAGGTCGAGAGTGTGGGCAAAAATCTGACGGAATTTCACCGAACACGCCTCTTTGATCGCTTTCTTCAGCTCGTCTACGGTTGTCTCATGCGATAATTTGACCAGAAACACCCTCAGCCTCGGAGGGTTTTCGCCAAGATCCAACACCAAAGGGAAATTTCAGGGCCAGACATCGATTTGACCTTTGGGATCAACAACTGTACAGAGCAGAGCAGAGCAGACAGAGAACGAAGAGAGACTGGAAACCCGTCACGCGTAGTAAACAGCCCCTAAGTCCGATGACATCACATCACATGGCTCGATGGATCTGATATCCCAAGACTACTTTCTTGCATGGATATTGAGACTCCTGGAGGGTTATCTGCATCCCAGGCTAATCCAAGCAATTGCAGGAAATCCTAATATTCCCACAGGTGTGAACCCACTGGCACCTTGCGAGCATTGTTGCTATGTGTTTCCTCTTTTGACTTTTTTTTGGGGGGGCTTTTGGTTTCCTCTCTCAAGCTTTGTGACCTTTTTTTTCTACTTTGTTTTCTTTTGCTTCTCTGTAGCGTCTCTCAGAGGTTGACAGACAGCTGCTTACTCATCTTCCCTTATTTGTCCGAACTAACGGCAAAGGCGGCGCAGCTGCGCCGCTCAAGCACTTGTACCCTTATTGGCACATTACTTAGCGCTTAGCTTTGACCCAACCAATTCCCTAGCAATGAGTACTAGCCCAAAAGGAGATGGAGTTATTCCGACCTGCGCCCACACAATGATATATGACGGCGACTAGAAGAATACATTGGTAGGCTGTGAGATCCCGTTAGAATTCTGCCTATTTGGGCCTCTGCAGTTAAGCTGTCGGACCTCTCCGCTTATTTATACTTTGATGGGAGAAGACGTTACAGAAATTCGAAGATGAGCCCCGCGTGCACTATGAGATACCAGCCGAGGCTGGCTGAGCAACTGCACATCAGCGCGTCATGCATCCGAGTCCGGGTCAACGACGACATTTATACCATACGGGTCGATCGTAAAACTCGAAAGCTTAAACGCCTAGCGCTTACCATACGACCACTTTACAGTGAATAATTCGTTTCCTTGCTTGATCCTGGGATACTATCCAAGATCCGATGTGTAGCTGCCAGAAGCGTCTCAAAATTAGATGAGATCACGCGGAGATGAAACGTCAAAAGCTTTAACACATTTCTCGATACGGCACAGCTAGACGTGTACAGTATCTTAAGTCCATCGAGTAAAAGTAAAAATAGCCGGACAGACTGTAGAGAAGGGATTCACAGCCCGCGGATGTAAACCACACTTACGAGATTGACAGCATGGTGAATGTGATACAAGGCGTAATTAGTGAACGTGAAATTCTTGCTGAAATTGGCCCCACATCATGGCAACAATGACGCGAGTGATATTGTTCAAGAAAAGCATATATAAAGACTAGCAAGAAATAAAGCAGGAAGGAGAAACGAGGTTGTATTGTGGGATCCGCAGTCGACAGAGCCGGAGCAGGGTCACCCGATGAACCAGCTCGGACGATGAGCACTTTGAAATATTAGGCGTTATGGTCGTTATGATCTTTTAGCGGAATGTACAGTGAGGAACCAACTCGATTGAATCGATTCAACAGAGTATCAGTCACGTACGGTGCTTGTGGTCCTCGGCGACACCATCGTGAACTTCCTTGTGACCATGGTTCTTGTGTTTGTGGACGTCTAAACCTCACTACGAGCCTTCTTGTGGTCATGGTGGTCATGGTCTGTCGATGATCGTCAGTAAGGGGGTTGATCTAACACAACGTTCTATGATCACGTACGGTGCTTGCGTTCATCCCAGGCTACATCCCGTACGAGATGCTCCGCATTTATCTCACGTATTAGGAGCGATTATCCTTAATGGGGACAGCCTGAACGCCCACGAGAGCGGCGACAGTGAACAAGAAGATAAGGGCGAGTTTCTGCATTGCGATTGTGCCTTGAGTGAGAGAAAGCAGGCGGGTAAAAGATTGTGAGTTCAGAAGGCGGCGAGGTAGTGCAAAGGCATTTGGCACCCTATATATACTGAACATGCCACTGGAAATATATTTGATTCATGCCGTGCGTAGGACAATGCGAGGCAGACGATAGGCGCAAGGGTGACAGTGGTCCTAGAAGCCGATCCGTAGCTGTTATCGTTACTTCTCGAGAACCCGAGCACAACCAGTGTTCTGTTTTCCTTTTTCCTTAGAGGTCTGGGTACGGAGAGAGGCGGGATAGATAGCATAGACCTGCTGAGGCTGTGCAGGCTTAAAAATAGTACCCGTGTCTAAAAACAGAAATCTTAAAAATAAACCATTTAATCTCGTGACCTATTCGACAGCGGCGGGGCATTACTTGAATTTTGCTTTTGCTATTGCCGCAGCTGTGCCCAGATATACGCCAGGGTTCCTCCCGCTGCTCACCCCCGCAATCTACACGCTTGAATCCTGTGTGGTTCCTGTCTTGCGATTGTTGTATAGTCATGAATCCTGAACTCTTGGTTTAGGTCTCGTTCAAGGAGAATGTGCCCATTGAAATCAAGTACATCTGGATGCCTGATCTGAACGGCCGCTTACCCCCCCCTTCTTCCTTCTGTCTTCCCACATCGACCGGGTCCAACCTCCTCGGTGGTGCCTTTAGTTCACTTTTCGGATGGCTTTTTCATCGCTAAGCATGGTGACGGAAGTGGTCGCAGCCTACAATGAGACATGGTGGCGTTCCTGCTCAATTGTTCACTAGTCTGGTAGGCGAGAGGGTGTGCGCGCGAAGTTCGACGCCGAGATTCTCGCGAGGTTGTTGGCTGCGGAATCGAGTTGGGTGATAGATTGACATTTTTGTTGCCCTTATCTGCTAGGAATCTCGTTTCCTATGTCGTTAAGCAGTTCACCAGCAACGTGGCACCACCCAACACCTCAGATGAGACCGTCATGTCCCAAAACAAAAGCCCTCTACCTTGTACCGTTGCAAACTTTGCCTTTGTAGGCAAGCTCTTCACGCAATACCTACCCACTTCCCATTGACGCTTTCGCTCACCACCTTTCATTTCACGAGCATCTCATGCAATTTAGGCCTCATTTTTGGCGACCAGACGTTTTCAATGTGAGTATGTCGCGATGTATTCAAATTCACTTTGACCTTTCAGGATTTTTACTAACTGAATTGGATGATATATCTGCAGTATTTGCTTGTTATCCTGCAATTAAATTATGAACCATCCTTCTTGATTCGTGATGCGGTGAGAAAGGTTGACGATTGATGCTGTCTATTGGTTCAGGTCACTCGTTACCCTCAAGACGCACTTATCCCCTTAGATACATTTGAATCACGGCTTGCTTTTCCCGCCATGCATTCAGAGAGGGCCGTGACGGACTATGGTGATAGGATGACCGACTACCTCACACGCCCTCACAGACAGATGAGCGCGAGCGATGGTCAAATCGCCCGAGTCAGCTATTACGTACAGCGTTGGGCATCGATTGTGTGATACTGTATCGTGCATGGTGGGAGTCAACAAGGGTGGCGCATGCCGGATGGGCCAACGTGCGGCATCCCCCTCCCTCTTCCTATCTTCTTCCATTTCCCTATACAGTATAACATGGGGTTCATCCCGCAGCAGCGTCTTGTATTCGTCTTCCGAGAGCCAATCATCGTTGACCACACCACATTCCGTACCACGTCCCTCAGTGACCCAAGCCCGCGCCCGCGTGTTTGGAAAAGTCCTACTTGGCAGGTTCCATTTGGCCTTGGCCCGGTGGAATAGGAGATGAGGAACAGGCAGGGCGAGGAGCAGAAGACAGGCACGGAATGGCTGAGCATGTAACTAGACCGCTGATGTATTGGGAAAAGGAGGGTTCTTGACGCGGACGACATTGAGGTTGGCACGACTCGCCCCTCCACCGGGGAAACTCTAGCTCTTCTATGTGTCCCGGCTGCGAACGGGCCATGTTGGAACGTGTTTGATTTTCAAAAGGCAACACTGTTGCCCTTGCGATTTATAGTGCTAACGATGACGTCAGTACTGTCCGAACAGCCTTTGGTTACGGGAATGTAGTTGACCATCTTACGGCGACACTCGATCCGAGGGACTTTTGCTCACCCGTAGTCCTAAGATGACCCTGTTCCAAGAAGAAGACGTTGCGTACGTCGCCCGCTATTATCGCTTTTTTTTACATATACTCTCAGGGATTCTATTTTTATTTTCTGTACATAAAAATAGCATGTCGAAAAATAAGTGTCATCCGGAAGAACCACCACCCAGTGATCTGATAGCATGGCACAGGCACTTGCAGCTGTCCATACTCCAGCCTGAGAAGCGCCACCCGACCCGGGATCAGCATGAACATATTCAAGGCGAATGGAAGGGAAATTTGACTAGACCAACCTCGTATGGTCTGAGAGACAAAGCGATAGACGCGATGAAGTACATAGCCAACCCACCTGAAAGCTTCGTAATCACAATTCCAGAATTTATCCAGTTTTAAAGAAGGAAAGTCGTCCTTTATGCCTACTGAGTTAAAAACCCAGCTAATGTAGGCGCGATGACACAAAGTAGAAGAGCCCATGCATAATGTACTATATGCAAGCACATGCCTTGAGGATGGGAATCAGAGTATCACGTCTACCAGGTGGCGAGAACTACTATGTCGTTGGTGCCAGGTGACTGCGGGTGCTCTCCAGTCTGACAGAGAACCGCCTCTGGGTCGGAAGCATGTGATGACAACAGGAACAATTGTCAGCCGCAGTACTTTCCAAGTCACAATTATTGTTGTCACCTATCGTGATGGCTAATATTGCATCTTGGAGGCGCGGCACTCACTCGTGGCACAGTAGGCTTCATGGGAGTTTCCCTCGGCAATGCCCGACTTTTATTGAACTTCGAAGTTAAAAATCTGGAGAAATGCCTCGAATGAGGGGTGAACCTAGTTACTGTTGCCCTACGATCGTTCGGCAGGTCATGGGGCCTCGAGAACCAGGGCCATCACTGGCAGTAGGACAGAAGCAACGATTGTGTGCCTTACAAATTTGAGCGAGCGATAGTCACGCACCATATCGAGCTTCAAGTTGCACCCGTGAAAATCGTGGGATCGTGCGCGCATGGCCCCCCTTAGAAGAGTATTTTGGTCAATCGGTGCCAAAAACCCGTCGGTACCGAGTACAACATCGGTAGACCAAAATGGGTCGTTGAGTCCTGATCGAACAATGAAGAAGACTTCTACGATGACACATTGGAAATCTGGGTGAGCATTCTTCAATGTGTGGGCAAAGTCCAAAATTCATATCCGAGGCAGTGATATTGTGTAACATTGACAGTTCTGTCAAGGCCACAAATTGTTGTCGGACAAATCGGTCCCTGAGGCGTCTGGACTCGAACAAAGCCAGTCGCGAAGGACGTTGTCGTGGGGACCTTGGAAGGAAGTGCCACCTACTAGTAACTGATAGAAGCAATGTTATGCCTATGGATTATATGACCATCTGTCGTAGATCTCCGGGGAAATATAGCTTTCGTCATTAGAAAACGCGCTCGTATGAGATACGGATAACTGTATACACGTCCATCAGTGAAGTACAGTGGAAAGGAACTTGATTATGTCACAGGTCCTGCCTGGACTAGCCTCATCGTCGTCTTCCTCCCATTTTCAGTATCCGAGTCGTTCGAGCCAGCTTCAGAAATCTGCAACGTTGGAGACCGGGGCATGAACACTATAGGCGTCGAATAAGAGCGGGACTCGCGGCCAGGACGAGATAAAATGTCTGCGGCGCTCAGTCGCATAGTGATGACGACAACGACAGTCGTTGGATAGATCCCCTGGTAGCAGGGATCAGTTCCTAATCCAACAAATGCGGGACAGAAGGTGATTTTACCGCGAATTGGATCAAATTTCTATCGAGAGCAGCTACCCAAACTGAGCCGCTTGCCAGTATTGTGATATAAGCCACCTACCAGCGAACGACGGTCAGTCCATTTACAAAGCAAAAGTAACTGATCGGGATGTACCCAAATACAGAGATAAATCGCACCAGACTCGACTAAGAAAGCGAGAGTTTTCTCCGCTTTGCTCTTAGCATTTTCCGTATCAAATAAAGAACGCAGGAAGCGTCTGTGTTGCCTTTGAAAGAGGTGGCATCATCATACAGCACTATCAAGTCACGATAGTATCAAATGCAACATACCATGCTCGAATGAACATCAAGGACGTGGCCCAGAGATTCGTACCAACTGAGAGGCCAAGGATGGCCCACGCGAAGTCCTGGCCCGTATTCGCATGGCGCATCGAGTGAGTTATGAGGATATCGGACTGATATACTAGGTCAACGATGGTAAACACTGTCGAAAAACAAGTGTCATCCGGAAGAACCACCACCCAGTGATCTGATAGCGTGGCTCACCAACCGTACACACGAGGAACAAGAACGGAAGGATGAACAGCACAACCCTGCGATCCCACAGTAACCAGGCTCGCCACAGCACGATGCCATCGCTTAGGATGATCTTGTGTGTTGAGAGATCAACACCTGGTCCCAAGTTTAGGTACTCAGGAGTGGCGCACGTTGATCGATGGTAAGCACGCGACAGCTATCATTTCTGGGAGCGTGGTGGTGAACTGGCCGATTCTCAACGATCGGATGGCATGGGCGAAGGTGAGAGTCCAGTGAATCGCAGAGGCTGCGTACATGACCACGGAAACGGCCAACATGGCGTATCTCGTGCGATTGGACAGACCTTTGCGCCTTTTAAAAAGCGCTCGGCGCGGACGTGAGAAATCGGACGCTGCATGTTGGATGGTATGGTAACGTACAGCGTGAAAAAGGTCGAAAAGGCAAAAAGAGCAGTGTAGAGGCCTAAGCATCTCTTTGTCTCAGAAATGACGAAATGGAGGGTCGAAGAAATTCACCAAAGAAGAAACCCTCGAGCATGGCAGGAACGAGCAGTAGCACAAATTGCTCCCGACTCGTAGCCCTGATGACTATATCATTGCTCGGGGCCCGGGATATGACGTGCGGTCGAAAAGATGAGGGAGAATGGTTCATGGACGAGGGTGAGCGCCCTGGAGTTGTTGATGAAGCATATTTATAGACGAGGTGTAGGGTGTAGTAGAGATAAGGAAGGGACTGGGGCAATGAACTTCAGTGCTGTACTAGATTCCCTGGATCTGCTTCTGATTCATCTCGGGGTCACCCACAATAATTGGCTCCAACATGGCAGTGTGGCCATGTTGCGGAATGATTTGTGTCCGGTGACCCCAGTGGATCAAGAGCATGATCCAGGTGAGTAACTAGTCAAATTGAAGCGCCCCGTGGTTACGTAAGCCGTTTGTGGACTCGGAGCTACTAGTATTCATATCCAGCTCATCTACTATTGAAGTTCTACAGCCTGAGGAAGTACCACAATATTGAGGTACAGATTCAAAAGAGAACGGTTTCTCCGAGTGCAGGAACAAGGAACTCATCTACCTCCACTCCAGATCTTACACACTCTTCTCTCAGAAGCTCTGGAGGGACCGGTTCTGCAGTCAGGACCCAGGTTCTAAATGCGCGCTTAGCAGGGAAGTGCATAAAATAATGTGAGGATGGCGTGCTTACCCCCAATGCATGGCAAGAGCCTTTTTGGCCCTTACATCCTTGAAAATTAGCACAGCGTCCCAGGGGAGCAACCACATTGTGCACGGATAATATGCACCATCGGTCAGTATGAATCTTGTGCGTGTACGACTGTAAACCGTGATCGGTACCCAATGGACAATAATGCGACGTCAACACCACCAAAGCGTTCCCCGACTTCAGCGAATGCAGAGCCTTCGCTTCATCTTCCCCATCGCGAACGGTACGGTACTAAACGTGACTAGGTGAACACTAGGTGACACTAGCGGGTCTAGATCTAGCAACAGCACCGCAACATTTTCCTGATGTACCCGGTATCGCCAGCAAAATATACCTTCTTGTTCAAGTGGAGGTCCTCGACAACCCAAGCTGCCCAAAGGGCACACCATCGGTCAAATGCTGAGCGGCCTGAGACATGCTGAGAGGGTGTGCAGGACAGCCGCACTTCCGCATTCACGGCAGGGCCGTCGGTGGTAGAAGGGAGGGCGACGCGCAAAAGGCGTTCATCCCATCTGAATGGTTGATTCGAGGACGTTTTTCCAGACCACCCTACGCGACCGTCCAGTGATTCCACCGGCTGCATACAACTGAACACCAGAGCGTAATATATATATATGAAGCTGTGGCACTCTGCAATCGGCATTGGGATCAAACAAACGAAAGAAAGACTGATTTCACGACGTCCCCAAAAAGTTAGAAAGAAAACGGAGGGGAATGAGATCGGGCTTCGATTCAAATGACGGAAAAAAAGAGGTAGTCTGTACGTAATGGTAAAATGTGTTTACGTTTCTGCATCGTCTCTTCACCTGTAATGACAAAACGACGTGTCTCCAGCAAGCAAGTCTACGGGGATTGCTTCGTAGAAGGATGAATGGGTCTTCTCCTGCTCGGTAGCCTCCCCGCATAGGTTGAGAGATCAAGCGTAAAGAACGAAGACAGAAGATTAGAGGATTAAAAGTAAGATGGAAAAGGAATGATATGCATGAGAGTTGATTGCGCGGGGTTCAGTCACACTTGCCTAGTACCTCCGGGTTAGATCCGCATCATTCGAGTCGACGCGATGGGAAGTGGCCGCGGAGACGAAGTTTACTGAGCCGGATGAGGTGTTCATTGCGTATGTGGTCGTATTCTTGGCTAATGAATAGCTTGAGGAGCGAGAAAAGCCAACTATTGACGATCTTCATACCCAGCTCTTTGTCTAACCCACCCACATAGGCCTATCCGACAAATTTCAGAGAACCTTTTTTATTTTAATGCTGAAGTAAGATATAAACGATACCTTGAAGACCTCGGCTTTGGAAGGGCGGTGAGTCAGAAGATGACGTGCAGTACTTCCAGACAATGATACACACCTCGCGCGTGGAGCGATCTCCTGACCTCTTCTACCTGAGAGATTGGAAACAGGAGACGTTGAGGTAGCCAATATAAGGCTGCACTGAAGGCGGAGGTCAGTAATAGAATAGGGCTCAACCAAATAAGTATAATAATACATATTCGCTAGCGTGACATCACACTTGAGGCAGTCTCTCAGTTTCTAAAGGATTGTAACCATGGATGAGAGAAAAATGAGAGGATGGGTGATCTGACTGACAGATGAGTGACTAAAAGATATATTTGGATAGAGGGATCGAATAACGTCGGTTACGACTAGACTTAAAACTTGACCCCCTAGGTTCACAAGTCTTCGAAGGGCATCATCAGTAACCTTTCGCAAGTGGAGGACGGCGGGCTTACTGTTCATTATCGGGGCTTGGACCATTCACTGGCAGTAGGACAGAAGCAACGATTGTGTGCCTTACAAATTTGAGCGAGCGATAGTCACGCACCATATCGAGCTTCAAGTTGCACCCGTGAAAATCGTGGGATCGTGCGCGCATGGCCCCCCTTGGAAGAGTATTTTGGTCAATCGGTGCCAAAAACCCCGTCGGTACCGAGTACAACATCGGTAGACCAGAATGGGTCGTTGAGTTCAATAACGAAGACTTCTACGATGACAAATTGGAAATCTGGGTGAGTGTTCTTCAATGTGTGGGCAAAGTCCAAAAATCATATCCGAGGCAGTGATATTGTGTAACATTGACAGTTCGGTCAAGGCCACAAATTGTTGTCGTGTCGTGTGTACAACACGTGACCACTTGCGACAACTCGGTCCCTGAGGCGTCTGGACTCGAACAAAGCCAGTCGCGAACCTTGGAAGGAAGTGCAACCTAACTGATAGAAGCAATGCTATGCCTAGGGAATATATGACCATCTGTCGTAGATCTCCGGGGAAATATGTGATGAATGTAGCTTTCGTCACTAGTAGAAAACGCGCTCGTATGAGATACGGATAACTGTATACACGTCCATCAGTGAAGTACAGTGGAAAGGGAACTTGATTATGTCACAGGTCCTGCCTGGACCAGCCTCGTCGTCGTCTTCCTCCCATTTTCAGTATCCGATCGTTCGAGCCAGCTTCAGAAATCTGCAACGTTGGAGACCGGGGCATGAACACTATAGGCGTCGAATAAGGCGGGACTCGCGGCCAGGACGAGATAAAATGTCTGCGGCGCTCAGTCGCATAGTGATGACGACAACGACAGTCGTTGGATAGATCCCCTGGTAGCAGGGATCAGTCCCTAGTCCAACAAATGCGGGACAGAAGGTGATCTTACCGCGAGTTGGATCAAAATTCGATCGAGAGCAACTACCCAAGCTAGGCCGCTTGCCAGCATTGTGATATAAGCCACCTACCAGCGAACGACGGTCAGTCCATTTATAAAGCAAAATAACTGATCGGGATGTACCCAAATACAGAGATAAATTGCACCAGACTCGACTAAGAAAGCGAGAGCTGTCTCCGCTTTGCTCTTAGCGTTTTCCTTATCAAAAACAGAACGCAGGAAGCGCCTGTGTTGCCTTTGAAAGAGGTGGCATCATCATACAGCACTTATCAAGTCACGATAGTATCAAATGCAACATACCATGCTCGAATGAACATCAAGGACGTGGCCCAGAGATTCGTACCAACTGTGAGGCCAAGGATGGCCCACGCGAAGTCCTTTCCCGTATTCGCATGGCGCATCGAGTGAGTTATGATGGTATCGGACATATATATTAGGTCAACGATGGTAGACACTGTCGAAAAACAAGTGTCATCCGGAAGAACCACCACCCAGTGATCTGATAGCGTGCTCACCAACCGTACACACGAGGACAAGAACGGAAGAATGAACAACACGACCCTACGATCCCACAGTAACCAGGCTCGCCACAGCACGATGCCATCGCTTAGGATGAACTTGTGTGTTGAGAGATCAACGCCTGGTCCCAAGTTTAGGCAGTCAAGGAGTGGCGCACGTTGGTCGATGATAAGCACGCGAACGCTATCATTTCTGGGAGCGTGGTGGTGAACTGGCCGATTCTCAACGATCGGATGGCAATGGCGAAGGTGAGAGTCCAGTGAATCGCAGAGCTACGTACATGACCACGGAAACGGCCAATATGGCGTATCTCGTGCGATTGGACAGATCTTTGCGCCTTTTAAAAAGCGCTCGGCGCGGACGTGAGAAACGGACGCTGCATGTTGGATGGTATGGTAACGCACAGCGTGAAAAAGGTCGACAAGGCAAAAAGAGAGTGTAGAGGCCTAAGCATCTCTTTGTCTCAGCAACGACGAAATGGAGGAGGGTCGAAGAAATTCACCAAAGAAGAAACCCTCGAGCATGGCAGGAACGAGCAGTAGCACGAGTCGCTCCCCAAGTTGCTCCCGACTCGTAGCCCTGATGACTAGTATATCATTGCTCGGGGCCCGGGATATGACGTGCGGTCGAAAAGATGAGAGAGAATGGTTCATGGGCGAGGGTGAGCGCCCTGTAGTTGTTGATGAAGCGCGTTTATAGACGAGGTGTAGCGTGTAGTAGAGAAAAGGAAGGGACTGGGGCAATGAACTTCAGTTAAACATCATATTTAACCAAGGATTTAATGCCACTGAGGTTGTCAGAGGGATGGTATCCCTAAAATCATTCCGCAAACACACTGCTAGATCATGTTGCGAGGCCAATTACCTGTGTCCGGTGACCTTGAGACGGAATCAAGAACATGATCCAGGAGTGACCCTAGTACGAGTGTAACTACAGTAACTGAAATCAATTGAAGCGCTCCGAGTTACATAAGCCGTTTGTGGAGCCATTCATATCCAGCTCCGAGTCATCTATTGAAGTTCTACAACCTGAGGAAGTACCACAATATTGAGGTACAGATTCAAAGAGAACGGTTTCTCCGAGTGCAGGAACAAGGAACGTCCGCAGAGGAGCAATGCAAGTTTGACCACATTGTGCACGGATAATATGCACTACGATATCGATCAGTATGAATCTTGTGCGTTTACGACTGTAAACCGTGATCGGTACCCAATGGGCAATAATGCGACGTCAACACCACCGACTTGAAAGCGTTCCCCGACTTCAGCGAATGCAGGGCATACGAGTGCCTTCCCCATCGCGAACGGTACGGTACCCGTTATCGCCAGCAAAATATACCTTCTTGTTCGAGTGGAGGTCCTCGACAGCCCAAGCTGCCCAAAGGGCACGCCATCGGTCAAATGCTGAGCGGCCTGAGACATGCTGAGAGGGTGTGCAGACAGCCGCACTTCCGCATTCACGGGCCGTCGTGGTAGAAGGGAGGCGACGCGCAAAGGGCGTTCATCCCATCTGAATGATTGATTCGAGGACGTTTTTCCAGGACCACCCCATGCGACCGTCCAGTGATTCCACCACCGGCTGCATACAACTGAACACCGGAGTGTAATATATATATGAAGCTGTGGCACTCTGCCATCGGCATTGGGATCAAACAAAATTCAAATGACAAAAAAAAGAGGTAGTCTGTACGTTATGGTAAAATGTGCTTATGTTACTGCATCGTCTTCACCTGTAATGACAAAACGACGTGTCTCCAGCAAGCAAGGTTACTGACTACAGGGATTGTTTCGTAGAAGGATGAATGGGTCTTTTCTGCTCGGTAGCCTTCTCGCATAGGTTGAGAGATCAAGCTTAGTAAAGAACGAAGACAGAAGATTAGAGGACTAAAAGTCAGATGGAAAAGGAATGATATGCATGAGGGTTGATTGTGCGGGGTTCAGTCCGAGTCACACTTGCCTAGTACATTCCGAGTCGGGTTAGACCCACATCATCGAGTCGATGTGATGGAAGTGGCCGCAGAGACGAAGTTTACTAAGCGAGGAGGTATTCCTTCCGTATGTGGTCGTATTCTCGGTGAATGGATAGCTTGAAGAGCGAGAAAAGCCAACTGTTGACGACCTCTATACCCTGCTCTCTGTATAACCCACCCACATAGGCCTATCCGACAAATTTCAGAGAACCTTTCTTTATCTCAATGCTAAAGTGAGATATAAACGATACCATGAAGACTCCGGCTGTGGAAGGGCGATGAGCCAGAAGAATGACACGCAGTACTGCCAGACAATGAGACATACCTTGCGCGCGGGGAGATCTCCTGACCTCGTCGGTTTGAACCAGGAGGTGTTGAGGTAGCCCATATAAGACTGCACTGAAGGCGGAGGTCAGTAATAGAATAGGGCTCGACCAAAGAAGTATAATAATACATATTCGCTAGGGTGGCAAGACACTTGAGGCGGTCTCTCAGTTTCTAAAGGATCGTAACCATGGATCAGAGAAAAATGAGAGGATGGGTGATCTGACTGACAGATGAGGGACCAACAGTTAGATTTGGAAAGAGGGCTCGAATAAGATCGGTTACGACGAGACCGAAAACTTGACCCCCTAGGGACACAAGTCTTCGAAGGGCATCAACAATCTTTCGCAATTGGAGGATGCGAGCTTACTGTTCATTATCGGGGCTTGGATCATTCGGCGAATCCTCAAACGCTCGCGGACGCTTGGATAGGCTTCGGTGCGTGAATATCCGCTGCAGAATCCGCCTAGAATGTATTGTGGGAAGGGGGGGTAGTAACTCGGAACGACCATTCGCTGAGGGAGGCATGGAAAGAATGTTCTGAGGGGGACAGAACGCAAGCATTCCACTAAAGCTCACCATTTGATACCTCCCAGAAGTGGACAGAAACAGGCCGACCGGAACGCTGGCGTGCAGTTATGAATGGCTCGATGTCTTGCCGCGATTGAGATACGTAATATTGCCCTAGGTGAAGATTATCCAGTGCAGGTAACACCTCTGAGACCGACTCCCGACTAAGCCCTTGCAAAGCCGACACGATGAAGGACCGGAACTCGGGAGATATTCTCAAGGTCTGAACAGCAGCGAACTGGTGGAAAAGTTCTAGCCACTGTGTGTTGTCCATGTCCACTTGCAAAGCCGATTCCTCCAAGTCCATGTGCCCTCGGATGTCAAGCTGTTTAATTCCAGACAGGAGGAACGAACACTGGTCACATATTTGTGCCATGGAAGAGACTTGCCAATCTACTCCTCCGCATCTGAGTTCCAATCTAAAGAGGTCAGGGAGAGATGTTCTCTTTGGTAGAAGCGAGATCGCAATGTGGCCACCGTAAAACATCATCTCTGCTCTATCGCATGATATAAAGCTTGATATATGACCGATGAATCGAGGGAGGTGTCGGATATCAAAAATGAGCTGATTGAAGAGTGTTATTTCAACAACTTCGAGTAGAGGAGCGTCGATTTGGGCCACAAGGTCTCCCAAGTACTCGCTGACCCCACGGAACTTGAACGTCGTGAGAGCGTGGAGGACAGCGGGTGTCAGTGGGGGTGGACGTCGGGGTGTTGGATCGGGGCGAGAAGCCGGGGATTCGAAACCGATATCAACGTATGTGAGCTGAGTCAGGGCGGAGACGGCTCTGACCAACGCCTCGGGAGAAATGTAACCACTGTGCGGGATATTGCGAAGGCAAAGCCTGGAAAGGTCATTGGAAGACAAAAGAAGTCTTGGTAATGTCAGAAATGGAATGCGGTTCAAAGTGAGTGACCGTAGACGTGGTGCCGTTCCGCCTAAGAACGTATTGGAAAGTGCCGGCACAGTCTGACCAGTCTCATCATCTATCTCAAGAAAAGGTTTTCCATGCCGGAAAGGGCTCCTCCATCACTGTGATCAAACGCCCCAGTGATGAGTGTATTTTAAAGAGCCAAATATCGCGTACACGGTCAGGATGCTCGAGTGCAGCAATGATGTTATCACCAAGATATCCGAATCCAGCGTCCGACCATATTTTGATAGGCAAGGCAGGCCAGACATCCAACGCCTCCCTCGCAGGAGTGCTGGAGGTGCAGAGGAGGTGCAGATCAAGACTGAGTGGGGATGCAAACACGACAGATCGCCACCATTGGCATACGTGCACGAGGTTATACCATGTCTTTGGTGGATAGCCCAGAAAGGGATCAAAACGCGGTACGCAGAGTTGGAAGATGTCTAAGAGGACATCGTCTGGGAGCGCCTTGATTGTTAAATGTGGTGCCAGTGAAATACGACCTACACCTTACAATAAGTCATCATTGTGAGAACAATCCACAACACATACCTCGTCCTCGAACCATGTCAGATTACTTGATGATATCCAACTTCCGAGTGCGCCTGATTGGGACCATGAGTACAATGTCAGGTGCTTCTGACTCGCAGAGGCCTATTTAACGTACTTATGAGATACTACTCCACAACGGCGCAAACATGTGGACCAATTCGTCTGCCTCCGAGTCAGGGCCGACACATGTCATTTGTTTTACCTAATCGACACACACCTATTTGTTTTAGCAAGTGAAGATGGCAGACCGATAGTTGGGGTATTGACAGTGACAATATGTTGGGGAATTTATTGGAGCAGGAAGGGAGGCTGGCACCGAGAATGGCGTGCCAGTGAAGCGCGTGCGGCAGGCCCGGGCCCGGGGCCAGGGACAGCCAACGCCCATGGCACCCGAGGGCCCGCCGGCGTGGACAACAATCTCCCTCCGTTTGGGGTGCAGTGATCGCCCACAGCCTTTTCAGTTTTTCGCACCAGAACTCTTTTACCCTGAGAACTTAGTTCCCTTTGAGCACATGGCCAAGATCAAGTAGCCGTTCTGGGCGACAAATCTATTTGGACACTAGCATACATTAAAAAAACTAGTTAATACGTGAATAAGGACTTGGGACGCTGGTACATGTATCCCCTTGCTCGTTTTGTCTCAGAGCTCTAATTTCACTCGATGATACCCAGTTAAAGATACTATAGTAGAGTAGTAGATAACCCCTACTAGGGGGCCACTAGGGGAATGGTAGAACGAGCGATGAATCGGATGGGTGGAGAAGAACACGATGCACTGAGATTCGGAGCTTGTCGCTGGTTGACCCGCGGCCTTCAGTTGGCGTGGCAGTCCGGGTGATTGCCAAGGCAGGAAACAGAGGATATTACTGACATTGGTACTCTTTACCCCCCCAGCGTCATCCTAAACCGCATCTCTGGCGCCTTTTGCTCGAAAGCACAGGAGTGACCGCACCGTTCGAGAAATCCGAGGAAATCCCTGACCAGTGCCCCCGAGCGCTGACGTCTGGCAATCAACTTGTCCCCATAGCTTTCTCTCTCGGGTTATCACTCCAAAGTGCCAGATCCGCACAACCCCGCGCCAAGAGTTCTCTACTCTCACGCGTTATTGAGCGTCTCTATCACTTTGTTCATGATCAGGGCCATATACGTTTGAAAATACAAACTGGTTGCCTTGAGAACCGTCTTGTGCTCATTGATGAGGTACCGTACCTATGAACAGGTTGGATAGAGGTCAGACGTCCCTTTGAGCCTTGACCAGTACAGTAGTGCCTTAAGCGCCTTTTTCAGAATCATGAAAAGTGCGTTGATTGGACAAAGATATGTTGATCGAACTAGTTCGGGACCGACGTACCTCATGGCCACTCGCGCCCTGCCATCACACCACCAAGCGCTAAACTGAACTCGGACAAACAAATAGCATCTTCCCAGGGTTGAAAAAAAAAAAGTCCATTTCAAACTGTCCAGCATGTCATTCTAGACTGTTCCATTCACATCTTAGCCACTTCATGGTATACACGCACTTTCTTAAACAATGATCTTTGCATGAGGCTTTGCGTGAGGCATTCACGAGGCCCACTAAGATCGGGTGTTCAAAACTCAACAAGTCTCCTGAGGACTTCGGGTAAGACATAAAGGGGGCCATGTCACATACGGCGGAATCGGTTTTCATCTTCCGGTCGGACGCCTACATCTTCTGCGATGTACCTGCTGCGGTTTGACAAATCCCGGAGTTTCTCTTGGGGTGGAGGAATACTATAGCCTCAGCGGCACCACACGCTCCACTGATGAGAAGTGATGGAGTGCGGAGTGCGGACTCGGATAGGGCGCTAGAATCATCAACTTTGATCACCGCCGCCCGTTAGTAGCATGCGCCTACCGGAATCACCCGATCCGGTTGATACACCTGAGTCATGGGTCGTTTTCTCAGCTCCGTCATTTGAGATTGCCAACTTTAGATAGGACAAAAATAAAACGTTCAACAACATGGTGGATTGGATCCACGAAAGAGTTCGTACTGACATCAAGGAAACACAAAGCAAAAGGTAGCAAAAAGTGTCTTGAAAAATCGTCTCAAAAAAG
The DNA here is from genome assembly GCA_022376515.1 of Lactifluus volemus. Classification (NCBI taxonomy): domain Eukaryota; kingdom Fungi; phylum Basidiomycota; class Agaricomycetes; order Russulales; family Russulaceae; genus Lactifluus; species Lactifluus volemus. The sequence goes on from WTXI01000032.1 coordinate 90,510, forward strand.
GTAGGTCTCAGAAGAAAAAGTAGGTCAAGAAAATGTCATCCAAAAATGCTAAAACATCCTGACAAAAGCAAGTGTCTTCACACGCAAAAGAAAAAAAAAAAACCAAGAAAAGGGGGGAAGGAAGAAATCAATAACGTGAAAAACATACCAGACATAAGCAGATCGTGTCCATCATGTCCGTACATAACATGATCCATTCATTCTAAGAAGGATTGTCCGAGTGACCGGCACTGTCAATCAAAAGAAAAAGGTGAAGATGAGGCACGTCAGTCAACGTCAAATCCGAGAGAATCGAAGCCTGACGATCCACAGGAACGATCGTGCGGGGCGTTGAGAAAAGGGGGAAAAGATCTACTCACATCTACGACCGTTTGTGGGGTCTAGGGGAGGGGGACGGGGACGGGGACGTATTGTGGCGCTTCGCCATGTCTCTGCGAGACGGTGGGAGCGGTCCCTCGCCACGCTTGAAGCGCTCCGCATTGGTTTCATCCCTTCGGTGCGACGGCGGCTTGGGAGACGGAGACGGGGACGGGGACGTATTGTGACGCTTCACAGCGGTGCCCCTGCGGACCGGTGGAATCAACGGTTCCCCACGCTTCAAGCGTTCTGCATTGGTTGTTCCTCTGATCACATTGGTTTCATCCCTTCGGTGCGACGGCGGCTTGGGAGACGGGGACGGGGATGGGGACGTATTGTGGCGCTTCACCGCGGTGCCCCTGCGGGCCGGTGGAATCAGCGGTTCCCCACGCTTCAAGCGTTCTGCATTGGTTGTTCCTCTGATGGCATTGGTTTCATCCCTTCGGTGCGGCTTGGGAGACGGGGACGGAGACGGGGACGGGGACGACCCGTGACGCTTCACCGGTGGGAGAGGTGGCTCGCCACGTTTGAAGCGCTCCGCATTGGTTTCATCCCTTCGGTGCGGCGGCGGCTTGGGAGACGGGGACGGGGACGGGGACGTATTGTGACGCTTCGCCATGTCTCTGCGAGACGGTGGGAGCGGTCCGTCGCCACGCTTGAAGCGTTCCGCATTGGTCTCCGAAAGGACAGAGGTGAACACAGAGAAAAGGATGAGCAGGAGGGACAGGGAGAGGACACTACGCATGGTGAGATAGTGAAAGAGGTAACCGAGGAGAGTGGGGGGTCACAAGGAGAGCGCAAGAAAAAACCCCTGCATTTGTAAGGGCGAAAGGGGTACTGCCAGAGCAAGACAAATTGAGTGGGTCTGGTCCACCTGTACACAGTTTGGAGCATTTGGTTCCTGTTGATGACGTACTCCACCACTGATGGGCGTCGATAGCCCCCAACGCCCAACGCCAAACCGGCAATTCGGCCCGCAATTTGTCCATTACTCTCACTTGGTCACGCTTGATTCCTAAAGATCGATCGGAGATGTAGATGCAGATCAAATGCCCGAGCCAAAGAACAAAGTGGGACAACGGATGCTAAGAAAGTTGTCGATCATAATAGAGACGAGCAACGCGTAAGAAAGCTTGCTTCATTGATCCGGGATCAAGATATAAGCGGCATATCCCCCCAGCCATCGGAGCAAAATCAGAAAAGGGGCTATACGAGCGCCCACTGTGATAGGCTACAGTGAGCACCACAAATCTACGCGAGGCCTCAGCAAAAGTATTTAACCCAGAGACAGGTGAGAAAGCCCACCATATGGTGACAAGGAGTTGTGCTCCACGTTTGGCGATGTCAAAGGGTAGAGGGAAATCCCGCTTGTAGACGGTTGGGGGAAGGGAAGACGAAAAGCGAAGAAAGAGCGAGGAACGACGACTATATATGTCTGCTTGTTACCATGTGCTGTGAGAAAAATAGTATGTTTTCGTATCGGACGGCAAACGAAAAGGGGAATGTCGGCCGCACCTCGCCCGCGAATCTTTCACAATACCGTGACCTGCTGAAATACTCACTCGAGATGCGATGAAGATGCACTGATAAAAAAACTCAAGTCAGAGATATACAGCCCATGTATCTAGAACCATGTCATACCTCACTTCCCCACTGGCACTCCTCTTCCTGAAGATTATTTACTTTGATCACGGAATCATTTTGCCTGTCGAGTGAACCGTCAGAATTTAGAGCCATGGGCATATGGGCCGGTCTGCAAAGATGAACGAGTTACAATCAGGTTGAGCCTGAGGATGTTCACTTCTCCACCCAATTCATGAATTAAAAAAATGGTGTAGTTTCTTTCTGAAGCTTGAACAAATTCACGTCAGCCGAGTAATAAATTCATCCATAAGGGACTTACCACGTATAGTCAGAGCCGTTGAGATACCCGGCTACAACATTGAAATTTTCACCAATGAGGTTCAACAACCGAAGAACAGACGATCAATTGAAAAATTAAAAATGCTCAGTGTATTTCGGAACTCTCGATGATACTGCAGACGCTAACAGTATCCAATGTCCATCAAGTCAGTCCATCCAGTATCACCAAACGGTCCAACTGGCCCAACGAACAGAAGGAATCACAGCCCGTGGATATGAACCGTACGTACGTATGGATGATCAAAGTGTGACAAACGTGGCAAAGTGTTAAGTAGGGAATGTGAACTAACACCCACACCAAGCAATGACGCAGGTGAAATCGTTCGAGACAGGAACGTGGTTAGAATCTATAATCAAAAGAGGGTGACCAATGAGAAACGTAAGGGAACTGCGGAACATGCGATCAGCTGAGTTGTGGTAGGGGGCAAGGGAGGAGTTACTCAACTAGTTTTGAGTCATTGGTAGTAAGATGTTTAGGATTTCCCAGAAGGCTTGTCTCGGCGCTGGTTAGCTGTAGGTGGGATTCATAGTGAGGGAGACAGGCTCTTCAACATAAAGCGTTAGCCACGTACTGGCGGTGGGAGACCGCTTAGTGGGGGGAAGAGGGGGCAAACCCCGCGCGAAACGTTCAGCATTCGTCCCCCGCTTCGCAAGGGTATCGGCTCGGGCAGGGATAGCATGAACAGGAGTGGAAAGCCCCAGAAGGGCACAAGAGCCACCAAAAAGATCGCAGTGAATTGTTGCATCACGACTGTGTTTTTGAAACTGACGAGGAGGACGAAAAAGCAAGCCCGGAAGACAAAAAGATGGGGGTTAAAGGGGAAGAAGGAGCAGGGGGTTTCCTTCTGCTTATATATTATCCTGGATCAGCAAGCAGCCAAGCTTCTATGATTCAGAACCGCACCCGTAGGGTAGGGCCTCCTGTAATTAGGGGAAAGCGTGTCAAGAAGCGATCTAGAAGCGGTTGTCTTAGCGCCCGGCCACCACGGTTCGACATTCATATTTCCGCGGGTGCATTGAGTTGTTTCCATTCCTTCTTTCCTTTCGCCACGAATCCGAACATTTTTCTGTTTTCCTAACTGAGAACCCAGACTCTGGCGAAAGGCGGGAGGTGACAAGCGGAAAGTAAATAACCAACACCACGTGCGAGTGGCGCTTTTCCGAGTCGTTGGTAAACGTTCCTGGGACTGCCGTGACGGTTGACATGTTGATATTACAGCCCTCAAACAGCCGATTTTAATTGACACCAGCGGTGGAAATGTACAGCAAGTCCGCTACTGTATTACCACCCACAAGTACAACGCTTCTAGATGTAAACAAGACCTGCGTTCTGTCGAACAACCAGATACAAGGGTGCGTGGTCGGGGGCCGTATCAGTACCGTGTGAATAATTTGATTATCTCGCTTCACGACCTGTCAATGTCAACCCTTCAGGCCTTCAGGTGTCAGACTGGTGAGGGTCCATCAAACGAATCAGGGTGATTCCGCGTGGAAATACAACAGATCAAATCTCAAGAAGGACGGGAACCGTATGGTGCCGTGGCGTCATCGATCGCCATTCAACTGCTAAACTCTACTGATGCAGCGGCCGAAGGCGACAATTGTAACTAACTGTACAAGAACTCACGTCATGCCATCGGTTACAACAGTACACTGCCAGTGTCCAGTATCGTGCCCTCCCCAGAAGACAGGCGAGCTAAACCGCCATACTACATCCTCCTAGGATAAGGACTACGCCCTGCGGCACCTGCGCTCTTCTTACGTCTGTGGTGCGGTTCTAGCCCTTCCAAAAGTCGTAAAACGTATGCTTGGCGCCCCCGCCCGTCTTCCGCGCGTGTGAATCAGGCACTCACTCCACAGTTGTTGAACTTTCGAAGCCCACTCACTCAGCAACTATCAAACTGGGCCACTACTGTCCGTCCTTTACGTTGCGTTTCATACACGCCGAAAAGTTGGGGCATGGCACCTGCCTGACACAGATCCTGACGGTTTCTATCTTTTCTCTCATTCTCTCACCGTAGCACCGGAAGCGGCACTTGCCAGTGACACATGTAACAGTATGTTATAGGCTTAATTTGGAACGCCGCTCACGAATGGCTGCCGCGCGCCTACTGTCAAACATGCGCGCTAAATAAAAAGGGTAAAATTATGATAGATGGTTCTTGAAACAATAATGGTTTCATGTCAAGGTAGTGTAGCACCAAGGAGCCTTTAATACCCATATTACCCAAATCTACGACTCGGAGGCAGTAGATTATTGGGGTCAAGATAAAAATGCAAGATGGAAAGGAGGTAAATGTAGCAGCAACGAAGAGGGGGGATGAGGAATGCGGAGGAATTGATCACGATAAGATCTTGTCATTATGAGTTTTCATAACAACCCGAAGCGCGGTTTGGAGCCATCATCCACGTAAGTTGTCAAAATTCAACAGTTTGTTCACTCGCCACCTGCGGGTTCACACGCGTGGTTCAACCTCACCATTCCATTCAATTCTAATGCTGACGGGGCTGTTTGCCAGGCAATGACGGGCCCTGAACAATTGAAGATGTTGCATTTCTCTGTATACGACCAAGAACCAGAATGACGAAGCGAAGCGAAGTTGTGACGAAGTGCCAAGCGAAATACCCTACTACGGTCGCATGCAGGTTATCCAACTGTGCCCTACGGCCCTACTACCGTTGCGTGCTGGGTATCCAACTCATCGGATGCGAGAAGCTAGGTTGTAAATATAACACAATACCGTGACGAGGCCTATGAGGCTTTGAGTAGTCGAGGTATCTTCGGGCCATTCCTCCAAACGGTTGTTATGTCGGACTTCAAATCAAACCGAGGTGACCGGTGAAGCTGTGAAGTCCAGTCACGGTCGTGTCCACGCGTGTCTACTGGGATGGTGCCGCGTTACAAGTCGTCTACTACAGTAACTTGCCACTGTAGTATCCACTGCCAATCACTGACACGTCAGAGATACGGCTAGGGAGAGTATGAACTTGAAGACCCAGATAAGTTAAGAGGATCGGTTATTGCTAGTGTGGGAAAAGTTTGGACAGAGCTTAAATTGTATGAAGTGCCAGTGAGGAATTGAAGTGGCACAGCATTCAAGATGATCGCATGGGTGTGGAGCCCAATGTTCCATAAAGGCCATAACCTTCGCTACGGGGAAGGGGGATTCAAGGCGGCAAGTAAACAGCTGCGCGCGACGTCCTGGCATACATGTCTCATCTCTCAGCTGAGGCCTATCGCGTCAACTGTTTAAGTGAAGGCGACATCGCGGTCCAGCAATTCTAGACTCGGAGCACAAAACTTGAGGAGCAGGCCCGGTTGGCATGTAGATCAAGCACCGCCAAACGCAAAAGAGGCATAGACTCCGCCGTGGAGGCGTTGGAAATACCAGAGCCAGCTCCACAAGTGCTTCCCCCGTTGACTGCCGAGCCCAAATATGTCCGGCCATGATCAGCGGCCAGCGGCCAAGGTCCAGGAGGACGTTAACTTTTTAACCATCTCCGGGCTCTCCAACTCGAAGTTTGAAGGAGGGTCGAAAAACGAGATACTACTGTACGACCAGTAAAGAAAACTAGTACACCCCTTCACCGGAGAGCGCGCACTCTGATCCATTGGTGCTATGATTATGTTGCGAAGAATGTACCAAGTATGGGGAAGTTCCTCACTCACTTGTCTTGACATTGACATGACATCCGGCCAAGAGAGTTTTAATGCGGGATCGATTTATTTGCTGCGACCTCCTACTGGCTGTGCCAACCTCCGGGTCCCCGCCAGACTTACTATATTCAGATTCGGACCCGCCAAGCAATAGCGTGTGCCACAACTAGGAATCGCGCCCGATCGAACGAAATAAAGGCCAGAGGAGTCTAGTACAGTAGCAGAGTGCCTGGGCTAGTCCTCGAGCGGTTGAAATTCACGAACAAAAGCGACCAAATCGGATATTTGCATTTGCCATTCGATCTCACACTTGTCCGCCATTTTTATTGCTTACCGGATTATCCTTAACCCCCCTTTTTCAACTACAACCCACAGTGGGATCAAAAAAAAATTTCCACCCATAAAACGCGAATTTATCTTTCGATCACTTCGAATTTTTGAAAAAGTCGGGTTCTGTAGCGAAGGGAACTCAGGCTCTCAAGTGCCGTAGTGGTGAACATCGTCGGAATGCGATGCAACCCCAAGCTCCTGTCACCCCTCCCCTGTACCCCCCCTGTACTCACCAAGACCGTGACCTTCGTTCTTCGTTTATCTGCATTACAATCTCCTTGCTACATGGAGTGGAGAATTCTAAGGGCGGCGGAGAAATCAGCACCACAGCTCAGCAATTTTTGTCCGCAACATTTGCATGACTGATCGAGACTCGAGAGGCGATGACAGCCGAGACTCTTCCATTGCTCGAAACAGGGCCGATGTGCCACATCTGATGACTATGGCGGAGACGCTCACGTGCCTACTTCAAGTCGGACTCCGAGCCCTGCCTTCATGTATCGCCGTTTAGCTCCGGAGACATGTTTTGTTCTTCATCCTGAGTGGGATACCACCATGCTGTCAGGTAGCCAATGGATTTCAACACGTCATTGTCATTCAAGATGTGGTGTGCTTCGCTTGCAAGTTACCATTTTCACGATCTCAGCCAAAACTAATATGTACATTTTCTGGTGGCACACTAAGGAAAGAGCAAGGGGCCTAACTAGGTCATTCAGATCAGCATAACGTGAGGTGTGGACTCTGTGGAGAGAGGAGTCCCGAAAGAGCCAACAAATCGCGTCATAGCTTTTCTGACGGCATGGCCCTACGACGAGTGTTCCTTCCTGCTTGTTATTGGAGGGTCTATTGGAAAGGTAGCAGCAAGAATACGCAAATGATTTGAAGGCTGATCAACTTAAACTGTTGATTGGAATACTAAAAGCCTGTGTTAGGTTCGGGAAGGGTTGGGCCCCGACGAGTCGAATATCAAAGACAGGTAGTGTAACCGAGAAAATTATATACTACCCGGTTGTGCTTAGGGATCTATCCACAAGCGCAGCTTGCGTAACGCTGGCTTTCGTAACAGGGTCGGAAGAACAGAACTGCATGGGTTTGAACGGATAAGATGTCTGGGCGACAGACACAGCTTTGAGTGAGAAGCGTCACGGTCGTCATGGTCCTGGTCCGACTCACGGATCCCAGTGGATCACCGCAAAGATTTAACTCGCACCTGTACCACACCTCATCACACCCCGAGAGAAATCATGCGAGTCGGTGCGGTCTGCGGAGCACAGATCATTTCAAACGGGGGTCTCTTATACCTAGTACCGTTGCGACGATACTCTGTCCCGCAAACAAACGCCTTGCGAGCACTTTCATCGCACGCTCAACGCGTCCACGAATTTCAGCTGAAGAGCGTCTCGAGGCTTATCTCGAGGCTGGACCAAAGGCCACCGGGCAACAGTGATGAGCGCGGAGAACGTGATGAACACGGTGACCAGGACGCATATTGGCACGAGCGGTGTGGCTGAACGTCCTCATAGTCGTAATCATTGTCGTGTGTGTGACGTGCTATTGTGAGTGAGTCTGGAAAGTCTTCATCGTGGGCATTTCGAGAGTTTAGAAAGGGGGGTGGGTTGAGAGCGAGTCGGGTGAGCGACGTGATGTTGGTCGTGAAGGCATACAGTACTATGTACTTTTGACGCGCGACTTTGACCTCGAATCCCACTGCAGGGCTGCCTCGGAGTCGCAGTCCTCTGCCAGATTTCTTTCTGCAGAGTGCGTTTTGACTTGGTTTTATATGTGTTTGGTCGTTCTCAAGCTTATCCAACTCAAACCCATGTCATCCAAGGCGACATGAACTACGACCATGATAATTCTTCCAGGCCTCAGAAAAGTGGTGGTAAAACGGCAAGCCTCAACGGTGCACCACGCGGAATGGTCCTTGCTGGCTGTGGTTTGCACACAGCCGAGGGGTATCATGACACGACACGGTCTTCGTCGGACAGAGGGAGGAAGGAAGTCGGGAATTGCAACATTTTTCAGATACATATCGTAAGGTTTTTTTTCTTCCAGCCCGCACTTTTAATCTATTGCTATCCCGTCTTTCACCATTGTCTCGTATTCAGAGCTATCGGCGCGCTCGAAGGGGTGCAGGACGTACTCCGTCCGAGTCTGGTTCTCCGCTCTGGCCCCTGTAGGAAGATGGCCCGTCCGGTGTGAAGGAGATCGCGTGGCGGTGACTGTATGGATTCAAGGACGTAAAACACCTCTATCAGAAATAATGTAGTGACTGTTGCAGTCTGTGAGGTGGCAATCATTAAGGAGAGAGTGGTCGGCATGTGTTTCTAAAAATATATATATATCGAGTTTTGTACATAGAACGCTCAGCACTCCAGGTCACTGGTGCATGTCTCCTCTGAGTTAAAGACCGGTGATCTCGGAAGTTGGCGTCGATTTAAGCCACGTAGCCATACAATTGACATGCAGTGGTTGAGGTCCAGGCGGAACGAGTTTGTGCTGTATTTGCACTCTACCGAGACAAAAATGACGCTGTAGCTATAACGCTCAAACAGCCATCAAATCAAGAGCGAAACTGTATTAGAGCCAAGGCAACAACGAGCATACAGGTTATGCTACCGGCATACCAAGCAAAGAGAAGTAAAAGTTTAGAGAGATAGGCCAAGGAACTGAAGCACAACATAAGTAACCAGTAACCTATTTTTTTTTTGGTTTTCAATGCCATCGCTCACTTCTCCCGTAGTTCCCTATCGTGTTTACTGTGGCAGGGGAGGCGGGGCGTCCGGCTGCGGAGCAAAGATCACGTCAAGCGGAGGTGTTGTCTGGCTGTCATCGCCCAGTAAGGTCGCGATGATACTCCGCCCCGCAAATGAACGTCCTGCGAGCGCTTGCATCGCAGCTGCCGCCCCCGAGGCGTTCTTGAACTTCACATAAACGCGCCCAACGCCGTTCGCCTGGTCGCTTGGGTGAAGTCCTCGTCCGTGTGCTGGACGGGGAACGCGCACGTCCTCGACGCTACCATAATTCGAAACCTCAGCTCGGACGTCGTCAACGATTTCCGCGTATTCCTCGTCATCAACCAGGTCGTCAGATGTGACCATGTTCAACATGAGGAGCACCCGCGCCTCGTTATCGGAGACGTCACCTGCTGGCATGATGGGTCGCGGGATTTCCGGGAACTGTTCATAGGGCAGGTCGGGGAAGCCTGGCTGACCGGCTTTGGCACCGACGGAAGCGCGTTGGACAACTAGCTGGCGGTCACCCAGCGTCATGCCACTGAGTGCGACAATGGCGACATCCGTGACGGAGGGATCAACATATTCAAAGAAAGCGAAGCCCTGCTTTTGAATCAGTAATGGGGATTGCGCAATCATGAAAGGAGCGCGCAAACCTTAGATGGACCCGTTCCATTGTCACGCACGAGGTTGAACGCCTTGAGTTCGCCAAAGCTTTTGAGTAATTCCATCACTTGCTCTTCGTTCAGGTATGACGGCAAGCCGCCGACGAATACTTTGTTGGCCGAATCGGGTACGTTAGTCGAGACGACTCCAGGTACGTGGAAGGTAGTAGGCCCCGGCATTTCCATTCCACCGTAATCCTTCGGGCGACGAATTTTAAGCGGGCCGTTGAGGAACATGATGCCATCAAAGGCCATCGCCGCCGTGGCATCCTCAGCGCTGCGGAACTGCGAAAGCATTGGCACGAGAAATTAGCAGAGGTCTACAGACAACATACCTCAACGAATGCGTAGCTCTTTTCATAGTTGCACTGCACGGCAAGAACTGGGTTCCCTGGTGCACCTGTACCAATATTCATCTGGATCATCTTATTGTTAAAGAAATCGGCCAGATTCTGTTCGTTGATCTCGGGCGTGATACTGCCAATGTATAGACGTCGAGATTGACGAGACAAATTAGGGTTTACTGCCATGCCCATGCCAAATGTTGGCACAGGCATCGGGGGCGGAAGGCCAGGAACGGCCAAAATTGGCGGGATCTGCGTGCGATTCGCGCCAGGAAGGTTGAACAACCCTAAAGAAGCGTTCAAAGTCAGTTGGCCGACATCCCCATACTTGTCAACGTGGTGCGCACCCGTTTGCTTCGCCTGCATAGCCGAGTATTGCTCGTAGCCCGGTGCATGGACGTCCCAACCGCTTGCCTTACGTTTGCGCTGTGAGAGAATGACGGTACCCACGGGCGTTGGCGAGCGGCGTTCTGGCGAACCGCCATTGCGCTCACGACCACGGCCGCGGCGCGCGCCACGCGAGGGGCTGCCCTCTTCGGGGCCATGAGGACGTCGGCGGTCGTCTTCACGCGGCTCTCGTCGGCGTTCTTCCTCATGGCGCGGGGGGCGTCCTTCCTCCCGATAGCGGCCGCGCTCACGGTCCCTGTCACGATCCCTATCGCGGTCCCGATCACGGTCCCTGTCGCGGTCACCTCGGTGGGCATAACGGTCGCCGCGGTCATCCCGATCTCTCCTTCCGCGATCCCTGTCCCTATCCCTGTCTCTGTCGCCACCGCGGTCGCGATGATCCCCACGAGAAGAGCGGTGGCGCTCCGAATCACCATGATGGTAGTGAGAGCGGTCTGTAAAAATGGGAAGAAGAAAGGAGATGAGCACGGTGCTGTATGGCTGCCGGTTAGTAGAAGGTGCGCCGGTCGACTGTAAATAAATCGAAGGGGACAAGGATTCTCGAAGCTAGCTAGCTGGTGCGGGTGCGGGTAAATGCACCATAAGTGGACTTTGTCGAGCCAAAGAAAAAGAAAAGAATGGGTTAATTACCTCTGTCGCCACCGTGAAAATCCCCTAAAAGAAGAAACTGTAAGGTTATTATGGCTTGGATGTGAAAATACAGACCAGCTGTATCTGCCATGTTCAAGTCAAGGACAGTTCAATGTTGAGGTTCAAGTTGAAGTTGTGGGTTGACCAGTGGACCCGTGACACCGATTGTCTCATGATTGGAAACCCCCGACCACCTATCAGCGCCTTCCCGCAGTCATCATTCAGACAGCTCTCAGCCAGCCTCTATTATGGACATGAAGACCGCAGATGTCCCATACGCAGCTGATGCAGAGGTTTCTCTCACTTATGACGAGTTACAGGTTGGCATTTATCAATTACCTTTACTCTGTACGCGCGCTCACCGGGCATGGCCCACCCGCATATAGGTACTGCGCATGCAGTACGAAAAGGAATTGGCGCAGTCCCACGTCACTATTCAGACAAAATTCAACTATGCATGGGGACTGGTGAAGAGTCCAATCCGTGAACACCAATTGGAAGGTGTGCAGCTCCTTGCAGGTAAGTAGCAGCTTCCGAACCCGCACTTGAGTTCTGCCTCACGAGTGCGCCGCATCGCAGATATTTACCGCTCTGAACCGAAGAGAAGACGGGAGTGTTTGTATTACCTGGCACTGGGACATTACAAAATGGGAAATTATGACCAGGCAAAAGGCTTCAACTGTGAGTCTCCACTAGAGAGATTCTTTACTTGACCCGGTGATTGAACGGCTTGCTGCGGCAGCTCAACTTTTGGAACGGGAACCAACCAACCTGCAGGCACTGTCTCTTGACAACCTCATTGATACGGCCGTCAAGCGAGGTATGCTTCTTACATTTCTCTGCACCTTCCCTGGCTGACTGTCCATAGAGGGATACATTGGCATGGCCATCGCTGGTGGGGCTGCAGCAGTTGGCACCCTCCTCCTAGCAGGTTTGATCCGTCGCGCTGCACGCAAGTGATGCACTCACGATGGATCTTTATAATATGCCCATGCTCGCTTTGTTCGTCTGCCTGCTCTCCCCACCAGCTGGATACTTATCGCCGTCTTTCCCCTCTCTATCCTAATACTATTATGTCGTGATGACCAAGGTGTACTGTTTCCAAGACGTCAATTATGACTTACTCGCTGCGACCTGATGGGTGTGAGTTAGCGCTGAGTCAGGTGATCACCAGAGCACGAGGATGTGAACGGTGAACGTAAAGCAGAGACATTCCACTTTGTATCACACCACGCGATGCGGAATATAAGAACGCCTGACAACGCGCTCTGCGTGTCCCTTTCCATAACAGCCCGGTTTCCCAGCCCAACTTCACGACGCTTTCCACACTTCCCACAAGCTCCGCAAGCCGCAAAGTCCTTCTTATCTTCTCGCTCTCTAAACTAGGCGCCACCCTTCATGTCAGATCCTTGGAACCCACCCATCGCACCACAAGTCCGTGAAAGTCCCTTGGTACCCACGCACAACCAGGTGCGTGCGTGGTACCACATGCTGTCGCCTTCCTTCTGCTAATCACTAGCATTTCCGCTCAGTGGACGGTGCTCTACGTCGTGGGTCTCCCCCGTTTACCCTTAACCCCTTCTATGTATACTCTATGCGATTGGTTAGATAGTCGTATATGCCGTCGTCCTTTTCGGACTCTGGAACATACCCGGCGTGCGGCTCATCATCAACCCGCTCAAGCTCTTCGCCATCGGTTGGCATGAGCTTTCCCATGCCATATGCGTGCGTCACATACCACCTGATCCGTCTTCCTCCCATCTTTCGATCCAACAATGTTGGTATGTCTCTAGGCAGTATTGACGGGAGGGGCCATAATGGGAATGTCGATAAATCCCACAACGGGCGGTTGTACCAGAGTACATGGCGGTCACCCGCCGTCGATCCTCTGTTCCGGTTATGTTGGCTCTTCTGTTCTGGGCGGCTTATTCATCCTTGGCGGCTTCGACACGCTCGTCGCTAAACTTCTCAGCTTCGTGGCAGGCGTTGGGTTACTAGCGCCGTTGTCCCTCGTCCGGGATAAATTGTATGTCCTACATCGCCTTGCCGTCCCACCCATGAGAGTTGACACGCGCATAGAACCATTTTGCTCACCGTAGTCTTCGAGGGGATGCTAGTAGGATTTTGGTTCATTGATCACGCGTACGTATGCTCGAGTTTGGTGATGGAATGTTAGCTCATTTATACTTTATAGCCAAGCGCTGAGGTGGTATATGCTTTTCCTTGGCATGATCCAGTATGCTCCCCGTCTCGTCATTCTACATCTTACTTAGCCTTCATTTCAGTTCATTATACGTTATATGTACGTTTACGACGTCCGTACCAGTGCTCCATCCTTAGCAGGTTCACGTCTACAAAGGGGACATAGCCGACGAGAAGTTCTTCCATAAACCAAACGACTCGGACTGTACGCAATTCTCCCAACTCTACAAGCCGTCCCATCACATGGTGCGTCGTCGTTTCTCAACCCGTCGTGGGACAAACACCTGTGTAAAAAATTAACGGGACTCTGCATAGTGTGGGCGTTGTTCTGGATCACATTCCAGCTCGGCGCACTCGTAGGATTCATCTTTATCGGCCTCGCATCTTTCAAACTTTCTCAAGAACAAATGAACGCCGAAGCTGGTAAGTCTTCGAATCCGTTAGCCGTCGTCGAACGTTCGCTCATCGGCAGTTTCTCTTCAGCGCGTTTCCTCCCAACATAGCACCCCGGTGCTTGGCTCTATCTCTCTCTTATCTATCTGCCATCGATGTTGTGTGTCGTTGGTCGTCTTTACATATCATTCCCCTTTTTTTTTTGTTCATAGACACCGCAGGAGCAGCCGCGCTCTCGTCCTTCTGTTCTTAGATTTAGATTTGACTACGGACTTGTTTTGTATTATAAGCCGCTGGGGAAACTCCAGAGATACGCCACCAGGTCGATGCCACCTGGGCACCCTGTGCCTCTTCTCGGAGGCTACAGGGGAAAACTACGCGGAATTGTAGCATCTCCCTACATGTTGGCCCAATGATGGCGCACACAAAACGGGACAGATCCAAGGGAGATGATAGGATTACACCCACGTTTCCTCTCCTCGCCCCTCTAATAGTCTATCCTTTCCCTCGTGGTGCACCGTTCGCGGTGAAACGTGCCTTGTAGCTTACGTGCAAAGACAAAACACACATAGGCTGCCTGGAGTGAATCAAGGCTGACATTCTCCGGGCCGCACTTCCGTCGGGCGTGCCCGCTCCAACGATGACCATAATCATGACGCAGCTTCACGTAGAGTCGCTCGAACGCTGGAGGTTGTTGCGGTCAGAGCGCTGCGGAAGGACTCGTTTTATGCATCATGCAGAGACTACTAGTAAAAATGGATGCACTTGGTATGCTCCCCTAAAAACAGCGCTGCTGGAATATGGGCCCAGCCACGCAAACGTTCAGATGGAAAAGATGAATGAGGTGATTCTAGTAGTAGCTCTGAAAAACAACTGGGATACAATGGGACGCCGAGGCATTTTTGTTACAAAAATGATCTTTAGGTAGCGAACATTAGATCTCCACGTCGCTTCAGGGTATTCAACTCAATAGAACCTCGGTTCGAGTCATCACATTCGACCATTGTTTTCACTGCAACCTGCATGCCCAATCCATTCTGCGGTGCTGCACTGGCCCGCAGGGGATTACGCGCATAACGTTGCGGATTCGAATATTGATCACTATAACCTTGACTCGGACTATCACTGTATTGACGTCATTTTGAGAGGTCGCGGAAAGCGTCAGGAAGGAGCCTTACTCTGAAAAATTCTGGAAGATATCTCGAAAGGACCGGGAAGATGCAATAACCCTGGTAAATATGTGGTTAAGAACTTCGAGATAGAAGTAAATTTATGAATAAGATGAACGCACACCACAATGACTGTCAACAGGTCGGCAGGACGTAAAAGTCAGTCGCGAAAATGGAAGAGTACTTGGACATACACAGAGGAAAGTGAAACATCTACAGTTCAAACACGGTCGTAAGTGAACAACCACAAGAGGATCTGATGCTACTGACCACGTTCCAAGCGTCTGTTTATGTGGTTAGATACATAAATAATCCAAGTACGTCCAAATTTACTCACCATTGATGTTCAGGAAAGGCATTACCTAAACAATGAAGCAAAATGAATCGAACCTGTGAACTAAGCAACATAAAAAGCAAGGGCGACATACCACACCGGGTACTTCCGTCAAGATAGCGGTTGTAATCCAGAACAAACCTTGGACATACAACATGTGCCATATATGCGTCCCAGTCCCGGTCCCAGTCCGCTGGTGAAACACACCGGAAATCATAATTCCCAACAAACAACAATCTACGATGAACCTCGCCGTTATGACCCACTTGAACTCAGCTGTGTCAAACAGGATACAAGTTTGTAAACGTGTGGACCATAGACTGCGACTCTGAGAAATTCGTAGCATTAGTACAACGGACATGGCATATGCAGGCATTTAGAAACAGCGAACCCTTGTTATAGCTAGGAAATCAACATATCAGAGACTTGACTACGAAAGCGATAACCTATGAAAACCTACCAATGAGCGTTGCAGCGAAATCCATCGGCCAAACAAGCCCGGCAATCATTACGATCCTACGGTTTCGTCCCCATAAGGCAACTCTAATCGACAATGAGGGCCTTATCACCGTGAAACGAAAAAAAGATCGTCGATCACTCACCCCCGGAGCATAAGAAGAAACGAGGCACAACTTGCCGCAAGCCAAGCCGTGGCCTGTGAGACATCAGTCAGCATGCGGTGGATGTATTAGAACACGAGCCGTACGTACTAAGACAAAACGATACAAAACCTGCACAGGGTAAGAGTGAGCATACGCCTGTCATTAACGGCACAGAACTAGTAGATGTACATCACAATTGAATTTCCCCGTGAGATTGACTGCCACAACGGCCATGATGAGGGAGATCAGGCACAACGTCCTTGCGGCAATGTACGCAAGATATGACCATCTCCATGGTCGCTTTCCTGTGTAAATTTGCCATTCAAAACCGAATGTAGTGAAATATTCCCATCTGTGCGAGATTCGAGTCGAAACCCTCTGGATACACATAGAACCTCACATAAACAGCCCTGCAAAAGTGTGTATCATCTTCAAGTACTTAACTAGGCAGGGGACAGTTCAATTCACGGTGTAGGGAAAGGAAATAAAGTACAAACCATAGGTTTGAAGTGCATTCTCCGTCTCCGAGTCGGGGACAGAATCCATTGTTTGTGATTAGAGACCACGACAACCTGAGCCTGAGCCTGCCAGTGAGTGTTCGAACTTGAGAAGAAGGATTTGTAAAAGTAGCAAGTACCACCAGAGCTGGAAAGTCGCCTTTGGGCTGGGTATGAAGAACGGCAAACCATGCGTGGGGCTTTACTATATAAGCTTTGCAGACTAAATGATGGTGAAAATTGAGGAGACTTGGAGCCGAGATATGCCACAGGTACGCGGCGACTCGGGCTCGAATGGGAAGGCAACTGAGTCGATCCGTCTACTAAACTTGGTCCATTTGTAGCCTGCTCCGGCTTGGCTGAACTGTTGAACGTAATTAAGAGATGAAAACAAAGTCCTCGATCCTTGATTGATGCGACCGTGACGCACCTATTGAGAAGGCCGTCGACCACCGTCCCCAACGGAAGCAAAATTAATTCTATGAAATTTCATAGTAGGATTACTTGTTTTGTTCAAATTCGAGAGCATTTCGGAAAAAACAGTACTACGGATTGCAGCCTGTTTCGCGGTGAAAGCGTCACAAGCTCCCGCTCATGTGAGCTCCAGGATCGCTCCATCGATCAAAAACGAAAAAAGGTATGCCGGTACGGCCGCGTAGCACCACACCATCGGAGTCGTGCGTCGAGATTTCTATAATTCGCCGACGTTCTCGTTCCATTCCACCTGTTGCGCCGCGTCCCTGGATGCACAGATCGTGTCCGCCATATTTTATGCCCATCAGTCACAGTAGCATAAAATCCTCGTGTACTCCAATGAGGTTCTTTAGACGGGGAAGGTTGTGCGTGGCAGTGGCGGTCTCCGCTGAAGGTAAGTTCGAGGTACTTGGTGCCAGAAAGGTACTGTAGTGGAAAATCTGCTTGATGGTTTCCCCATGGTGATCCCCGGATTGCCGAGGAACTGAGATAAGGTGGGCGGCCACCGCAGCGGCCATAAGACACACCCGATCGCCTTGCGGTACTAGGATTTACCGTGACTATTTTGGCAGCGTGAGAAACGGTGGGATGGATCTGACTGAGGGGCCTGTCGTCTTTTGAGGCTTTGAATAAACTATGTTCGGCACTTGCTTCAGCTTGCAGTCGGCGAGCCCAAGCGTTTGGTAACTGCGGTGATGTATGCTGCCTGAGAGTGTGTGATAGTGCGATTCGAGCGATCACCCAAAATAAATCCGAGCCGGCCCCAGATCGCCGCCGGTGAGAGCGGAGACTGCCAGTGCGGAGAATGTGGAGACGGCGCTTGTATTCGCTGATCAGTTCAGCCCTGCGATGAGTGGCACTATGTGTTAAATGTCATGTTATAGTGTTTGGAAGTTTACCACATCTTTTGATGTGCCTGAGGTAGATGCGCTAGATGCCATCACGCCACCCACCCCATCGGGGGACGTGAGACGACAGTGACTGGTACGCGCTTACTGTAAGTTTGTTCGGGAACCTCAGTAAGAAAGACACTGCGGGGAAACTAGAAAATTGGTGCTGTCGAAGCCGGAGGCAAAACTATTGCCTACAATAAATAGGTTGTAACAAGGTAAGATGAAATCTCAGCCTTTCGTTTAGTAGAAGGCAAATGAGGTCGTTAGGTAGCGTACATTACATCTTCATCACCTTGTTCTGAGGTTCCGAATAAAGCCCACTCTCTTTATCTCCCACTGGCACCCGTGATGGTACTGAGGCATCGCGATGCAACTCAAAGGAACCTAGTTCCAACTCAACGACCTTATCTACCGCAACTTGTACGCCCAGCCCATTCCGTGATATTGCACGCGCGCTCTGGGGATTGTCCCAAGAGACGGCGGATACAAACGCTGATCACTGTCACCATATTGACGTCATTCTGAGTTGGAGAAAAGCGTCAGGAAGGAGCCTTACTCTGTCCCATTTCGGAAAAGATCTCGATAGGACCGGGAAGACGCGATAACCCTATGTAGGTGTGGGTGCCAGTGAACATCGGGAGAAAGCGATCAAAAACGCTTACATTACGATAACTATGAACAAGGCGGCCAGACGTAAAGTTAGCCGTGTTAATGAAAAATGATCTGGACATACGATTTGGATATTGGAACATCTACATTTAGAACGCTTTCAGTGAACAGTCGATTGAAAATCCGAGTCTAGTGCCACTAACCATATTCCAAGAATCTGTTGAACATAAATAACTACAATTTAAGAAGGTCCAAAATTTCTCACCATTAATGTCCATGAAAGGCATTACCTGGATAGTGAAGCAAAATGACACAATCCGGTGAATTAGGCAACGTTAAGAAAGAGACTCTGGAGCGACGTACCACATCTGGCACGTCCGTCAAGATGGCGGCAGAAATCCAGAACAAGCCTTGGAAATAGAGTATGTTCCATAAACGTGTTGGATCCCGCTTCCAGAGCACACCGGAAATCATGGTTCCCAACAGACCAAAATTTGAAATGAACCTAATCAAAAGACTCCACTTGAACTCGTTTGTGGAAGTCGCGAAACAGGATCGTAGAGCCGGGGACCATTGAATGTGACCCTGAGCAACTGGCAACATTAATAATATGGACATGCGCAGGCATCTGGAAAAACACAACCTGTGTCATGGCTGAGAATCAAGAGATCAGGGGCTCCACCGTGAAAACGATGTCTTGTGAAACGCCTACCATAGCATGCCGCAGCAAAATCGACCAGCCAAAGGATTCCGGTAATTACCATACCCTGTGGCCCTCCCCCATATTGCAATCCTAATAGATGATGAGAGCCTTATTAGATGAAAAATAGATAGTAGATCTGTCACTCACCCTCGGAGCATAAGAAGAACGACGCACTACATCCCCCAAGCCAAGCCGTGACCTGAGACATATCAATCAGCATGTACGCTGAAGAAAGGGGAGTAGACGAGTCGTACTAAGACGGTACGAAACCAAGACTGCACCGTGACAGGGTAGGGTAAGTATGCGCATAATGTTAACGGTACAAAACTAGCAGATATGTACTTCACAATCGAATTTTCCTGTAAGGTTGAGTCCCACAACGGTGGTAGTGATGGAGATAAGGGTCAATATCCTTGTAGCGATGTATGAAATGCAGGACCATCTCCATGGCCGTCTTCCCGTGTACACTTGCCATTCAAATCAAGAGTCGTGAAATATTCCCATCTATCCGAGTTGTAAGCTGAAGGCGACCCTCTCGGCGAACATGAAATCTCACATATACAGTCCCGCAAAAGCGTGTATCACTTTCACGAAATTGGCTAGGCAAGGGTAGTTCAATCCACGCTGTCACGGGAGGAATCGAGGTAGTACAAACCAAACGTCTGCAATTCATATGCAAGGGAGGATACCATTATTTATGATGGCGTTGCCAGTGGGAAGTGCGTTTTGGAAGCATGTAAAGTATTGGCTTTATGAGCTCGATGGAGAAGAAACGTTTGCGTGGCCGGGACACAACCAGCAGCCGGGGCGTACAGGGACGAGGGGTAAAACGTCGGATAGGTTTTGGAAACTCTCCATCTTTTGATAATTTGTACTTCTGGAATCGGATACGTATTCAAGAAATCCAGTCGGTTCACGTTTAAGATAGCCCGTAGGCAGATGGCGCGAGATTCCGTAATTCCTTCTGATCCTGATGCAGATGCACCTTCAGTACTTTAGCACTTTGAGCTTCCATGGTATCCGCAAGTCTGAGAAAGTAATGAAGACAGGAAACCAGGAAGTTGATGGATCACTAGATGATAGATCACTGATTCACTCAAAAGCCATGCTGATGACGTAATACTGGGCCCTGCAGGGGCGGCCCGGGAAACGTTTGAATTCCGACTCGGAGTCGCTCACATCTCCGAATCGTTATTGCACACGAGATGACACCATGTCACCCCAGAGGGACTTTCGTAATGATACAAGTCACAGGGGTGGCCATGCCGCAAGGCGTTACCTGTGAATCTATCTGTTTCAATACAGTGCTTTCAGCGCTAAACGGCCAGGGGCCGCCGGCACTCGGCGGCTGTTGTACACAAGTCTCTTCACGCATTTCTGCGCTCATCCTTCAGGACACGCATGCTGGACTAGAACAACGCACGTCATTTGGTGTTCATTAGGAGAGGTTTGATTGAGGGTGTATTTCAACCCAGCCTCAGGGAGATGATGGAAGAGACGTTGCTAGTGTGAATGATGAAAATGGATAATTTCGGTTCGGACAGACTCCCCTTGTTTGCACTGACGATCTTTTAGTGAATGCGATCCGAGGCAAGTGCCAGCCCGCTCAAGCACAGAACGGGACCTGAAACACTCAGTGTGCCACAACCCTTTTGCTTGTGATGACCTGAGCATCGGCCAGACAAAAAGAGACGAGATTGAGGGCTCCGAATCGGAAATGAGAGGATAACGAGGCCACGGCGCGAGAAGGGGAAGCAAAGAGAAAGAGGCAAAAACGAATGCCCTTACTTTATTCGAAGTATTTAACTGGTCCATCTGTAACTAATGAAGCTCACTAACAACGATGTTAAACAATTAAGATGGGTGATATAACGACGAAACGAGAGTCTTCGAGTCTGTTGCAGCCCGGAGCGGCCCCTCGATCATCTGTACTAGTAGGTGAGGTGAGGATTCCGAGTCGTCACGTCATCTACGCGTGAAAATAAATAAACTATGTAAAGAAGGGGTCCGATGAGAGACATGAAGGGGTATCGTAGTTGACGGCTGTGGGCGATTGCCCCAACGGGGAGCGATTGTTATCCACGGCCGGCCCGGGTCGCTTATGACCGTGACATGCCCCATCCTCGGGCTCTTGCTCCCTCTGCGCTCTATCCGATCTGTCTTCGGCTGAGTCTGCTTCCAACACCTCCCAAACCGCTAAAACTCCCCAGAACTGAGGCTACGCATAAATCCTACCATGACTTTCTTCGTCTCCCACCAGTGTTGGCATAGTGTCATCAACGCTTTCAGCTCGAAGACACCTACGTCGACCTGGGCTGTCTTTCTCACTACAATCTGCACGTCCTGTCTGTTCCGTGGTTCTGCACATATCCGTTGGGGATCGCGTGTTGCAAATGAAGGATGCGGAGTTTGATCACTGCCGCTATTCTAATGTTACTGATGTCGCGGCAAAAGGGGAAAGCAGGAATCTTACTCAATGAGATATCGAAAGAGGTCTCGATAGGCTCGGGAAGATGAAGTAACCCTGTATGCAAATGGATGGACATTTCAAGAAAAACCGTGAAGATGAGCGTACAGGACGACCACTGTGAACAAGCAAACAGCATGAAAGATTAGTTGCGTTAATGGGAGAGTACCACGGACATACTCTGAGGGTATAGGAACATCTATATTGGAACACTTTTAGCAAGTAGTACACCAAAGCATCTAATGCCACTGGCACGAACCATATTCCAAGGATCTGACGACGCGATTCAGGTCACCAAAGATCGCATTCCAAATACGTTCAAAGTTCCTCACCATTGATGTTTAAGAATGGCATTATCTATAGTCAGAAAGACGAGTCGAACCGGTGAACTTGGAAATGAGAAGGGCGACGCGACATACTGAATCCGGCACCCCCGTCATGAGAGAGGCAACAATCCAGAACAAGCATTGGAAAAACAGCATTCTCCATAGATGCGTCTCCAATCGCTTGTAAAGTAGACCAAACAGTACAATCGTCAACAACAAAAAATCTACAAGGAATGACAACATGACAGGCCACTTGAGCTCGTTTGTGTTGGACACTTGGCAGGTTTGTGCAAGCGGGGACCATTGAGCATGACCCTGAGCAACTCGTAACGTTAATACTCCGGACATGCGCAGACATCTGGAAAAAATATCACCCTTGTTATCGCTGGGAATCAAGATATCAGAGACCCGATCGTGAAGACGACGTGCTAGGAAACGCCTACCAAAGCACGCCGCAAACAAATCTACGACAATCAAAAAGCTAGTGATTGCCACGATCCTACGGTCTCGCCCCCAGACTGCGATTCTGATCGAAGATGAGGAGTCCATTAAATTAAACTTGAAGAGAGAGACGCTTACCCTCGGAGCATAAGAAGAATTGCGGCGAACCATCCCGCAAACCAACCCGAGAGCTAGTAGGAATTACCAACCACTATCGATATAGGAGACAGGAGAGTAGACGAGTCATACCAAACAACCACGAAGCCAAACCTTCATATAGAGAGGGTGAGTATCTACTTGACGTTCTCGGGATACAACCAACAACATACCTCACAATTAAATTCGGTTGACAGGTTAAAACCCACAAGGCTGTTAATGATGTTGTAGAGCGAGAGTGTCCGTGTGGCGATGTATGCCAGAAATGACCATCTCCATGGTCGCTTTCCCGTGTATATCCCCCACTCGAAATCAAAAGTAGTAAGATATTCCCATCTATCCAAGATGTGAGCCCAAGGCGTTCCTCTCGATGAACATGAAATCTTACAAATACAACCCGGCAAAAGTGTGAGCTAATTTCAAGAAATTGACTTTACAGAAATGATTCAATCCACATTGTCACGGGAAGAAAATGAAGTGCAAACCATATATTTCTAATGTATATTCTGGGGAAGATGTCATTGTTTGTGACGAGGCCTGAGACCGCGAGAACCAAAAGAATAAATGAGCGATGTGTTGGGGAGTTGGGATTGTGAGATAGGAAAAGATCCTTGATGGGGTACAGAGGAAGTTTCGTTGAGTGTGCTTTATGCAGACTGCTTATAAGCCGCAAAACAAGGTAGTAGAAAGCCCGTTAAATGCCTCGAATCGCCTAAAAATTCCGATCATCAACGTAGAAGGCCGCACACGTGTTGACATCACCGGCAGGAAAATCTGGAATTGTGAAATCAGATCAAAATAATACTATCCGAGCCCACTAGCACATGTTCAGCTGACGAGGCCTCAGGTCTCAGCGGTTGCCTCTATATGCAATTAGTCTTAGTTTGTATTCACCCGCATCAAACGAAAAATTGTCTGTAAGATGTAGAGACGAGTGTCAAGCTCCAAGTCGAGAACGACTCGGAGGCTGGGGGCCCAATGAGATCACGGGAGAGGGTGGAAGGAAAGGGGCAAACTCCATGTCCTTACTGTAGCCCATTCGAACTATTTAACTAGCACATCTGTAGCTAACGTAGTTTACTCATCTCGACGTGAAACGAGTAAGATATCTGGTATAGCGATGAGACGAGAGTCCTGGACGCCCGGAACGGCTGCTCGATCAGTAGGTGAGGTGAAAATTCGTCACCTGTGCGCAAATTTGTCTGCGCGTAAAACTTACATAAAATATGCAATAAAATGGTGTTCGATGCGAAACATGAAATGGTATCGTAGTTGAGGATTGTTGGGCGATCGCCCCCAACGGGGAGCGGTCGCCGTTATCCACACCCGGGCCCCGGGGTAACTGTGACAATAAGCGGTCAAACTGCCCTACTGCGGGCACGCCTCTCCAAAGATTTCGATTACCCTCATCCATTCCACAAAACCCGGCTTGCCGCAGTGCCTGCTACACGACTTTGAACGTGAATTTAGTTCCGGGTCTGCGCTGAGAAGGCATGACGAGCTGCGGCAATGGTGTTTTCTCATCAAGTAGTGCTGTTTTCCGGGAAGGGCTTGATCGAGGGACCGACGAGGGTGGATATGGGCCCAGCGTCGTGGACGTGCCCTAATCCAGGAGTAGCAGGAGTAGCGCGAAACATGCTAGCTGTTATAACGGATCATCAACCACTTAGAATACATACGGAAGAGCTACCAGCCCGCGCTGATGAAATGAGATGAGGATTAAATAGAATCCACTTTGTACATTAAGCCTCCATATTCTTCTTTTTCTGATGTTCGGAATAACTCCCACCCTCTTCCGAGTCATCTCCCACATTGGCATTTGATGATACCGTGTTTTGCAGGTCGATGAAACCCAGGTCAAAGTCAACCGTCGTTCCTACCGCAATTTGTATGGCCCTTCTTCATTCCGTGGTAATACACCCACAGGGTGGGAATTACCTCTAAGGCGTGGCAGATGCGAGCACTGGTCACTATGACCATCATGGTATTCAGTTGGTATTATTCTGTGATTGCGACAAGTGGCAAGCAGCCTTACTGTTGGATGAGATCTCGATAGGACCTGGAAGATGCGATAACCCTGTATAGACATAGATGAGCACCTCGAGAAAGCGGAGAGTCAAGATAAGCCTACAACACGATGACTATGAAAAGTCGCGGCAAGACACAAAGTTAGTGGTGCTAATAGAAGAGTGACCGGACATACGGTGAGGGTATTGGAATATCTACATTTGGAATGCTATCAGTAAACAGTAGATTAAAGCATCTATTTCCACTGACTACATTCCAAGGATCTGTTGACGTGATTCGACACATAAATAACCGCATTTCAAGTACGTCCAAATTTGCTCACCATTAATGTTGATGAAAGGCATTATCTGGGTAGTAAAGCATGATTCGTTCCGGTGAACCAGGCAACGTTAGGAGTAAGAGCAACATACCACATCCGGCACCTCCGACAAGATAGCGGCAGAGACCCAGAACAAGGCTTGGAGATACAGCATGTCCCATAAATGTGTCGGATCCCGCTTCCGAAACACACCGAGAACCATAGTTCCCAACAAAACAAAGTCCGAAATAAACCTCATCAAAAGGCACCACTTGTAGTCGACCATGGCAGTCATGACACAAACTCGTAGTTCCGAGGACCAATGACTGCGACCCTGAGCAACTCTCAACATTAATATTGCGGACATAGGCAGACATCTGGGAAGAGACAACCCTGGTTATAGCTGAGAATAAAGAGATCAGAGACTCGACTATGAAAAAGATGCATTAACGAAACGCCTACCATAGAATGACGCAGCTAAACCGACAAGCCAAAAAAACCCATTGAGTATCACGACCCCACGGTTCCGTCCCCATATGGCAATTCTAATCGCCGACGAGGGCCTTATCAGATGAACAATATATAAGTTAGTAGCAGTAGACCGCTCACCCCCGCAGTGTAAGAAGAAATGTGCCACTAGTTCCCCCAAGCCAAGCCGTGACCTGGGAAATTTCAATCAGGATATATGTAGAAGGGAGTGTAGTACCCAAGCCATACTAAGAGAGGACGAAGCAAAGCCTGCACAGGGAAAGCACGCGCATGAGTTTGCATGACTTTAACGGCACAGAACTAGTAGCAGATATACTTCACAATCTACTTCCCTTGTATTGTCGAATATAACAAGGGAGATAATGATGCACATGAGGGTCAACGTCCTTGTGGCGATATACACAAAATACGGCCATTTCCATGGTCGCCTTCCCGTGTACACTTGCCATTCGAAATCAAAGGTAGTGAGATATTCCCATCTATTCCAGGTGTGAGCCAAAGGCGATCCTCTCGACATACATGGAATCTCACATACATATAAAGCCCCGCAAGAGTGTGCACCACTTTCACCAAATTGGCTAGGTGAGGATAGCTCAATCTACAGTGTTCCGAGAAGGAAACAGAGATCGTACAAACCATAGGTCTCCAATGCATATTCGGTGGAGGATACCATTATTTATGATGAGAGACAATGACAACTCCCGGAGCTGAGAGGGGTATGGGGAAGAAAGATGTTTGCGAAGCCATGGGGTTTATAGGCGTGGACTTGGATTGTGCAATTGAAGTAGAACAAAGCTAGCATGCGGGAGCAATCCTCTCATGTATCACCCGTCAAATCAGATTCAGCTGTTCTCCTATTTTTGGTGCTCTTGATGTCAGAATTCATCACTTCGAATCTGATGCATCAAATCGCCTGGGTAAATCAAGGCTTGAGTGAAAAAGGCTACAGTGTTTGGGCACTCCTTCAGTTGACACCGTATCACTCCTTGACACAGCAAACTTTATCACTCTCAAATCTTGTCCGTTCACTTAACTTGACTAACAAAAGTTAATCTGTTATGTCTACTCTATACATATAAACAATCACAGATTTTTTGAACAAGTTGTTAGGGCAGCATACTGGTCATTACACCAAATTTAGCATTTTTTTGATTGTACCAACTTTTCGACCACTCATGTACAGATATTCTGATAGATTACAGTGGTTCTAAAATTAGGCATGAGGCGTGCTGACATTAGCAACAATTTGACTACATAAATGAGGAAATCGGGCAACAATTGGTGTCATGAGAAATCAGACAAAACAGATGAACGCGAATCTGCGTGACATTTGTGTGAAAGCCCGATCCGATCGACCTCGCATCCCCTGACATATCACTTTGGATTGACAGCTGATTAGCCGTGTGGGAACGTAGATAAGACGGTACCGTAACCCCGGCAAAAAATCAAAACCCCGAGGCCAAAGAGTCAGCCACTGGCATCCAAGTCGGATTGAACAATAGCAGGGCCACAGAAGCATCACAAGCCATTTATTGCTCCCCCAGTGTCGGAGTTAGGACTACGGGAACAGTCCCGAAAAAACCTGCAGACTCGGAGGAGGTGATCCCCACGGTTTCCCACTCCTGGAAGACGGGGTAACGCCACAAATGACTCGGGCCACGTAACACGCATCTCCACATCACATACCCTGACATTGCCATTGACTACTACAACTTCCGCTGGACGAAGGCGTAGCGGTCTTCCCTCACTGATCAAAAGTCCCGTGATCAACTATTCAGGTAGTACAGCAGTGGCCCAAAACCGTATGGTCCATATGCCAGTGGGCCCATGCGATGCCACAGTTTGAAACGCTGCACAGCAGAAATGTCGGTGCCGCCAACAAAACTAATAGAGGGGCTACCTATTGGATCTGATCTGATGGATCCGAGTTTCCATCTAAGAATACAACAGAAAGAATAAGGGTGCTGAATCACGTCTAGCGCCCATACATCCATCAACACGGGGATCAGAGTGAGAATTTGTCTCCTCGCCACTCCAGAACGCCAAGTACCTACGTCTGATTTGTCTTGATGTCGTATACCAGCACGACATCTCCCAGCATTCTAATAGAGCCCCATCCTACTCACGAACACGATTTCTCTGATTGCGTCTTCCTCCAAAGTTTGATTCGAAAGTTGATACTTTGGAGCTAGACCTGTGGCGACGTCTCTTCTCTGAAACAAGGTCGTTTTTCCTTTAATCTTATTCGATACCGTAATCCGGGAGTGATTGCACTACGCTGCAAGGCTATCAATAGAAATTAAAAAATAACATTTCTCACAAGTTGTCTGCGGCGGCTCTCGCCGCACCACTGCCCCACGCTGCGTACAATTTGTCTCTGCCATGTTCTCGCCCCGTCGATCACAGAAGCATTAGATAGAAATCGTTTTCCCGAGGAAGTCTGGAGGCAGAAAGAATCATTGAAGCTGCACGCTCCGTGCACTGAGGACTGACGGGGGAAACCGATTTAAGACTCATCTCAGCAGCCGCGGCATCACCAGGATTTCAAGATGCGTACGTATTCTGTTGTACTATTCACCCTCGAATTTCCAGATATCGCCGATTAAATAGAAGTGATTTTTGTGCCCTATTCCGGATTCGGTTGTGCAAAGGCCTCTTGAGCGGGGTTGACGCAACCACCACAGCCCTTCCAGGTTCCGCCGAAACGTCCTGGCATGGTGATCCTCGGTCGAGCTTATTCAGGGCAGCATGATGTCCTCAGAAAGTCCAGTGAGGGTGATAAGTTGAATGTGCCAAGAGAGAAAAGGGTGATTTCGTGGATTGCTCTGTACGATACCGTCAGAGTTGAAATTTAGGCGACTTGTTGAACAAAATACGTCATATGGAGTAATATATTAATAATAAATAAAAATTAGTTTTCTCCTCAGTTTCATGTTCTGAAGGCCCTCAGTGTATCGCGCGTTCCAGGCAAAATCCTTCAATAACCACGCTCCTGCGTGCCTCTAGCCTCCCCAATTCTTTCCACACCTCACCACGCCCACGCTATCCTTTAGACGCCCATCCAGAACAGCAGCAGCCGACGTCAACATCGACTGTCAACGATGCCGAGATTGCCCACTTTTCGCGCCTCTCAGCGTTATGGTGGGACGAGTGCGGCGAATTTTCTCTCCTTCACAAGATGAATGCGCACCGGATTCGCTTCATCCGCGAAAAGGTGCTCGAGGTGTTGCGCGCAGCAGACCATGACGAGTCCTCCATTGCCATGCGGGCGCTCGAGCCCGAGCCGAGCCGCGTATTGGAGGGGCTGGACGTTCTGGACGTCGGATGTGGTGGTGGGATACTATCCGAGGCCCGTTTTTTTTTCTCTTTCGACCGGGGAATTAGCATCTTTACGCATATATGTATATATTATCAGAGTCTTGCTCGTCTAGGCGCAAATACGCTCGCTATCGATGCGTCGGGGGAGAACATTTGCGTCGCGTCACGCCATGCCTCTGCCGACCCAGGCCTCGCAATGCTGACATTCCGCCATGCATCCGCTAAGGTGCTCGTGCAGGAGCCGAAACGATTCGATATCGTTTGTTCGATGGAGGTCATCGAACACGTAGATAACCCGGCGGCATTTCTGAGGTCGTGCGCGGAGCTGGTCAAGGTAGGCAACGCACACTATAACCCTTCTTCCTCTCTAACCCTTTTTCACTCTCACTTCTTCCAGCCAGGCGGCCATCTCTTCCTGTCGACGATTGCACGAACGCCGCTCTCTTATCTCCTCACAATCGTAGCAGCCGAGAAGGTTTTCCGGCTGATCGAACCTGGCACCCACACCTTCTCGAAAATTATCAATCCTGAGGAGCCCGTCGGTTTCTTTACCAAGCCTCTCGAACAGGGCGCGTGTCCCTGGATTTCCCGGACATATGCGTATGGGCTGCCTACGCGCGTGGAGGCCGAACTACGCGGGTTGGCTTACGTTCCATGGCGCGGTGACTGGGTCTTGGCACCCCGCAGCCCCGCTCGACGACACCTTGGTCAACACAAGCGAACTACTTGTTTTGGGTACGGAGACCCAAGGATACATAACGCCGCGCACTTTTACATAGAACTCTTCTCTGAACCACGTGGCCGAGCACGTGTTCGACTAGAAGGGATACCGTTTGATAGACTAGCTTTCGAAAGAAGAAGTTTCGTTGATGTTATTGTCGGGTCTGCCACTATCATTGGGGATAATAATACTGTACACGTGTGGGCAAGAACTTATGAGATACAAGGAAATGACGGTCATTGAGGGCTATGATGGGAGGCGTTCACCCCAAGCAAGGCGTTGTCTGTGCGCTCGATCCGTAGGTGAGGTGAAAATTCGTCACCTGTGCAAATTTGTCTGCGCGTGAAACTTATATAAAATATGCAATAAAATGGTGTTCGATGCGAAACATGAAATGGTATCGTAGTTGAGGATTGTTGGGCGATCGCCCCCAACCGGGGAGCGGTCGCCGTTATCCACGCCGGGGTCGCCCTCGGCCCGGGGGTAATGTGACGATAGGCACGTCTTTCCAAAAATTTCGATTACCCTCATCTATTCCACAAAACCCGGCTTACCGAAGTGGCTGCTACACGACTTTGAACGTGAATTTATTTCCGGGTCTGCGCTGAGAAGGCTTGACGAGCTGCGGCAACGGTGTTTTCTCATCAATTAGTGCTGTTTTCCGGGAAGGGCTTAATCGAGGGACCGACGAGGGTGGATATGGGCCCAGCGTCGTGGACGTGCCCTAATCTAGAAGTAGCAGGAGTAGCACGAAATATGCTAGCTGTTATAATGGATCACCACTTAGAATAAATGCGGAAGAGCTACCAGCCCGCGCTGATGAAATGAGATGAGGATTAAATAGAATCCACTTTCTACATTAAGCCTCCATATTCTGATGTTCGGAATAACTCCTACCCTCTTCCGAGTCGTCTCCCACATTGGCATGTGATGATACCGTGTTTTTCAGGTCGATGAAACCCAGGTCAACCTCAACCGTCTTTCCTACCGCAATTTGTATGGCCCGTCCATTCCGTGGTAATACACCCACAGGGTGGGAATTACCTCTAAGGCCCGGGCGTGGCGGATGCGAGCACTGGTCACTATGACCATCACGGTATTCAGTTGGTATTATTCTGTGATTGCGACAAGTGGCAAGCAGCCTTACTGTTGGATGAGATCTCGATAGGACCTGGAAGATGCGATAGCCCTGTATAGACATAGATGAGCACTTCGAGAAAGCGGAGAATCAAGATAAGCCTACACCACGATGACTATGAACAAGCCGCGGCAAGACACAAAGTTAGTGGTGCTAATAGAAGAGTGACCGGACATACGGTGAGGGTATTGGAATATCTACATTTCGAATGATTTCAGTGAACAGTGGATTAAAGCATCTATTTCCACTGACTACATTCCAAGCATCTGTTGACATGATTCAACACATAAATAACCGCATTTCAAGTACGTCCAAATTTGCTCACCATTAATGTTGATGAAAGGCAATATCTGGATAGTAAAGCATGATTCGTTCCGGTGAACTAGGCAACAATAGGAATAAGGGTGACATACCACATCCGGCACCTCCGACAAGATAGCGGCAGAGATCCAGAACAAGGCCTGGAGATACAGCATGTCCCATAAATGTGTTGGATCCCGCTTCCGAAGCACACCGAGAACCATAGTTCCCAACAAAACAAAGTCCGAAATAAACCTCATCAAAAGGCACCACTTGTACTCGTCCGTGGAAGTCACGACACAAGCTCGAAGTTCCGAGGACCAATGACTGCGACCCTGAGCAACTCTCAACATTAATATTGCGGACATAGGCAGACATCTGGGAAGAGACAACCCTGGTTATAGCTGAGAATAAAGAGATCAGAGACTGAAAAAGATGCATTAACGAAACACCTACCATAGAATGACGCAGCTAAACCGACAAACCAAAAAAACCCATTGAGTATCACGGCCCCACGGCTCCGTCCCCATACGGCAATTCTGATCGCCGACGAGTGCCTTATCAGATGAACAATATATAAGTTAATAGCAGTAGACCGCTCACCCCCGGAGTGTAAGAAGAAATGTGCCACTAGTTGTCCCAAGCCAAGCCGTGACCTGGGAAATTTCAATCAGGATATATGTAGAAGAAGGGAGTGTAGTAGCTAAGCCATACTAAGAGAGGACGAAGCAAAGCCTGCACAGGGAAAGGTTGAGCACGCGCATGAGTTAGCATGACATTAGCAGCACAGAACTAGCAGATATACCTCACAATCTACTTCCCTTGTAATGTCGGATATAACAAGGGAGATAATGATGCACATGAGGGTCAACGTCCTTGTGGCGATATACGCAAAATACGGCCACTTCCATGGTCGCCTTCCCGTGTACACTTGCCATTCGAAATCAAAGGTAGTGAAATATTCCCATCTATTCCAGGTGTGAGCCAAAGACGATCCTCTCGACATACATGGAATCTCACATACATATAAAGCCCCGCAAGAGCGTGTACCACTTTCACCAAATTGACTAGGTGAGGATAGCTCAATCCACAGTGTTCCGAGAAGGAAACAGAGATTGTACAAACCATAGGTCTCCAATGCATATTCGGTGGAGGATACCATTATTTATGATGAGAGACAATGACAACTCCCGGAGCTGAGAGGGGTATGGGGAAGAAAGATGTTTGCGAAGCCATGGGGTTTATAAGCGTGGACTTGGATGTGTGCAATTGAAGTAGAACAAAGCTAGCATGCGGGAGCAATCCTCTCATGTATCACCCGTCAGATCAGATTCAGCTGTTCTCCTATTTTTGGTACTCTTGATGTCAGAATTCATCACTTCGAATCTGATGCATCCAATCGCCTGGGTAAATCAAGGGTTGAGTAAAAAAGGCTACCGTCTTGAGTTTTGTCCGCGTCAAAACGAGACCCCTAGTCTGCAGATTGCCTTGACACTACAGTACTCCTGGAACAGCTCGCCACCTGATGCTCAATAACCCCGGCAAAACCCCGAGGCCAAAGAGTCAGCCATCCAAGTCGGATCGAACAATAGCATCCGGGCCACAGAAGCATCACAAACCATTTATTGCTCCCCCAGTGCCGGAGTTAGGACTACGGGAACAGTCCCGGACATCGGCCGACTCGTCGGAGGTGATCACCACGGTTTCCCACTCCTGGAAGACGGGGTAACGCCACAAATGACTCGGGCCCACGTAGCACGCATCTCCAC
Organism: Lactifluus volemus; assembly: GCA_022376515.1. Lineage (NCBI taxonomy): Eukaryota > Fungi > Basidiomycota > Agaricomycetes > Russulales > Russulaceae > Lactifluus > Lactifluus volemus. Next base: position 122,887 of record WTXI01000032.1, read on the forward strand.
ATCACATACCCTGACATTGCCATTGACTACTACAACTTCCGCTGGACGAAGGCGTAGCGGTCTTCCCTCACTGATCAAAAGTCCCGTGATCAACTATTCAGGTAGTACAGCAATGGCCCAAAACCGTATGGTCCATATGCCAGTGGGCCCATGCGATGCCACAGTTTGAAACGCTGCATAGCAGAAATGTCGGCGCCGCTTGCCTCGAGGATGTAGTTACCTTGCTTGCAAGGTATTCTGTAGAAGTCGCCTTCTTACTAATCCTTTATGTCATGCTTCTCACGTGGCCCTTTCCTTTTTGAGTCTTCCGTCCTTCCTTTTTTGTTAACCAGGTGCGGGTTTCGCCGAACTACCTTCCTTTTCTGGATGTCCCGCGACATAAAAAACTTACGAGAGTTCTCGTAACGAGTATGTTGTTCACACGGTACCATGACTCCCATCATGCTCTGATTGGTGAACGAGTGAGCGAACGAGTGAGCTGAGAAACCTGATCATGTTTGGGTTGAGATCTGGACACTGTGGGTGATCGTTGATTAGGACCCCATTTCTGTTCATTTGGTCCTGGGACAAGCCATGCTTTTGGTGCAACCGGACATGAATATACCTCACGGATTATGATTCATGATTGCTGTTGACAAACAACCCCAATATCTTCTGAATGTTGCGCCGCACTCCACCTCGGGTGCCATCTCATCAAGAAGACCAGGGCAGGCTGTGGTGCATCTTCTCCGTGAATTGATTTTACCAGTCTCAGGCAGAGGCAGAGCTGCTAACATGCCCTCTCGCACATATACAACTAGGTCTGACTTTGTGTACATGGCTCCACCATCTTTGGTGCGCTGCAGAATGATAGCGGAGGAAAGGTGTTGTTGCAGACCGCGTACGATCAAGTTCCCTTGTACCGTGAGTCCCTATTCGATGCGAATGGCGGCACATAGCCATGGGGTCTCTGGTGATTCTGGTCATTGGGCTACTGGTACGCGGGATATTTGCTGTCACAAAGCGTCCGAAAAAGGGGCCGTTGCTGAAGCTACTGCCGTCCAGTAGCCGTCGGTCTTTGTTCCAGCTTTCACAGAACTCCTGCCTTCCCTCCTTCTGGCGTGCTCAAGCCTGCCATGCTATCACCCCACAGTGGACATCGACTAGATCATCCCAATAACGGGCACAGTCACATCCACGGCAACATCATGATACTACGCCACGATCGCCGGTGGTAATCGCCCCACCATCATCCTCCTCCGCATCCAGTATCTGTGCCGCCTCCTGCCACACGTATACCCACATCACCGCAGCCCGGTTTCAGTGGGCCCTCACCTACTTCGGCAACCCATGGAATCAATTGGCGGGTTTGGACTCAATGTTCAATGCGCTTGCTGCTCAAGCACCTGCAAGGATTGACCATCTTGCGGCGATCCATGCTGCCAAGGCTGTCATACAAAGTGCACAATAACAACAGCAAGCGCAAGTTGTCAAGTCACATTCCCTGCGGCTCGCCCGGTGTCAATGCAGGTTCCCCGGCAGACGGTGAGTACGATCGCGGACCGGATGGCGGTGGCTATGAGTAGTATTGGCGGTGATAGCTCTGGGCGCGGAGGGGGTGAGCTGTTCCAAAATACCATCAACGCGGACCTTGGGACCTAACGAAAATAACACCCTGGATCAGCATTTTGATGTCACGGTCATTCATCCCGACGTACTAACACGGTAACACCATTCATAACGCTATTATCGCGTTCCCTGAGGCCGTCTGTGCCAGCCATTTGGCCTTTCGACGGCACCTCATGGTCGGAGTCATGGAAACCCCTCCCCTTGTTGTCCTTACAGACACAGATGAATCAGTGTGCGCCAAGCGACGTGCCGATCACAGGCGTCAGGATCTCGGATGGCCGCAAATGCAGCGCCAGAGCGATCCCTACACCAAGGACATCGACGTGACCTGAGCGGTTCCCCTCGGTGACGGGGTGACACAGGGAAGCCCCTCGAATGTCTGCTAGACACATGGATGGACCTGGAGGTATTCCGAGCCCTTTTGGCCATGGTGGCCCTCAACGAACGTATTGAGGTTGAGCTCCTTCCAGACCTGGAACTTCGTCTCAACTTCGAGCTTCGCAATGATGTCGAGCGCTTGGATCAGATACTCTCTTCTGGCGACGTCAATCTTGATGTCCTCTCTTCACCCCCTTGAGAATACGCTGATAGCATTGATGCTCATGACTGACCAGCGGTCCACCGCTGTGAAAAGGTAGGTATCGACGACTCCGTGATGTAGAAAGGCATCCCAATGATGCTGCTATCTTCACACAGCACAAAAACTTGTGGGACAGGCACGCGGCATTCGGGAGGAGTTGTGGGATGTGCATTGTATCTCAGGATGGCAGCGAGTACGGTATATTCCCTCTCGACTTGGTGAGCAGTCCTAGATACTGGTGTTCCTGCTGGTTTCTTGCGAAGCACAAAGCGCTCTCCTCTTATCATAAGATGGTCAGAAGAAGTGGGAATGGCAGTGAAAATGACCCTGACCTCGCATCCGTCAGGAAGTATGTTGGGTTGGACTGTCCAGCAAGTTAGGCCGGGACCGCGAACCCTCATGGGATCTCTATCGTAGCGTGAACCCCGAATGATGTTATGTCTAAACCAAGTACAGTTGAATCATAGCTAGCAGTTCCTGAACTCTCAAAGTTCCTCCGACGTGCATATCGCAGGTACAGGGGATGTTGTAAAGAAAGAGGGAAAGCGGGAATGACCGTTGAAACGCAGATAAGAAGGGGTGGCAGGGCCTGAACTTATGACGTTCGTGGAGAGATTGGATGAAGATTCTATCCCTCCAAGCAAGGTTTCTGCCGACTTGGGGATGAAGTCGCGTTGTCTATGCTTATCTCAGCGTCGGGTAACTTCGCTACGCTTCCCACGCTGTCATCCTGACCGCTGTCCCAATCCCCATTCCAGCGCCAACAAAACTAATAGAAGGGCTACCTATTGGATCTGATCTGATGGATCCGAGTTTCCCTCTAAGAATAGGGTGCTGAATCACGTCTAGCGCCCATACATCCATCAACACGGGGATCAGAGTGAGAATTTGTCTCCTCGCCATGAGTCCAGAACGCCAAGTACCCACGTCTGACCTTGTCTTGATGTTGCTCGTATACCAGCACGACATCTCCCAGCATTCTTACCCCATCCTACTCACGAACATGACTTCTGATTCCGTCTTCCCTCCAAAGTTCTGGGCCGTACTCTTTCGGGATATCCCATGGCTGCCTACGAAATGGTGATCCTAGGAGACTATGCGATTCGAAAGTTGATGCTTTGGAGCTAGACCTGTGGCGACGTCTCTTCTCTGAAACAAGGTCGTTTTTCCTTTAATCTTATTCGATACCGTAATCCGGGAGTGATTGCACTACGCTGCAAGGCTATCAATAGAAATTAAAAAATAACATTTCTCACAAGTTGTCTGCGGCGGCTCTCGCCGCACCACTGCCCCCACGCTGCGTACAATTTGTCTCTGCCATGTTGTCGCCCCGTCGATCACAGAGGCATTAGATAGAAATCATTTTCTCGAGGAGGTGTGGAGGCGGAGAGAATCACTGAAGCTGCGCCCTCCGTGCACTGAGGACTGACGGGGGAAACCGATTTAAGACTCATCAAAGCAGCCGCGGCATCACCAAGATTTCAACATGCGTACGTATTCTGTTGTGCTATTCACCCTCGAATTTCCAGTTATCGCTGATTAGATAGACAGTGATTTTTGTGCCCTATTCCGGATTCGGTTGTTCAAAGACCTCTTGAGCGGGGTTGACGCAACCACCACAGCCCTTCCAGGTTCCGCCGAAACGTCCTGGCATGGTGATCCTCGGTCGAGCTTATTCAGGGCAGCATGATGTCCTCAGACAGTCCAGTGGGGGTAATAAGTTGAATGTGCCAAGAGAGAAACGGGAGATTTCGTGGAATGCTCTGTACGATACCGTCAGAGTTGAAATTTAGGCCACTTGTTGAACAAAATACGTCATATGGAGTAATATATTAATAATAAATAAAAATTAGTTTACTCTGGCGCTCACGCTTTCATGTCTCTGAAGGCCCTCAGTGGTATCGCAGGCAAAATCCTTCAATAACCACGCTCCTGCGTGCCTCTAGCCTCCCCAATTCTTTCCACACCTCACCACGCCCACGCTATCCTTTAGACTCCCATCCAGAACAGCAGCAGCCGACGCTAACATCGACTGTCAACGATGCTGAGATTGCCCACTTTTCGCGCCTCTCAGCGTTATGGTGGGATGAGCGCGGCGCATTTTCTCTCCTTCACAAGATGAACGCGCACCGTATTCACTTCATCCGCGAAAAGGTGCTCGAGGTGTTGCGCGCAGCAGACCATGACGGGTCCTCCATTGCCATGCGGGCGCTCGAGCCCGACTCGAGCCGCGTACTGGACGTTCTGGACGTCGGATGTGGTGGTGGGATACTATCCGAGGCCCGTTTTTTTTTCTCTCTCGACCGGGGAATTAGCATCTTTACGCATATATGTATATATTATCAGAGTCTGCTCGTCTAGGCGCAAATACGCTCGCTATCGATGCGTCGGGGGAGAACATCGGCGTCGCGTCACGCCATGCCTCTGCCGACCCAGGCCTCGCAATGCTGACATTCCGCCACGCATCCGCTGAGGTGCTCGTGCAGGAGCCGAAATGATTCGATGTCGTTTGTTCGATGGAGGTCATCGAACACGTAGATAACCCGGCGGCATTTCTGAGGTCGTGCGCGGAGCTGGTCAAGGTGGGCAACGCACACGATAACCCTTCTTCTTCCTCTCTAACCCTTTTTCACTCTCACTTCTTCCAGCCAGGCGGCCATCTCTTCCTGTCGACGATTGCACGAACGCCGCTCTCTTATCTCCTCACAATCGTAGCGGCCGAGAAGGTTTTCCGGCTGATCGAACCTGGCACCCACACCTTCTCGAAAATTATCAATCCTGAGGAGCCCGTCGGTTTCTTTACCAAGCCTCTCGAACAGGGCGCGCGTCCCTGGATTTCCCGGACATATGCGTATGGGCTGCCTACACGCGTGGAGGCCGAACTACGCGGGTTGGCTTACGTTCCATGGCGCGGTGACTGGGTCTTGGCACCCCGCAGCCCCGCTCGACGACGCCTTGGTCAACACAAGCGAACTACTTGTTTTGGGTACGGAGACCCAAGGATACATAACGCCGCGCACTTTTACATAGAACTCTTCTCTGAACCACGTGGCCGAGCACGTGTTCGACTACCTCGCGTCGACCAGCGAGGAGAAGGGATACCGTTTGATAGACTAGCTTTCGAAAGAGGAAGTTTCGTTGATGTTATTGTCGGGTCTGCCACTATCATTGGAGATAATAATACTGTACACGTGTGGGCAAGAATTTATGAGATACAAGGAAATGACGGTCAGTGCCAGTGAGGGCTATGATGGGAGGTGTTCACCCCAGACAAGGCGTTGTCTGTGCGCTCGATCCGTAGGTGAGGTGAAAATTCGTCACTTGTGCGCAAATTTTCTGTGCGTAAGACTTACATAAAATATGCAATAAAATGGTGTTCGATGCGAAACATGAAATGGTATCGTAGTTGAGGATTGTTGGGCGATCGCCCCAACCGGGGAGCGGTCGCCGTTATCCACGCCGGGGTCGCCCTCGGCCCGGGGGTAACTGTGACGATAGCGGTTAAACTGCCCCACTCTGCGGGCACGTCTTTCCAAAGATTTCGATTACCCTCATCTATTCCACAAAAAACGGCTTGCCAAAGTGGCTGCTACACGACTTTGAACGTGAATTTAGTTCCGGGTCTGCGCTGAGAAGGCTTGACGAGCTGCGGCAACGGTGTTTTCTCATCAATTAGTGCTGTTTTCCAGGAAGGGCTTAATCGAGGGACCGACGAGGGTGGATATGGGCCCAGCGTCGTGGACGTGCCCTAATCTAGGAGTAGCAGGAGTAGCGCGAAACATGCTAGCTGTTATATCGGATCATCAACCACTTAGAATAAATACGGAAGAGCTACCAGCCCGCGCTGATGAAATGAGATGAGGATTGAATAGAATCCACTTTGTACATTAAGCCTCCATATTCTTCTTTTTCTTATGTTCGGAATAACTCCCACCCTCTTCCGAGTCGTCTCCCACATTGGCATGTGATGATACGGTGTTATTCAGGTCGATGAAATCCCGGTCAAACTCAACCGTCGTTCCTACCGCAAACTGTATGGCCCGTCCATTCCGTGGCAATACACCCACAGCGTCGGAATTACTAATAAGACGTGGCAGATGCGAGCCGCGGGACTGGTCACTATGACCATCATGGTATTCAGTTGGTATTATTCTGTGATGGCAAGCAGCCTTACTGTTGGATGAGATCTCGATAGGACCTGGAAGATGCGATAGCCCTGTATAGACATAGATGAGAATTTCGAGAAAGCGGAGAATCAAGATAAGCCTACACCACGATGACTATGAAAAGTCGCGGCAAGTCACAAAGTTAGTTGCGCTAATAGAAGAGTGACCGGACATACGGTGAGGGTATTGGAATATCTACATTTGGAATGTTTCAGTAAACAGTAGATTAAAGCATCTATTTCCACTGACTATATTCCAAGCATCTGTTGACGTGATTCGACACATAAATAACCGCATTTCGAGTACGTCCAAATTTGCTCACCATTAATGTTGATGAAAGGCATTATCTGTATAGTAAAGCATGATTCGTTCCGGTGAACTAAGCAACAATAGGAATAAGGGTGACATACCACATCCGGCACCTCCGACAAGATAGCGGCAGAGATCCAGAACAAGGCCTGGAGATACAGCATGTCCCATAAATGTGTTGGATCCCGCTTCCGAAGCACACCGAGAACCATAGTTCCCAACAAAACAAAGTCCGAAATAAACCTCATCAAAAGGCACCACTTGTATTCATCCGTGGAAGTCACGACACAAGCTCGAAGTTCCGAGGACCAATGACTGCGACCCTGAGCAACTCTCAACATTAATATTGCGGACATAGGCAGACATCTGGGAAGAGACAACCCTGGTTATGGCTGAGAATAAAGAGATCAGAGACTGAAAAAGATGCATTAACGAAAGGCCTACCATAGAATGACGCAGCTAAACCGACAAGCCAAAAAAACCCATTGAGTATCACGGCCCCACGGCTCCGTCCCCATACGGCAATTCTAATCGCCGACGAGTGCCTTATCAGATGAACAATATATAAGTTAATAGCAGTAGACCGCTCACCCCCGGAGTGTAAGAAGAAATGTGCCACTAGTTGTCCCAAGCCAAGCCGTGACCTGGGAAATTTCAATCAGGATATATGTAGAAGAAGGGAGTGTAGTAGCTAAGCCATACTAAGAGAGGACGAAGCAAAGCCTGCACAGGGAAAGGTTGAGCACGCGCATGAGTTAGCATGACATTAGCAGCACAGAACTAGCAGATATACCTCACAATCTACTTCCCTTGTAATGTCGAATATAACAAGGGAGATAATGATGGACGTGAGGGTCAACGTCCTTGTGGCGATATACGCAAAATACGGCCATTTCCATGGTCGCCTTCCCGTGTACACTTGCCATTCGAAATCAAGGGTAGTGAGATATTCCCATCTATTCCAGGTGTGAGCCAAAGGCGATCCTCTCGACATACATGGAATCTCACATACATATAAAGCCCCGCAAAAGTGTGCACCGCTTTCACCAAATTGGCTAGGTGAGGATAGCTCAATCCACAGTGTTCCAAGAAGGAAACAGAGATCGTACAAACCGTAGGTCTTCAATGCATATTCGGTGGAGGATACCATCATTTATGATGAGAGACAATGACAACTCCTGGAGCTGAGAGGGTATGGGAAGAAAGATGTTTGCGAAGCCATGGGTTTATAGGCGTGGATGTGTTATGAAGTAGAACAAAGTAGCATACGGAAGCAGCCGTCAGATCAGATTTCAGCTGTTCCGAGTCTCTATTTTGTGCTCGTGATGCCAGAGTCCATCACCTCTATTCGCAATTTTGAATTGAATCGAGGTAAATTGTATAATACCATGACTACGCGCTTCGAATCTGATGCATCAAATTGCCTGGGTAAATCAAGGGTCGAGTGAAAAAGGCTACCTTCTTGAGTCTCGTCCGTGCCAAAATGAACCTTAGTCTGCAGAATTGCCTTGATACTACTGGAAGGAGCTTCAGTTCCCCTTCTTGGAAGAGCTCGTCAGTCCTAATGGTCAATAACCCCGGTAACAAATCAAAACCCCGAGGCCAAAGAGTCAGCCATCGGGCAAGTCGGGTCGAACAACAGCACCCGGGCCACAGAAGCACCACAGATCGAAGCCATTTATAGCTCCGCAAGTGCCGGAACACGGAGGAGGTGGATCCCACGGACAAGGTAACAACCACAAATGACCTAACACGTATCTCTACATCACAACCCTGACATTGCATTGACTACTATGTCAGGATCGCGATTGCGATGTGAGGACAATCAGCAAATTACTATACATTCATTCAATTAGACTATTCAGTACAGGCTAGTTAGGACACTAGTTTAGCTCTTTCACTTTCTCCAGATGGCAATCCCGTCTTTATCTCCTTTAGTATACATGCCTGTCTGGCTTAGGGCCATATATACTGCCCTTATTAGTCTCTAGGCACCTCAGTTCTCGTGCTGTCAGTGCGCATCGCACAAGTGATACTGACGTGAGAACCACTGTTATTGCTGGTTACACTTACTACTCACCTAAAGTAGAGTACTTTATTCTCACCCCTTAGGTGAATATATTAGTCTCGTGCTAACACACGCGAGTGACACTGAGATACACTTATTACTTATTATTGTCCCTTAGAACGATCTCACACTCGCTACTTTAACTATATACTACAACTTCCGCTCAGGCTGATCAAAAGTCCCGTGACTAACTTTGTGTTCTTGCACGCATAAACTATCCAAGTAGTACAGCACTGGCAGTGGCCCCAAACCGCAATGGTCCATACGCCAGTGCGCCCATGCGATGCCGCAGTTTGAAACGCTGCACAGCAAAAATGTCGGCGCCGCCAAAAAAACTAATAGAAGGGCCACCTATTGGATCTGATGTGTGGATCCGAGTTTCCCTCTAAGAATACAACAGAACGAATAAAGGTGCTGAACCACGTCTAACGCCAATGCTCCATGTGCCATATGAGGTTTTCTTACAAGCTGTTCCGGATATTTACAAATCAAGACGCGTCGAGAACATCCGTCAACACGGGGATCAGAGTGAGAATTTGTCTCCTCGCCATGAGTCCAGAATGCCAAGTACCTACGTCTGACCTTGTGTTGGTGTTGCCAGCACGACTTCTCCCCAGCATTCTTACAAGAGCCCCATCCTACTCACGAGCACGACCTCTGATTGCGTCTTCCCTCCAAAGTTCTGCGCCGTACTCTTTCGGGATAACCTATTCCATTTTCGCTGCCTACGAAATGGTGATCTCATAGGAGACTATGCGATTCGAACGTCGATACTTTGGAGCTAGACCTGTGGCGATGTCTCTTCTCTGAAACAAGGTCGTTTTTCCTTTAATCTTATTCGATACAGTAATCCGGCCGGGAATGATTGCACTACGCTGCAAGGCTATCAGTAGAAATTAAAAAATAACATTTCTCACAAGTTGTCGGCGGCGCTCTCGCCGTACCACTGCCCCATGCAACGTAGAAATTGTCTCTGCCATGTTGTCGCCCCGTCGATCACAGAAACATAAGATAGCAATCGTTTTCCAGAGGAGGTCTGGAGGCATAGAGAATCACTGAAGACAGCCCGCTCCGTGCACCGAGAACTGACGGGGGAAACAGATTTAATACGCATCAAAGCAGCCGCGGCATCATGACCTTCTGTCGAGCTTATTCAGGGAAGCGAGATGTCCTCAGAAAGTCCAGTGAGGGTAATAAGTTGAATGTGCCAAGAGAGAAAAGGGTGATTTCGTGGAATGCTCTGTACGATACCGCCAGAGTTGAAATTTAGGCGACTTGTTGAACAAAATACGTCATATGGAGTAATATATTAATAACAAATAAACATTAGTTTACGGCGCTCACGCTTTCATGTCTCTGAAGGCCCTCAGTGGTATCGCGCGTTCCAGGCAAAATCCTTCAATAACCACGCTCCTGCGTGCTTCTAGCCTCCCCAATTCTTTCCACACCTCACCACGCCCACGCTATCCTTTAGACTCCCATCCAGAACAGCAGCAGCAGTTGACGCCAACATCGACTGTCAACGATGCCGAGATTGCTCACTTTTCGCGCCTCTCAGCGTTATGGTGGGACGAGCGCGGCGAATTTTCTCTCCTTCACAAGATGAACGCACACCGTATTCGCTTCATCCGCGAAAAGGTGCTCGAGGTGTTGCGCGCAGCAGACCATGACGGGTCCTCCGTTGCCATGCGGGCGCTCGAGCCCGAGTCGAGCCGCGTATTGGAGGGGCTGGACGTTTTGGACGTCGGGTGTGGTGGTGGGATACTATCCGAGGCCCGTTTTTTTTTTTTCTCTCGACCGGGGAATTAACATCTTTACGCATATATGTCTATATTATCAGAGTCTTGCTCGTCTAGGCGCAAGTACGCTCGCTATCGATGCGTCGGGGGAGAACATCGGCGTCGCGTCACGCCATGCCGCTGCCGACCCAGGCCTCGCGATGCTCACTTTCCGCCATGCATCCGCTGAGGTGCTCGTGCAGGAGCCGAAACGATTCGATATCGTTTGTTCGATGGAGGTCATCGAACACGTAGATAACCCGGCGGCATTTCTGAGGTCGTGCGCGGAGCTGGTCAAGGTGGGCAACGCACACGATAACCCCTCTTCTTCCTCTCTAACCCTTTTTTACTCTCACTTCTTCCAGCCAGGCGGCCATCTCTTCCTGTCGACGATTGCACGAACACCGCTCTCTTATCTCCTCACAATCGTAGCGGCAGAGAAGGTTTTCCGGTTGGTCGAACCTGGCACCCACACCTTCTCGAAATTCATTAATCCTGAGGAGCTCGTCGGTTTCTTTACCAAGCCTCTCGAACAGGGCGCGCGTCCCTGGATCTCCCGGACATATGCGTATGGGCTGCCTACGCGCGTGGAGGCCGAACTACGCGGGTTGGCTTACGTTCCATGGCGGGGTGACTGGGTCCTGGCACCCCGCTCGACGACGCCTTGGTCAACACAAGCGAACTACTTATTTTGGGTACGGAGACCCAAGGATACATAACGCCGCGCACTTTTACATGGAACGCTTCTCTGAACCACGTGGCCGAGCACGTGTTCGACTGTACTTCGCCGGTCCTCGCGTCGACTAGCGAGGAGAAAGGGATACCTTTTGATAGACTAGCTTTCGAAAGAGGAAGTTTCGTTGATGTAATTGTCCGGTCTGCCACTATCATTGGGGATAATAATACTGTACACGTGTGGGCAAGAACTTATGAGATACAAGGAAATGACGGTCCATGAGGGCTATGATGGGAGGCGTTCACCCCAAACAAGGCGTTGTCTGTGTGCCCGGGTCACGCCGAGCAGAGCCACCCAGATCATCCATACTGCAACCATAGACGCGAGGGCAAAGAGAGTGCGTAAGGTGGTACGCCATTTCCAAGAGACAGGACTTTCAGACGTAAAGATGATCTCATAGCAACGCTTGTGCCACCCACGGTTCAACCATCGAAGATCATGCGCAAGTGCTTCTGCCTGACGTACATGAAAAAATAAATTAGTATAGCACGGTTATATGAGCCCCTTTGTACGTTGTGCAAAGCTACATTACCTTTTGGCGACTGGAATCGTACACAAGTCGGACCTGAGCTGCCTGGGTGCGAATAGCAGGCAGGCGAGCCTCTAGCTCTGCGAGCACGCGTAGCGACTCCGCGAGCTCATGATCGATTTCTGGAACATGTGTCATATCTTGGCCTACTCGACGGTACTTCCGCTGTAAATTCACGTAGGCCGCGCATGTCGTCAGCTAAGCTTGCCACATTCAGGGGAATAGAGCCACCGCAAACCTTGATCGAGTTGAAAGAATCATGGATGATGCCCTCCAGTGCTCTACAATTGCTGAGACCCTCGAGGAGCCGCTCCTATATTGAAGCTCAGCGATAGTAAGCCACTTCGAGGCACGGCGAAGACGGACCTCTAAATCCTTGAGCTCGTGCTCATATGCGGCGGATCTTCGTAGTGAAGCCTCGAAAACCGAGTCTGATGATCTGTAACAGAGTCAGTCAGCCTTTCTTTTTCTGCGGACAACAAAAGATGGTGAACGGACTCCGAGAGGGTGGCAGACTCTGCATCGAGTGAGTATGAGAGCGATAAGGTCATCTGAATGAGAAGAAAATGACGGCTAAGGTAGATGAGAACAAGAAACTGTGCTTGCTGGGGAGAGTGGGAGGAAGAGGAGTGCAATTTTTAAGTCACGGAGGAGTTGGGCCTCGCCATGCCGATTACAATGAAAATAAAATTGGTCCATAAGTAAATTTCCGCGGTAACCGCGACTGGTCCATCCTCGTGACCATGCCATTCGCCCCTGACGATGTTGCACGTGGGTCTATGGCTCACCCCCATCAAGTCACTCAGTCTCAAGATGCCATCGTTCCATGTAAGATAGACTATCAGCAACCCAGATTCAATTACGAGAGGATCGTTTGGTCGTGGCCCTGCGTCATTGTGTTTGGTCCAAAACTTCAAGCTCCAAGCCCGGGTCCTCGTGGCACGTCACGCTCTCCTCAGTTGCCGCTATTGCGATCCTTTTTTGTCATCAGTTATGTCAACGTATTTCGGTACCGCCTCAGCCTATTCCCTTCTCCCATGTAAAGCCCCTTTGCCCTGCCGCCCGCCTGTTTGCGGGACTTTGGCTGGCTTGGGTGACTTTTATCTCCCAGAGATCACGTGTTCGGCATTATTGGCCCATGAGATATTTTTGTCAAAGAAACGTCGAGGAAAAGGTCTACCTTTTCCCGCCGTCTCTGGGTCCTTTTGTAACTTAAATTTACTTTTGTGGCCCGTTCAGTGCGCGCGTAAATGGCCTCGATGATGAGAAATTACCATTGTTACCATGTCACAGGTGCACGTGAATGTGACAGGCGTTTCCACGCGATCTTCCCTCGAAAGTCGTGGATGACCTCACAATGCAGGCGCATCTGCCACTTGACTTTACTACGACTTGCAGGGGTTGTCTTGGAAATGAACGTGCTACTGGATACCGTGTCAACATCGGATGCAGATGAACGCGAACTTCTCCAAGCTGCAAATTCTACGTTGTATTGGGAACGTGTCACTGCGAGCAGTCGCCTCGCGTCGTCTGACCTACAAGTGGGAGAAATGGAGGACGTAATGGCTGGCAAGGGCTCTCTGGTGCGTTCTTCTGATGTAAATGCATGATAACAGGCAAAGGTGTACGTCTCAGGTATACCGAAGGCCCACACACTACCTTCTGACTCTCTTGCCTCCTCACCCTCCCCAGCGGGACATGACCTCTTGCAAGAACAATCTCTGAAATCCTTACGACCCCAGGCTGGACTACTTTCGGACCGCCTACGTCACCTTCACTACCCCCTGCTACTTCACTTTCTAACTCGTCACTACTTCGCCTCTCCCAAACAACGAAGCGCCATTCCGACGATGATCGCTCTGTGACATCATCAAATGATCCTTTACAATTGATTTCTCCTGTAGAAAGGCGTTATAGGGCTCGTCCTATTGCTGGAGCTCACAACCCTTCTCTTAGCGAATTGTCGTTGCGTCATACGCGTGAGCTCAGCCCACAGCCAATTAATGCACGGCATAGTTCGCTCTCGTCGGATCCGTTTCTTGTTCCTGTTTCGATCACTGCAGAGCCGGATCAGGACCCGACCTCGGCTCTCGACAATGGACTCAGCGCTGGGGGAGGAAGATACTCTATGCGTACGCGCCAGCCTCGTCAATTGAAACCCTATGCCTTCGATCGGCTGCAGTATAATCACCAGCTTAAACATCACCCAGATGCTTTAGTCAAGTTCCCTGGCCGTCTCGATCCCGTGGGTCCCTCGTCTTCGCCTCCTTCGAGCTCTGGCTCTGGCTCGGGTTCGGGTGATAGCGACTGTGCTCAAGAGAGTGGTGAGCTTGTCCAAAGATCTCCTCGTGCAAAGGGAAAGAAGAGGCATCGCCCTAATACCGAGCACCGCCATCGTGTGCTACATACTGCGCATAGAACGACATCCGTGGCAGGGCCTTCTACGAGGTCTCCCTTAGAAAAAAGACCTACGGAATCACATACAGCCGAGGATGGTCATTGGGTATCGGTACCTAACGTGGGCCAAAATAGCAGTCCACATGTGCCGACACCATGGTACCCGGATGTATTCAATGACTTGTCTAACGGGTCAGGTAGTGATGATATTCCACTCAACACAGACCAAGACCCTCCACGTGTCAGCACACCCCCACCCCGAGTTAGGCGCAGACGGGTAATCATCTTTTCACAGTGCATTTGTCCGAGCTAACAAGGGAATGCTTAGCGTAAGTTGCGTCACCTGCCTGACTTATCCCCCCTCGCCCTCGCCTCGCCACCCCATCCCTTATCAGGCACTCCCTCGCCGCGCTCTAAACCTGCTTCGTTGATTACGATTAGTTCGGATAGTCGCACCGAGGAAAGTTCATCGGGATCCAAGTCTACAAGGAGCCCGGATGAGATGACTCTTTTATCAGAAGAGCCAGTCATGATGCTCGTTGATAGCCCGAGTCCCACGCGTTTCCCTTTCGAACCAGAGCTTTCTCCGCCCAAGTCTTCCCACAGGCGACGTTTGCAGCCGTCACGATATCCAGTCATCACGGATTTCTTCAATCGTTCACCTCGTGAGGAGAACAAAGGAGATCACGAAAGCGTGGAATTATCGCTCCCGAAAGAGCAGGCCGATCTAAGCATGTCTCGGAGAGGGTTGGAAGAAGCAGTAAATTTGCTCTGTTCCCTTTCTTTACGCTTTAAATTTGCTGAACATCCATTGCGGTAGGTCCACGGTCTAAGGACCGACGACAACGGTCCAAGTCTCGCACCCGACGGCGACGTGAACGCCCACAACGACCTGCGGACCTTTCCGTCTTTACAATTGCGGGGAGGCGGGTCCTATCTGGATGGCAGAGGAGAAACGCGGTTACGATCGACACGGAAGATATTACTTTCAAGCGAGCACTGGAACCGTTGGTGACTCGATCGCGTCCCACCCCACAAATACGGCCGTCCTCTAAGCTTCGTCTTGAAAACATCGGACATCGGCCACGGGAGACTTTACGGGGTGCTATCGAACCAGTTGGGGCTTCATCAAAGTCAAAGACAGCTCAACGCCACAAACCCGATCACGACATAAATCATCGAATTGTCGTCGACTTTGATATACCGTTTCTCCCGTCGGGGAAGTTATTTGTTACCAGTTCTTATCTCGGCAGGGGCTGGCTCCACGAACTTTTATCCACCATCTCCGGGACAACGCCTTCGCATCCGCCTTCCGCAGTCGAAGTCGACGGTCATCGTCTATCGTCCACATCCACGGCTCTCGACTTTACTGTCTTCCTGCCTTCTGCCTGCGATTCGTTTTCCAAGGTCCTGAATGACCGATTGGCGACGTCTCATGAAGAATTCACAATCTGGAACGCCAATATGCATGTTGTTGTTCACTCATTTCGTGGATATTGGCTTCTGCGGCCAGCGACGATGCCCATCTTATTCGGACCGCGTCGTTGGAATACACAGGATCACTCATTGCACGTATCGACACGGCACTTGGAGACTCCATGGACCAAGCGAAAACCCTTGGTCCGAGCATACTTTGTCTTCATTGGTTTGCTGTTGAGCTCCTCGTCCGGGCGTGCTGGGGCGTAGCGGGCAGCGACAAGGACTTCGCAATCGCCGTCAGCGCCCGCTTGGTGGGACTGGCAAATTGCCTCTTGCAAATCGGTGTGCAGCCTGCGATCGCATATCTTGTCTCGAACAATGATCCTCTGGATGACTTTTCATTATATCCTTGCGCGGCTGAACTATGGATCTGTCTAATGCATCTCGTGACAGTCCGCGGGAGCTCAACAGGAGTCCTTGGGGAGGGTGTCCTCCCATCAATGACAACTATCCTCCAGCAGAGCTTATCTGCTACTGACTCACATGCACAGGGCGGACTTCACGCCAGCGAGGAAATATGGTGCACCCTGTTCGGTCTTTGCGCCCTCTCTCAATTCTCCGCGCACGGGGTATCGACGTCCACCACCCGCATGAACACCTCGTGGGAGGTCGTCCTTTTCGCTCTCGACTTCATCCGCCTCGTTGTCGATCCCCAAGTTGATAGTGGCCTCTCCTCGCGGAACCTACGCCGTCGTGACGCATACATCCGACTCGTTGTATCCCGGTGCTTCATTTTGCACGAACGCTGGCGCTGGCGACTCGACGATGAAGCGTCCGCTTCGCTCTTCCGCCGTCTGGTGGAAATATTCAAGAGCCGCAAGTTCGCCGACCTTCGGGGTGAGATTGCCGGCTTTGCGGGATTCGTACAGGAGAATGATGCACGCCTGCTCGCGGCCCACGCAAGCACGGACAGCGCCTTTTCGATCTTTCTTAAACTCATATTTGCCTCCGCGGAGCAGATGCGCCCCACCATGCGCGAGGATGAACACCTGGGCCGGACGAAGAAACTTCTCTCACTCGTGACGCCGGTCGGCTCTGTGCAGCTGACCGCGCTCCGCTCGCCATTTGACGAACAACTCTCGATGCTCTACAACCGCTTCAGCTCGCTCGCCCTCGCGATACGCGTGCACCCCTCCGTGGAGAATGTGCACTACCGCGTCTCCCTCGCACGCCGCTACGTCGACTTTTCCAAGTCCGCCGCAGCCACGCGTTCCGTGTGCATACGCGCTGCCAATTTTCTCGCGTTGCAGGCGCTCGATATGGCCCTCCCCGTTAACCCGGCGCTCGAGTGGGCGTCGGAGATGGCACAGATCCTGATATCCGAGTTCCGCGCTGCGGCAGCGGCACCTTCAACCACCGAGGATGCTCGCAGACGAAAGACAGAGTTGGTGCAATGCACACAGCTTCTGCTATCTGGGATGCTTGATATATCGCGTGCAGCAACCTCGGCGGAGAAAGAACCGAACACAACAGCTCTGGAGGTGCTACAGAAAGGTACGGCGTATTTTTAATACTTCGTTGCCCCGTTTCAGCTGTACTAACACGCCGTGAAAAAAAAACGCAGGATGTCTCTTCCCCATTCTCGCCGAAACGGAGCTGTGCACCGTCCCGACGATCCAGACGCTACTGCAAGGCATCGTCGAAGCGCACCTGAATCACGCGTTATCTCTGCAACGAGAGGTGGAACAACAAGAACAGCAACAGCAACAGCATCCACAACCCCCCAGCCCGGTGTCCCCCAAGAAGAGAGCCAAGACGAGTATGGAGAGTTTTACTTCAATTGGGACGATCCTATGGTGCTCGCCGCGCTTGACAACGCTAATGTCACCAAGCCCACGCCGGTGACAATACCCGACCCTGCGGTGACGATGCAGTATACTCACCAGTCTATCGTCGAGGTATGTCCTCTCGTTGCATCTCAGCCTTATTTTATCTTACTCAAAAATTGACAGCGTATCAAAAGCGTGGCCTCACCCACCCTCTTTCAGCAAATCATTCCCGGCGGCAAAGACAGCAGTAATAATGATATACCGATGTATTCCTAAGCATCTTCTCCAATGTGTAGATTTACCCATATCAATTTCCTAGTAGTGTGGAGTAGGCATAGGTAGTGAAAGTTGTTCTCGATGCTACACTGGCAGAACTTCGGGAAACAAACAAGGTACCTTTCCAGAAGTTGACGCGTTTTACACAGAGTCGATCACCCCCCCTACCGGATCAGTCACGCAATGTCACATGCCATTTTTCAGACTCTGATTAGCTGTTGCGAGCACTAAGCATCCGATTTTGGAAATATTGTAAACTCCGACACAGGCAGGCGTGACAAACACACTGTATTTTATTTCGCCACACACTACGATTTCTACCAAAAAAATTTATGGAATATGATAACACATCGTACTAGATACTGTAGGCGAAAAATTGTGGTGATTGAGCGAGGAATGGGCGAGAAATTTGGGGTGATCCGGTAGGGGGGAGGGTTAGCACTTGTAAATTTATTATCCCAGGCCTCAGCCATATTGGCGATGACATATTCAGATCAGTTGTCGACAAAGCACAAATGTATGTATGGAAATTGTGATGATAGAGCTTACAGCGCTATCGTTCCTGGAGCCAGGAATCATCGATGTTCCGCGAGATCGATGAGCAGGCTCATTCGTGGGCCAAGGCGCACCTCGACGTCCTCGGCTTCATTCACAAATGATCGCATTCGACTCTTAGCACAACACCAACCTCGTTGGAGAAAGATAAGAGGAATGGTTATTTTTAGAGAAGGATCAAACCAGAGACAGACCTTATTATGAAGTACCTTACACAACATTGTGCAAGACAAACTTCTAAACCTGGGATCGAAGAATACTCACATTTTCTTAGGCTCGTTTCTGGGGAGGTGCAGCGCGGCGCACGAGTGAATTTAGATGGAACACAAGTGAGAAAAATAAGGCACCGCTGCGAAATGAGGGCAATCGTCAAAGTGAACCCCTCTGAAGTGTCGCACGAGGAAGACGGTACTACTAGTAGCCATTGTACAATTTCGCTCACCTTCATTTCACGATTCGTAGGTTGAAAAGTATATTGGGACTAAGAGACTTTGGGTAGACTGGGGATACAAAGCTTATGACAGTATAAAGGAAACCCTACGAGCTCGACACAGAACTGAGGCAGGAAAAAGACAATGCAGAACAATTTACCATAAAGGCGGGGATACGAGGCAAGCTAGGGTCATAAGAAAAACAGGCAACCACTGAGACCAGTAGTCAAGGGTCACGGTTATATCACCGAAGACAATGGGACGAAGACGGACAGTAAAGGGAGGAAAGGGAACGAGTAAAGGAAGCAAAGGCGGCGATCACGCTGACCCTACAGTAAGAAAGGTAGAAGGATCGTCTACAGGGGGCAAAACCGACAACTCTTGCTCTAGGGCATCACTTATCTTCAGCCACATACAGTTGTGTGTTTCAAGGCGCTTCTTGAGGCGCTTGATGTTGGAGATGGGGGTCATCGAGTAGGCATCCATCTGGTTAACGAAGGTGGGGATGCATGCGAGTAGAGTGTCAAGCCTATGGTCCATCTTCTGTAGCAACGATAGGAATTTTTTCCTAGTACAGTTGAGCTTTCGCATACCTAAGGGGTGTGCATCAGCCAAAGTGACAACAAATTCGTCTAAGAACGCACCCCTTGTCCGAATGGGCGTATATACAACAACTTCTACCCTTTCGTTCCTGAGCCTAGTAGCCATATCCTTAAGATCTTGCGAGGCTCTCGTCCGCCGAAACGAAGCATAGGATGCGAACGAGGTACAAATCATCGCCACCTTCTCTCCATATCGGACAACGCATTCTCGGAGGAACTCGAGACAAGACCCGTGGTTCCCTCTAATATGGACTCTGCTTGAAACATCAGGGAATGGTGAACTGGCTAACAAACTCGGTTGTTGCCGATGGGCTGAGCCGGACACTTCTCAGAGCACGCTTTGCAGCAGAGAACGCGTAGGATAGAGAGGATACGATGGAGCTGGGACCATGTACCTGCACTGGGTCAATGACGACACAGAAAGCGAAGTCGAAAAGGCGCACAGAGGATTGGGGATCGACGTGTAGAGTAACCGCGTGGCCTTCCGGAGATCCAGTCTGTAAACTTATTTTATAACCGACAAGCGACAATGGGAAGAAGGCCATACCCCCCACTCTGTGCTGTTCTGTTCCAAACTTTCCCGGAACTGAAATGTTGCCAACGATCGATATCTTCAGGGTCTAGGCGGCGATGGCTCAGCGCCTCGAGGCACGGCGCACCTCATCGACCCAAAGTTCGTCCATCTCGATGTAGGACCTTTGAATTTCGTTCAGGGTGGTGTCGATTTCCTTGAATAAATTGCGGTCTTCCAGCAGTGGTTGGGAGAGAACTTGAGATGCGAGCCTCAATGACTGGACACAAAGAGACCAGATGGTCTATGGGTCACGTACCTGTACGTCTGATATTCTTCATGGGTCCAGAGTTCCGTTTTCGTACGACTTTCGGAGATCGACGGTTGGTTGTGCAAATCTCTTGCCATGTCCAGCCGCTTCTTTTGTGCGTCGAGAAAAGAGACCTCTTCGGTAACGTCCAGAAAAAACCTGTCAGCGTATTTCCTTGTGAGCCGCAAAAACTTGGCGTAGCGTCGCTGCTGCCTTTTTAACTCTTGGCGCGCGATGTCAAGTTCATGTCCGAGTCCGGGTTCCTCAGGTATATGCTCGCTCAACTGGTCCATGAAATAGGAGAGATTGGACATATGTCCACGCAACGAAGAGATAGTTGAGTATAGCATGCCCGGATTAGTTGCAAATGCAGGAAAGTCTCTTTATTGATATCCCGTAGAATCTTATGATAGGTGATCGCATGAGTGGAAGATCTTTCACATGCACGGAACGCAACTCACACGATGAAGTACACTGTTGAAATGTAGCCAGCCACGGCTCGGGGGTACCCCTCTACTAGTAACCCGGACCGCCACCAATTCAAGGACAAGTCATCCATGATGATACTGCACCTTCAACCTTCAACCTTCAGCCTTCAAGTTGAGCGCACTCTGGGGTTGACCAGTTGACTGTCGATATTGGATTATATAAAAAGTCACTCTCATAGGCTGTGCTGCCGCCTCCATGCAGCGTCAGTGGCTGTGCCAACAAACTCCGACAACACCCAGCCTTGCGCCAGTGGTCAAGTGCCAACGACCAACGGAGTTTGAGCGATGATATTCCTGTCTCGTCGAAAAACAAAAGTTATAAACGCTTTGCTTTAGTGTAATTGTCACAATTTTGCCATAGCTTGAGCGAGAGAGTATTCTACAACTTGAACAGCCTCAATAAGGTACCTCAGGCTGTGTCAAGACCTGTGTTCACCGGAAGTTATATCGTGAACTTGTTCGTACTCCGCAGCACCAATAACTATTTTCCTTACCCGTGCAGAGACTTACAGTAGCGATGCCCCGACAGGTAGTAGTACCTAATGCTGCACAGCCGGAAGGGAACGAGTTTTCAGCCTGAGGTCTGCTCATCTCGACCCAATCATCGCCCTCCTATCAATCAATATACCAAGATACGTTCCTAGAGCCCCAAACTTTCAAGAAGACATCAGGCAATTCAACCAACTACCGTTCCCTTAGCTATTCACTAATGCCTGAGACTCGCAGAGATCGAATACGTGGATTCCTCCGCACAACTTTGGGCTATCGTTCTCAAAGGGGGTGAGAAGTATGACAAGACCCTCGCAGAAAGTTGGAAGGGCGATATGGATGGCATCCTTTTCTTCGTCCGTCCTTCATTACCTTGTGACCCGTGTCCTCCTATTCAGAATCTTTCCAGAAAAGTCTCTTCTCTGCCACCATCACACTGGCAGCATACATAATCTTTCGAGGAACCCAAGCGATACGACTAACGAGCTCCCCACTCGAATATCGCAACAACTATCAGCTTCAGCAGCAGGATCTGAGCCCATACCCTCTTTCTCTTTACACCCTGTAAGGCCAGCTTGTGACTGGCCTCGCAACCATGCCGTATGCTACATTCCTACCTTTACGCCTCGGGCTCAGTGTAGAGCCACACAAGTCTCATGTCCGAATAGTTCGAGCTTTACATTAACACCTGTACTATACGCTAGAGGTAAGAAATGTATTTAGAGGCACCTAAGTCATCGTGAAATGATGGTGAATACTAGTCACTCTTTTCTCTCGAACTCACCCGTGCGCTTTCGGGCGTACCGGCCATGTTGCATGTGAACATCCCTGGTTCCTGAGCCTCATCTTTGTATAATTATAACAACTCTAAAGATTCTGATCATATACGGTTGCCCAATCTAATCCGTGCACAAACTTTGAGAGATCGAGCCGGGTCTCGTATTCACCTGCAATCCAGATGGTGCTAGGCCTATGAAGGCACGGCCTATGAAGCTCGGGGATCCATAGTATAAGTTTTTCCTCATCTCCGTATATCCAACCATCACTATTGATCCGGGATTGGTCCGTAAAATGATTCTTGATATCTTCGGTAACGATCGCACCATTACGTGAGGCCGAGGAAATTTGCTGCGCATCCGGTGAGAATGCAATAGATGAAGCTGGATACGTGTGACCGGTAAAAGGGCCCGCTACGAGCTGTCGTGTCGTGTCCCACACCCGAATCGTGCAATCTCGTGAGGATGATGCGATACGCCGCCCATCTGGTGAGAATGCAACCGATCTGACCAAATTAGTGTGTCCAGTAAACGGGCCTGCTATGACCTGTTCTGTTGTAGCATCCCACACCCGAATCATGAAATCGTCCGAGGTGGATGCGATACGCTTCCTGTCCGGCGAGAGTGCAACAGTTGTGTCCGAATGGGTGTGTCCAGTAAACGGACCCGCTACGACCTGACCTGTTGTAGCACACCATACCCGAATCGTGCCATCGTCCGAGGCTGATGTGATATGCTGTCCGTCTGGCGAAAATGCAACAGATTGGACCGAATGGGTGTGTCCAGTAAACGGGCCCGCCACGACCTGTCCCGTTGTGGCATTCCGCACTCGAATCGTGCCATCGGACGAGCCTGAGGCTGATGCGATACTCTGCCCATCCTGAAAGAATGTAACAGATACAACCTGAGAGGTGTGTCCAGTAAACGGGCCCGCCACGACCTGTCCTGATGTGGCATCCCATACCCGAATCGTGCCATTGGGTGAGGCAGATGCGATACGCTGCCCGTCTGGCGAGAATGCAACAGATGAAGGCATCGAATCGGTGTGTCCAGTAAATGGGCCCGCCACGACCACTCCTGTTGTGGCATTCCACACGCGAATCGTGCCATCAGACGAGGCTGATGCGATGCGCTGCCCGTCCGGCGAGAATGCAACAGATCTGACCGGATCAGTGCGTCCAGTAAACAGGTCCGCCACAACCTGTTCTGTTGTGGCATTCCACACCCGAACCGTGCGATCGAACGAGGCCGAGGCAATACGCTGTCCGTCCGGCGAGAATGCAACAGATCTGACCGAATCGGTGTGTCCAATAAATGGGCCCGCTACGACTTGTCCTGATGTGGCATCCCACACCCGAATTGTGCGATCCCACGAAGCTGATGCGATACGCTGTCCGTCCGGTGAGAACGCAACAGATGTGACCTGAGAGGTGTGTCCAGTAAACGGGTCCGCCACGACCTGTCCTGTTGTAGCGTTCCACACCCGAATCGTGCAATCGAACGAGGCTGATGCGATACGCTGCCCGTCCGGCGAGAATGCAACAGATCTGATAGCATCGGTGTGTCCAATGAACGGGCCAGCTACGACCTGTCCTGTTGTGGCATCCCACACACGAATCGTGCAGTCCCACGAAGCTGATGCGATACGCTGCCCATCCGGCGAGAATGCAACAGATGGGACAGAATGGGTGTGTCCAGTAAACGGGCCCGCTACGACCTCTCCTGATGTGGCATCCCACACCCGAATCGTGCCATCAGACGACGCCGATGCGATACGCTGTCCGTCCGGCGAGAATGCAACAAAGAGGATCGAATTGGTGTGTTGAGGGAACGGGCCCGCTACGACCTGTCCTGTTGTGGCATCCCACACCCGAATCGTGCGATCATTCGAGGACGATGCGATACGCTGCCCGTCCGGCGAAAATGCAACAGATCTGATCGCACCAGCGTGTCCAATAAACGGGCCTGCTACGATCTGCCCTGTTGTGGCATCCCACATCCGAATCGTGCGGTCGTTCGAGGACGATGCGATACGCTGTCCGTCCGGCGAGAATGCAACACAAACGACCAAGCTGTTATGTGCCTGAATCGTCATTTCCAATGCTGGCCAATCCGACAATTGTCCGCGTTCCAATGTCAATGTGCGAGGAAATCGGTAAAGGTATTGATGTAGGATTCGTGAAGAGGTTGGTGAAAAGGGGAGGGCAGAGATGTAGATATGCGGTGCACTTCTTGCCACTGTCATTCCGAAGTACCGCACAAATGCAGATGCATCATTCACTAATTCCAGCAAATGTTTCACTTCCATTTGTGAACCCTGTTGCTATTTCACGTACAGGTCACTACATGTCATGTTGAATTATGCGGTGAACATACCTTCCCCCATAGCCATATCAGCAGAGATGACAATGCTCGTGAAGCAACGCCACACGACTCTTGACACTCAGCACTTCCAGCCAAAACAGGAACTTCGTCTCCACCAACGATCGAAGCTTCTTGAGGACATCGTGATCGAAGGCGACACGTTCTAAATGATCGCCCCAGTAGATACAGCCATACGATAGAGCAGGTGGAATGTATTTGTCGATTCGAATTTGTAAATCTGGGACGTCGCAGTTGGCGAGATATGACGACTCGAGTTTGCAGATGTTGAATTTCAGTTTATCGAGCATTACGCCAAGGCAGGAATGTGCCAACTGATAATGAGCACCGCGAGATCCACATAAAACACGTTGCTTGTCTGACTCGTCAGAAAGTCACGAAATGAGGTATGGAGGGGAACGATCGGATCAGATGAAGTGACCTTGACCTTACTCAGCAGAGAGCCAAGGTGATGAGTATTTTGAGAACCCGTCCGGAATCCTCAGGATGTGCGGTGGGTGCGTACCGTCGCAGAGAAACTAAGGAATCGACAGAGAGAGGTTCCATTGCAGCAAAAAGGTGTCCCATCACTGACCGAAACTGAACCTGGGATTCTTCTGTTTTGAAGTACTCTTTCAGGACTTCTTCGTACAAGTTGTCCAACAGTCCTTGTCCACTGAGACCTCGAGAGTGTCCCAAAAGGCGCTGTACACACTCGTTGTCGCTAAGGCCAAGACTGCCAGTGCCGGTTATGAAACTGCATGCAACTGCGGCCCACTGAAATAAGCCCTCTGACGCCTCCTTTAATTTGCCACCATGGTTTTTGAACAGGTCCTTGGGAAGTACCTTCTGAAGATACAGGCCGATATCTTGCCTCGTATTGGCAGCCAGGTAGGCGTCGTCCATATAGATGGTGCGGATGGACTCGGCGTTGGCGAACGCAGTTTCGATAACACTCACTGGCCTCGAGGTGATGAGAACGCGGAAGTTTGATGGGAGTTCGATGAGTCGTTCGGCAAGAAATGAGTGCAGTCCATTCTTCCCGATTGTGAGACCGCTCTCATCCAATCCATCGATGATGATAAGAATTATATCATCAAGTTGTAAGTTCCTGAGCGGTTCAAGAATGATCCGCTCAAAAAGTCTAGGATAGTCTCGGGTACCACGAAGAGACGAACAACCCATCATGGCCCTTTTCAAGGCGAGCTTGAACGGAGAATAGCGAACAGACAGGTCATGGGCAAGCTTCGTGAAGAGGCCACAAACTACGTCTTTGGAATTCTCTGCCCGAAGAAAAGCGATGTAGGAAGCGAGACACTTCTTGTCGAAGAGATGTGCGATCTCATGTGCGATTGAAGACTTTCCTGTGCCCGCCTGGCCAAGGAGAACAAGGCCACGTTCGGATTCAGGATTTTGAATCCACTGGGAGATGTGGTTCAAGAATTCTTTGCGGGTTCCTGGGAGACAGCGCATTCTATCGCTGAATCGCCACCCTCCCAAAAACGGACTTTCACTGGTTATTGCGCCCAATGCTATGTTCCTTTTGTCAGACCAATGATCGACGATCCTGTAACTGTCAAGGGGACGCACCAGTTTCCAATGCTTCGTCCGACATCTCCGTTACCTCATCGTTCCGCGTTTGGGGGACAGCTGCGCCAGCGGTGACAGGGATAAATGCGGGGAACTTTCCTCGTAGTTGGACGAGGGTCTTGCGGCAGTGTTCGACGTTCCCGTCAACTTGGCTGGGTATCGAAGCCTGGTTTCCTGAAAATCATGTTAATAAGAGCAACGAGAGATATCAGGCCGACGTACCGGCTTGTGCATGAGCCATAAACACAGACTGTGCGATAACATTGGCACATGTGGTGGTGCACTCCAACATCTCATCAAGGACTTTTACTTGCGCAGACCCCGGCTGGATTTTCCTCAAAACATCCGCTTCATTTGAAAATTCAAATCATCTCGTATCGTTTCAAGCAGCTTTCGGGCGTTCTCGTCATGCTGAAACCGGTCTTCAAAGTCTGTCCACAAGAAGAAAAAATGTGTTAAATGTTCCATATCATCCAACAAGGCAAGGCAAGGACACGCACCTCAGGAATCTTTGTGAGCAGACCCAATGCTAAGCTGGCAGATTCCAGCTGAGGGGCAGAAAGTAGTTCAGCGAATCGTAGAGAAAAGTGATAATGGGCATACATTGACGGTTGGATTGACGGTGTCCTTCACCCACTTGATATTATTAACGGCACTCTTCCATGCCTTCACCGTATCCGTATCTTCCTCAGCGCGATCGACAGTACGCGACATCTCCGTTTGGCGGCCCGCCAATCTTGCAACAGGAGTACCGCTCTCAATGGGAAGATTACCCGTGCTGGAAAAATAAGACCTAGGAAAGGTAACTGCCGTGGGTTGCGCGGTGTCGATGTTAGATTGGACAATAGGACGCATAACGCCTCCAGTGACAGGGTTGTCCATTGCGAGATTCTGGGTGTCGAATGTCGCAGCCAGAGAGGAGCTCGCGTTTACCGACACGGTGATCGTTAAGACTGTGGCTGGGTCTGTTGGATGGCTACGATGTCTGTCGGTACTACCGAAATTAATATCGAGTTCTACATGTCGGGTGCTCAGCTAGCCGCATGAAAAAGAATTTTAAAAAAATGGACGAACCGCGACTGGGTTCACAGGTTATCTCCTGCCTTCCGATAAGGATGTCTTTCTTCATAAGCATTTTCGCATAAAGGGATATTGTCACACGAGAGAGTGGTAGTACAGAACTGCAGGAAACTCAGTCGTAAACAGAATCAAAATACGGTATTACCCACAATGTGTCGAGATTCTCGTTCCACTCGGCACGATTCCCCACGCTTTGCACAGATCGTGTCTGCCAAGTTCTCGCACCGTCGGTCACAGTAGCATAAAATTTGCCGAGCGTCTTGAGACGGGGAAGGTTCTGCGCTCTGAGGACTGGCATGTTTAATAAGTTAGCTCTCCGGCCATGATCACAAATTTGAAGGTTCGTACCAGCTACCTCGAGTCGAGACGAGTTTGATTGTGTTTCATCGACCTGATCGTGGCCAATCTGCCGCATTCCGGGGACGTGAGAACCTGAGCTGTAGTAATAGTTAACAGGAGGACACCGGGCAGAGACTTTGGCATACGGATTCGAAGTCATCTGGGAGGAAGGAAGGAAAGAGAGACCCGTGGGAGAGGTTGAGAGAGCTGAGCTTAAGTCTGGAATCTGGATCATGAATTTGCCATCTAAAGCAACTGAAACTGCGCCATATTACTCAGCGCTAGTGGAAAGGTCATCGCACGTGCATACGCCGTCGCTCAATCGGGTTCGTGAATAAGTAGTCACTACAGTATTATCCTGTGCCTCCGCACTTCTCCGATCGCCGATCGACTCATTGCTCAGGGCATCATGGCAGAAGCAAACCATCAGTCGAAACGCCTCTCCGAGGCCGAAGTCCGCGAGTGTCTTTCAAAAGACACAAAGCATTGTCTGCCCCATCGACAATCGGACGTTCCGCGACACAAGACGCTTTGTTGCGGGACGGCATATTGCGAGGTCTGCTTTCAGACCGGTTTTGCTCGAGAAAGACAGTATCGACCCCAACTGTGCGTCAAAGATCGCATCGCTGGAAACCCACCTCAGCTGACGCAGTGTCTCAGGAAATTCTCTTTATTCCATTTACGCACCTAATGACCGCATGCATGCTTGATGGACAGGACGACGTCTCCGCTGACTTTACTATGTCCTAAATGACGCCTCAACAACATTCAAAGATGTAAGCGCAGATGCAACGGATTCCGAACACCTATCAGCTTGCAAAGGTCGATGCGTGACAGAATAGTATACTCACCAGTCGTCAACGTAGTGGTTTATTGTCGTCATCGTCATCTCCTTCCTGCACAGAACTAGTCTGTTAACAACCCTCTGTGCGCCACCCCGACCACCAAAACGTTCCCCGCTGGCAATCGAGGGGGACGGATATGATGCATGCCAGTCGCTAATTGTTAGCGATGGCGAGTTGATGGCAGACTGGTATTCTTCCTGGGCTCCCTTTCGATGCAGAGGAAGGTGTGAGGGTGGAGGAGCGCTGCGATAGAAGAAAACTCGCGGGTGAGGAACTTGAAGAGAAGGAGGGAAGACTCGGAGGAGCAGTTCTGAAGGGAACTGGTTCGTAAATGATGGTGACTGGCAGGTCTGTTGCTACGCGTTCTCTGAAAACTACCCAGGAGAGGTGATGGGTTTCGCTGCAAATTCTGACTCATCCGGAGACATGTTTTGCTGAGTCTAGCGAATTTGATGCACCAGACGCGTGGAAATAGACTTTGGAGGAGCCAAAAGAGTTCATTGACAGGTTTGTAACCCGACTGCTGGCATCGTAGTCGACACGAAACTGAAATATTCATTGCAGAAGGCAGGTGAAACCGTTACGATGTCACGACGCACGTGAATGTGACAATCGCAAATTGGCTCAATCGCCGCGCGCGGCTGATGACCTTTTCTTGAATGCCCACAGCGCACTTCCTTGCCTCCAATCTATGGGGGTTGTCATTGGAATGAGCATGCTACTAGATATTCAACCGCAATGAGCTCAAACCGATCTCCATACTGTACAAACATATCCTTGAGGAATGCGCTTCGGGCCGGGAACGAACAGTGCCGCGGACAGAGTACCCCGCTTCGAGATACTTCTTCACGATCCAGACGGCGAGGGGAGAGACGGCGACCATTGATGATAGAGACTAGATAGAGAAGAGTCGTCCTCTGATCGACAAACACCCAGTCACCTTTGTCATCGTACGCGTCATCTGTTCGGCCTGTTCGGTCTGCAGCTTGCTACGGTGTGTGCCGATTGGTCAAGGAGTTAACTTGAAGTTGTCCCATGAGGAACTGGGACATGTGATCATATCCAAAACGCAGCGCAATCTCCAGCCAGCCACCAACATCCCTCATCCATCACACCGTCCTACATTAAAGACACAGTCCCACATCCGGGCTTACGTTTGGTTTTACATAAATTTGTTGTATACATGCTGCGCTATATTCTATGCTCGACAGGATTGAGCCCTGAGGGGTGCTGATAGGAATAGAAACGTACGGGGTGAAAAGAAATGCAATGCTCACTTATGACTCAATGGGTCGCATACCCACCCAGTCCGACACAACCATCAACCCACCCTCTCCCAAGGAACGTGTGATCTCCTCCATTAGCACCTGTCGTCCTTCTTCATTCACGATCCGTATACCATCAGCCAGCTCCAAGCCTCCTCCCTTCATCATGGTTCGTGAAACCATGTCCAAAACTTTGATACAATTTTCAATGGTGTGAGCCTTGAAGGCTGAGAAAGAGGCTCCATTCAAGCCCTTCTGGATATCGCAGTAGTTTCCAAAAGGAACCAAGGGGTCCTGGACAGATATGACCTGTAGAGAAGCTTCCTCGAGCATCGTGGAAAGACGATGCGAAAGTCTGGCCTCTGATGAGGATTCCGTGTTTCTGCACGCAACTCATGACTGAATATACGTACCCAACGATAAAGCCCAGCTGCAGCGCTCCACCCACAAGAATGCGATTCATATTGACGAGAACTGATGTGCCTTGCATGTATGCAGCAGGATCGAGTACTTGACTTCTGAGAGGCGGAGGATGTTCGCGGTCATACATAACATTGTCATTTTCTCGCAGGATAAGATGTCCCCCAGGCCCTGTGCATTACAATGGGAATAGAGCACTAACACTTGTTGGACATCACTCACTCAACAGGCCGTGTATATTTTTCAATGCTTTCTTCCATCCATTTTCCGTCAAGGAGTAAGACAGGTACATGAGGTTGACGAGGTCAAACGTTCCAAGGAGCTCATCTGGGAACAGCTCGGTGACGTCTTGCTGAAAGAAGTTTATTCCCTTGGCTTTGCGTTCTTCCTCTGGTGGGAATTTGGCCGTAGAAATATCGCAAGCGAAGATTTGAACATTGCGATTGCGAACGTCAGGCAGCGACGCAAAATCAAGGGCCCAGGCACCAGTTCCAGTGGCGATGTCGATCACTTTGGAGACGTGAGAGATGTCGATCTCAGGTGGAACAAGTTGGGGATATCCGAACGCAGTCTTCAAAAATGCGTACTGCACATTCAAGCTATTGAGGGTATGTTATCTTCATGTCTCAAAGAGAAAAGCGCGAGCACAAACCGAGAGATGTCTGAATCGTAATTATCGAAGGAGTACTTGCTGAGAGATGACATGGTCTAGTTCCGCTGACACACTGGCAAAACGGCTTGCTGCTTTGGTTGTGACTCGAGACTGAAGTTGATTTGCAGAAGAGTTGAGGCGGACGGGTGAACCTAAGAAAGCAGGGATTCAACCCCAGTGAGAAGTGGATTGTAGTAATGCGAAGTAAACTGAACCCACTCAATCTAACTGTAGCCATTTTAATTCAATGGAAAACTGAAGGCATTATAATTATTTTGAATCGAATTGAATACCGGACCAGATCGGAACGAATTTGCAACTGGATTGAATCTCACACAATTATGCCAGCATATCCACTTGACCGCCTTGGTACGCTCGGAACGTCAATTTGTCGGGTCTTCCCTCTGAAAACTGTTTGTTCCCGCGATTCTGACTTGACCAAGGGCGGTTCCCCCCGCACAGGCACAGGCACGTCTTTTCTGTTTCATGTGTGTAAACCCTTTCAGATGATCACGAGGTGGGCGCGCAGGACCGTGCTTAGATGACCGGTGCGATTACTCTTCCGAATGGCGGAGCTCCCGTTTATTATTGTAGCAGCCGGGCTCTCGTCGAAAGAGTTTGATCGTAAGCCCACCCTATGGTTCAAGCGGCGGAGCTTCCAACTGACCAAGGACGAGCGGGA
Organism: Lactifluus volemus; assembly: GCA_022376515.1. Taxonomy (NCBI): domain Eukaryota; kingdom Fungi; phylum Basidiomycota; class Agaricomycetes; order Russulales; family Russulaceae; genus Lactifluus; species Lactifluus volemus. The sequence goes on from WTXI01000032.1 coordinate 153,978, forward strand.
GAAGGAGAAAGAGAAGGACGTCAAGGGCAGGGGGAAAGATACCAGTGTAGTTCCTGTGCCTACGGTGCCGCGACCGTTACAAGCAGCGACATCGTCAACGACGGTACTCATGGAAAAACCGTCCCAATCGGATGCTGCCTCCTCCGTATCTGGGACAACCCCACTATGGCGCCGCAGTAGCGCACGCCTTGGCCATCACGTCAAGCGACTTTCCGGGTCACAAAGAAGTACAGCACTCGGGGAGCTGGATGCTGCGGTGACTGCGGGCAGTCCAACGGAGTCGGAGATAACCGTTGACCCACCCTGTATCACAAAAGGTGTGATTTCCTCCATCAGCGCCTATCGTCCTTCTTTGCTCCTTCCTGGGCTCCCTTTCGATGCCAGAGGAAGGTGTGAGGGTGGAGGAGCGCTGTGTTAGAAGAAAACTCGCGGGTGAGGAACTTACTGTTGCTACGCGTTCTCTGAAACTACCCAGGAGAGGTGATGGGTTTCGCTGCAAATTCTGACTCATCATCCGGAGACATGTTTTGCTGAGTCTAGCGAATTTGATGCACCGGGCGTGTGGAAACCGACTTTGGAGAAGCCAAAGAGTTCATTGACAGGTTTGTAACCCGACTGCTGGCATCATAGTCGACACGAAACTGAAATATTCAATGCAAGAAGGCGGTAGCAGGTGAGGTGAAAATCGTTACGATGTCACAGATGCACGTGAATGTGACAATCACAAATCGCTGGATGACCTTTTTGAATGTCCAGCCGCCAGCGCACTTCCTTGCCTCCAAACTACGGGTTATCATGGGAATGAGCATGCTACTAGATGTCGTGTCAACACCGAGTGTGAAGCTCTCGACGCCGCAAATTCTACATTTTATTCCCAGTTGAGAGCGTTTCACTGGCTGCGGCACTGCAAACCGCCACCTCTCAACCACGGCTCTGCACACATCGGAAACGCCTGCAGAATTGCTTGAGAATCCGAGTCATCCTCAGGCCAGCGTCCTCGTTGTCGTCATTGCAGAATCACATGTGCCATCTTCATTTTTTTTACCATCTCAGACACCTTACGCTGCGCCCATCTCACTAGAGCGCTGGCAGCGTAACCTGCTTTGCACTTTCGAGTGTCTGACCACGTTCACGCTCAGGATGGGGCGCCTTCAAAGTCTTTCAAAACAAAGAAAAAGCCTGAGTGCTGAGCGACCCTATAACCGATAGCCTGAGATGCCGAAATACCCATCCGAGACAAACGCATTAGTGAAAGGCGCAAGCTACGCACAGTAATGGGGAACATAAACGCCAACAAGAGTTTCACGTCGCCCAAGAATTTGTTACGCTTGATCGCAAGGCCAACAGAAGGGCTCTCTGGAGACTACCCTCCCGACAGGCTCTAGCAGAGCTTATCAGCCACCGACTTACATGCACAGGGGGGCTTTCACGCCAGCGAGGAAATATGGCGAACCCTGATTGGCCTATGCAACCTCTCCCAATTTTCCGCCCGGGGTGTCGATGTCCACCAACACAAGTTGTGGGTGTTCGGTCTGTTCGGTCTCAACCTCATGTACCAATCCCCAAGTCGATAGTGGCCTCTCCTCACGAAATATACGCCGTCGTGACGCATACATCCAAACTTTCTAAACCAGAGTGGTATATTTTCCTAATTTACAGGGTAACTTTGGCGCTTCTTGTCATCGTACCATCCCTTCACTGGTTCCTATCTGCAAGGCCTAAGCGGTAAATCCCGGATAGCCGCGTGCCCTGAAGTCCTCGACAGATTCTGCGACCATGTCCCTCAAGGACGTCACCTGCGTCAGCCCCAGCAGTTCCTCCACTTTCTTCGTCTCCAGAGTAGCTAATGCCGGGATGTCCTTCGTCGAGCCTGGTTCTCCACGCGGCACGTTTGGAATGCCAAGATCCGCAGCCGCATCCACTTTTGGTTTTCGGTTTTGCGCGTCAGGTCAAGTCCTTCGTAAGAGTAGATAGGAGATTCGAAACTCACGTAGCTCCTGGTAGAAGAAGAAACCTGATCTGACGATGATGCGCTCGCCACCGGCAGCTGCCACACGTGTCGCGCGCACATGTGCCTCGGCGGCCACGGCCACATGAACCCAGTTTCCCTGAATCTGCAGTCGCGCACCCGTCCGCACACCAGAGAGCGTATCGTATATTTCACGCTGGGATGTATTGATATCCTCAACAGTCGGAGCGGGACTGAGAGATGGCTGTAAGTACGTAGAAAGTTGTTCAGCTATCGGGCGTAAACGATGAAACAAGACGAAACCCACTCCGAAGATGAATGGAGGGTTGAGGGCGACAAGATCCCAGGAAATCTCAGACTTATGAGCAGCTACAAAGTCCCATGCAGCCTTTTCTGCTAGGGTTTTTGAGGCTAAGTACATCACGTCCGGCGCCACCGCGGAGCCTTTTGTCTTCACGGCCTCCACGCAGCGTTGTTCCAATTCGTTTCGTTGAAAACGCGCGGAGTTGTGGTGGGCTCACGGACTGCAGCGACAGAAGATGTTAGGACAACACGCTTCACCGTATTGCCGTGCTTCAGAGCAGAGTTGAGGATCGACGCTGTTCCCCGCACCGCAGGGATGAGAAGTTCTGGATACCTAGTTTGCTAACGAAGGTGGAACGTGCACAGAGAAATAGACGTACCGTCGGGCTCGGTAGCCTTGAAATGAAACGGCGACGCAGTGTGGGCGATTGCATCGACACCCCGGACTGCCTCATCAAATGCACCGTCCTTGGTGATATCTTCGACCGCAATGAGCTCAAACCGATCCCCATACTGTACAAACATATCCTTGAGGAATGCGCTTCGGGCCAAAGAACGAACGGTGCCGCGGACAGAGTACCCCGCTTCGAGATACTTCTTCACGATCCAACGGCGAGATAGCCATTTGCGCCCGTGACGAGAACTTTGGCTGGGGAGAGACGGCGACCATTGATGATAGAGAAGAGAAGAGTCGTCCTCTGATTGACGAACACCTAGTCATCTTTGTCATCGTACGCGTCATCTGTTCGGCCTGTTCGGTCTGTAGCTTGCTAAGGTGTGTGCCGATTGGTGCAAGAAGGCAACTTGGAGTTGTCCCACGAGGAAACCAGGTCATGTGATCATATCCAAAACGCCAATGGCCAAGCTCCTGCCAGCCCACTAACTTTGTGTATACATGTCGCGCTATATTCATCCTCGACAGGATTTAGCCCTGAGGGGGCTAATAGGTCGAGAATAGAAGAAACGTACGGCGTGAAAGGCAATGCTCATTACAACTCAATGGGTCGCATACCCACCCAATCCGACACAACCATCAACCCACCCTCTTCCAAGGAACGTGTGATCTCCTCCATCAGCACCTGTCGTCCTTCTTCATTCATGATCGTATCCCATCAGCCAGCTCCAAGCCTCCGCCCTTCATCATGGTTCGTGAAACCATGTCCAAAACTTTGACATAATTTTCAATGGTGTGAGCCTTGAGGCTGAGAGAGAGGCTCCATTCAATCCCTTCTGGATATCGCAGTAGTTTCCAAAGGGATCAAGGGTCCTGGACAGCTATGACCTGTAGAGAAGCTTCCTCAAGCATCGTGGAAGACGATGCGAAAGTCTGGCCTCTGATGAGGATTCCGTTCTCTGCGTGCAATCATGGCTGAACATACGCACCCACGATAAAGCCCAGCTGCAGCGCTCCACCCCAAGAAACGATTCACATTGACGAGAACTGATGTGCCTTGCATGTATGCAGCAGGATCGAGTACTTGATTTCTGAGAGGCGGAGGATGCTCGTGGTCATACATAACATTGTCGTTTTCTCGCAGGATAAGATGTCCCCCAGGCCCTGTGCATTACAATGGGAATAGAGCACTAACACTTGTTGGACATCACTCACTCAACAGGCCGTGATATTTTTCAATGCTTTCTTCCATCCATTTTCCGTCAGGAGTAAGACAGGTACATGAGGTTGACGAGGTCGAATGTTCCAAGGAGCTCGTCTGGGAATGTTTGGTGACGTCTTGCTGAAAGAATTTATTCCTTGGCTTTGCGTTCTTCTTCTGGTGGGAATTTGGCCGTAGAAATATCGCAAGCGAAGATTTGAACATTGCGATTGCGAACGTCAGGCAGCGACGCAAAATCAAGGGCCCAGGCACCAGTTCCAGTGGCAATGTCGATCGCTTTGGAGACGTGAGAGATGTTGATCTCAGCGGAACAAGTTGGGGATATCCGAACGCCAGTCTTTAAAAATGCGTACTGCACATTCAAGCTATTGAGGGTATGTTATCTTCATGTCTCAAAGAGAAAAGTGCGAGCACGAACCGAGAGATGTCTGAATCATAATTATCGAAGAAGTACTTGCTGAGAGATGACATGGTCTAGTTCCGCTGACACAAACGGGCTAACTGCTATAGTTGTGACTCGAGAGTGAACTCGATTTGCAGAAGAGTTGAGGCGGACAGATGAACCTAGGAAAGCAGGGATTCAACTCTGAACATCATCATGATATATATCCGGGATGCAATCTATTCGGCTGCAGCCATCACTGGCAGGCCACCTTCCGTCGACCTTTAAGGGAAGACTTCTTGAGCAGAAGAGAAGGGGTCACAATAAAACAAAGTGACAGCGGCGCAAATTTATCATTTGTGACTGCCGTTAGTCGGTTAGCCAAGCGTGCTCCCGATAGTAGAACGTTCCAGCTAATTTTAATGCAATACAGTAGACCAGTTTTCATTTTACTTGACTTACAATTTTTGTTTTTTTTTTTTTTTTTTTTTTTGAATTGGAATTTATTGTCCCTGCTACAAGCAACAAGACATAGCCTACAAGACAAGTATCGACACAAGGAAGGTACCGTAAGAGGCATAATGAAAGGGGAGGCGTTGTCGAAGGTGTCATGGAGAGGAGTATATAAATGAAGGAAGAAGGACAGACTCTGACCGCACCGCTAGCTCTAAGAAGAAGGAGTGAATGCCTGTTGGGAGGGAACTTTGGCGGGAGGGGGCTTCTGCTTCCATCTCTTTACGACACCTCTAACCCCGAAGAGAAAGAGGTGACGGTCGGAAAGCAGAGTCTTGAGGCTAGAACCATCTGGATCCTCGAAGGCAAACACGAGGGAGGAGATGGCGCCGGCAGAGTATGAGGAGGGGGAGCGAACCCAAGAAGGGCGGAGGGTGATTGGGAGGGAGGCGTAAGCAGGGTTAAGGGCAACAAGGGCCCGGTGGCACTCATCTGGGGACGCGGCACCGGATGAGGGGGAGACTCCAGTCGGGACACCATTGACGGTGACCCGAGACCATTTGACATTAGGACGGGGGGTAGGGAGGGGAGAGGAGGCAGGGAGGGAAAGGTGGGAGGAGAGGATACGCGAGATGTGAGGGGAGGAGGCTTGAAGGGTGGCGAGGGTTCCGTGGGGACCCCCAAAGACAACGAGGTTGCCCTTCGCCGTCCATTTCACGGCAGAGAGAGGAGGTTGGGGGGGTGAGGAGGCAGCGAGGTCCGTATTTAGAACTCCGCAAATCGTGCTGGGGTCAGGGCGTGGGGTCCCAGGCGGGAGGAAGGTGGCCAAGGAAACCACGAGGCTGGGGCACGGGGGCTTGGCAACAGCTTTCGCTGCAAAGGAGGTGGGGGAGGTTTTGGGGGGGCTTTAGGGGCAGCCCGGGCTGGAGACTTAGCAGCAGCGGGGGCCTTCATGGGAGGGGGGGAAGGGGCAGGAGCATTGACCTTGTTCTGGAGGTCAGCCATCGCCACAGAGAGCGACGTGAGGGAGGCATGGATCGCAGAAAGGTCCAAAGGCTGGGAGGTGGGGGGAGGGGCAGGGGGGGGGGAGTGGGGGGCAGGAAGGGCAGGATTGTCGGAGAGGACAAGAACCGCCGCAGAGAATCAGCGGTCTCGTCCGGGGCACCAGCAAGGCAAGTAGGAAGGTTCTGAAGGGCCGTGCGGAAGGCAAGGTCGATCTGAAAGGTAGCGTCGGCCAAGGCAAAGTCCGTAAGAGGGGGGCCAGGGTCACGAAGGATAGCTTCACGAAGAGCAGGAGGGGGGGTCGGGGGGGCAGAGTCAGCAGGGGGGGATAGGATGCGTTTCTGGCGACGACGGTCAGACATAGCAGAGATGATGGTGGTAAGAGGAAAAGGAGTGATGTACAATTTTTGTTTACATGTGAAGCTGGTACAAACAAACCATGCCAAATGCGGTATGTTAAATAACATATGTTGCCAAATACGATGAGGCCTCATCTTTGGGTTGAACACGGAAACTATAGATAACCGAGTGTCATCCGTGCTCGGCCCAAATTTGCGCGATGTAGAACCGTCGTATATTCTCTGTCGCTCCGCGGTCCAACAAGAAGAGACTTTTTTTGGCAGTTATGCGCGTGGATTTGAAGATAAATGGTATATATATTGAACCTTTCTGGCTGACGCACGCACTGTCTGAAAACGCCGTAGGATTGGGTTGAGGCTGGTAAAATGCGCTTGCACACAACCAAACTACACAAGACGCGCGACAAAATGCACCACGCTAATACAAAATCTAACCACCACAGGCAACTGAGCTGGCAGCACAGCCTCGCCCCGCAACAAACGCCCACCCATATTGTGCCCGCTGTTATAGGCGGCCCGCGGTCGTGATCACACATCATTTCCGCATTTAGTTTACATAACTTTGTTGTATACATGCCGTGGTATATTCTATGCTCGACAGGAGTTAGCCCTGAGGGGCGCTAGTAGGTCGAGGAATAGAAACGTGTGGTATGAAAAGAAATGCAATGCTCACTTACGACTCAATGGGTCGCATAGCTACCCAGTCCGACACAACCATCAACCCACCCTCTCCCAAGGAACGTGTGATCTCCTCCATCAGCACCTGTCGTCCTTCTTCATTCACGACCTGTATACCATCAGCCAGCTCCAAGCCTCCGCCCTTCATCATGGTTCGCGAAGTCGCGTCCAAAATTTGAAAAAATTTTCAACAGTGTGAGCCTTGAAGTCCGAGAGGGAGGCCCCATTCAATCCCTTCTGGATATCGCAGTAGTTTCCAAAAGGAATCAAGGGGTCCTGGACAGATATGACCTGTAGAGAAGCTTCCTCGACCATCGCAGGAAGACGATGCGAAATTCTGGCCTCTAGTGAGGATTTCGTGTTTCTGCGCGCAACTCGTTGCTGAACATACGTACCCAACGACAAAGCCCAGCTGCAGCGCTCCACCCGCAAGAATGCGATTCACATTGACGAGGGCTGATGTGCCTTGCATGTATGCAGCAGGATCGAGTACTTGACTTCTGAGAGGCGGAGGATGCTCGCGGTCATACATAACAAGGTCGTGTTCTCGCAGGATAAGATGTCCCCCAGGCCCTGCGCATTACAAATGGGAACAGAGCACTAACAGTTATTGGACATCACTCACTCAACAGGCCATGTATATTTTTCAATGCTTTCTTCCACCCCTCTTCCGTCAGGGAGTAAGACAGATACATGAGGTTGACGAGGTCAAACGTTCCAAGGAGCTCATCTGGGAACGGTTCGGTGACATCTTGCTGAAAGAAGTTTATTCCTTTAGCTTTGCATTCTTCTTCTGGTGGGAATTTGGCCGTAGAGATATCGCAAGCGAAGATCTGAACATTGCGATTGCGAACATCAGGTAGAGACGCAAAATCAAGGGCCCAGGCACCAGTGCCAGTGGCGATGTCGATCACTTTGGAGACGTGAGAGATGTTGATCTCAGGTGGAACAGGTTGGGGATATCCAAACGCAATCTTAAAAAAGGTGTACTGCGCATTCAAGCTTTTGAGGCCATGTTATCTTCATGTCTCAAATAGAAAACTTGAAGGGCGAGTACGAACCGAGCGATGTCCGATTCGTAATCATCGAGGAAGTACTTGCTGAGAGATGACATGGTCTAGTTCCACTGACACAAAACGGCTAGCTGCTATAGCTGTGATTCGAGAGTGATGGTTCGTCTGTCGATTTTCAGTAGAGTTGAGGCGGGGGGGTGTGACTATACTGAACCTTGGAGAGCAGGAATTCAACTTGGAACTTAATCACTCTATATATCTAGGATTCCGGAGTGCAGATCCGGCTGGAGCTCATCAGGCCACCTTCCGTCGACCGCTAAAGGAAGGCAGACCCCCTGAGCAGAAAAATCTGGTGAGAAATAGCTATGCAACTTCCTGTATGAGAAGGGGCTACACGCGGTCAATACCAACGTGACTGCAAAATTATCATGACCGTGCTCTCCGAGTCGTTAGTTGGTTAGCCGAGCCCGGGTGTCCCGCTATAGTTGGTCAAGGAGTATGACGACCCGGACCCAAGCCAGGCAAAGTCTGTGATCGCATGGCCAGGAAGTGGGCAACTCAAGTCGTCCATCATGATTTACAATCATGGTGCATCAAATCGTGGGTCAAGGGTCGAAACGTACGGCATGACAGTAGAACGTTCAGGGATAAAGAATTCCTACGATTCAATGGGCCGCATGGCTACCCAGTCGGAGATAACCGTTGACCCGCCCTGGATCACAAAATGTGTGACTTCCTCCATCAGGGCCTGTCGTCCTTCTTCGCTCGTGATCCAGATACCGTCAGCCAGCTCTAATCCTCCGTCCTTCACCATCGAAAGCGAAACCATGTTGAGCAGTTGCACAAGATTCGCGATGGTGTAAGCCTTGTAGTTCGAAAGGGGCGTCCCATTCAAGCTCTTCTCGACGTCGCAGTAGTTTCCAAAAGGGACCAAGGGGCGCTGGAAGGTCAAAACCTGTAGGGAAGCATCCTCCAGCATCCGCGGAAGGTCATGCGAAAGCCTGATTCTGTGTCAGAACTCCTTGGGCAACACGAGACTAAAGATGCGCACCGAATCAAAAAGCCCCGTCTCAGCGCCCCACCTGCGAAAATACGGTTGGCATTGGCTAAAACCGATGTGCCTTGCATGTATGCGGAAAGGTCGAGAGGTTTATCCTCAGGGGTGGTGGATGTTCATAATCGTACACCACCATATCTCCATCTCGTAGGATAAGATGTCCTCCAGGCTCTGCACTTGATAATAGAAACAGAGTATCATACTTGTTGGACCTCACTCACTCAACAGCTGGTATATGTTTTGGAGTGCGCTCTTCCATCCCTGCTCCGTAAGGGCAAAGCACAAGAAAGCGACGTTAACAAGGTCGAACGTTTCAAGGAGCTCATCTGGGAACGGTTCGGTGATATCATGCTGGAAGAAGTTGATCTTATTGGCTCCCTGTTCGTCCGCCTGTGGGAATTTTGCCGTAGAAATGTCGCAGGCGAAGACTTGAATGTTGCGATCGCGAACGTCAGGAAGCGATGCAAAATCAAGGACCCAGGCGCCAGTTCCCGTGGCGAGGTCAATGACTTTGGAGATATGGGCGATATCGATCTTAGGCGGAACAAGTTGAGGATATCCGAACATGGTCTTCATGAAAGAATATTGTAATTTCAAGCTTTTGAAGGCGTGTCAACCTGACGTCTCATGCGGACAGACACAGGCACGCACCGAGAGATGTCGGAATTGTTTTCATCGAAGAAGTACTTGGTGAAAGAATCAGAGTCGGATGACATTGGTCGAGAACAAGACGGCTAGCAGCTATAACAGTGAACGCAAGGGGTCGTTAGTTAATCTGCAGTAGAACTGGGATGAACTTGAACGCGTAAGTGGAGCCGGCCAAGCTGAGGCAACCAATATCCAGCTTGACCGTCATATATAGAGGATAGCACCCTTCTTATAATACATAAACTCTAAAATCGCGCCACGTCAGGGACTATGCCGTAGACTATACCTATGTAGTTGCCATTAGTGGACAGCTGCTTCCGGAGGTATCCAGAAGCATTGAGTCCGAGTGGTCGACGATGGCACATAGCACTGGCAAGGATTGAAGCAACCTGGAGCCGCCAGTGACACCTCCCTGCTGGTGAAAGATGTGGCCACGTTGAATAGTTGGTAATCTGCTTCAAATGAGCGATTCCTATATTTGCAAATCGAAGGGGTTCTTCAGAGAGTGCCGCATGAAAATAACAACCCAGGATCGCAATCCGCGGAAGATGCATAATGGCGGAAAAACAGTAAGCCCAAGTTTCCAAATTGGGGCGCGGGTACAGTACTGTATTGGGCCGGTCCATCGTCAGTCCACAAACGCGATTCAATTGACCCCTGTCACGTGACGAAGAATTTACGCTGAGTCGGGTGGCCCGGGACTGGTCCAATACTGCACGCCCTTCTTTTCCCGCGATGATCGACTGTACGTGCTTTTCTGATCGTGCATCCCAGCTTGAGATTTACCCTGAGTAGGTCCATCAGTGCAAAGTAGATCTTCCTCATTGGCATGTGCGACATCCCCCACGCTCTGACACGCACTTCATCCAACCAGGTGTCCAGATGAACACATCCGTTTTCTACACATTCGCACACCGTGACCCCTTCACTTCACACACGAGTATATATAGCTCATGATCAGATGAGCCCTGACCGGCCTGACCGCTTACAAACAATGCGAGCACCGGCAACGCGTACATTGTTCATCCGGCCTGGATTGGACCACCCTAGAGTACCCGCATAGGTATACTTTACAAAAGGTGTTCCTCGTGAAGAATTGTCTCCTTCCTGAAAATATCTTTTGGAACTTCGTTGCATAGAGGGAAGTATCCGTTCGGGTGGGGTACATAGGCACTTGACCGAGCAATAAAAGAACCGTGTTTATACAGTCATGTGTTAGACATGGTAGGGCCACAATATCTGTACCGACCCTGGGTATCTTTTTTGTTGGTATCATGATGGCGGCACTGACGCACTCTCTAGTGATGAAAGCACACATGAATGTCCTCAAGCTGAATGCTGTACAAGGCACTGAGGAGGCAACAATAGATGCTGTATATGACACCTCCGTCGTTGTGAGACGTGCATAGTCTCCAGATAGCACTTCATCCATGAAGTGCGAATTCGATCGGGTTGTATTCTGGAGAATAGGGCGGTAGAAACTCGCAATGCATATCACTGGTCGCTTGGTTGTGAGCGGTGAACAAGGGGCAAGATGTAGAACGTTCTTGAATATGAACTGCACATACTTGTCGGCGCGAACCGATCCTTCCACGACTTCGCAGTGTCTACATCCGTCCAGAGAAATGGCTGGGAGCAACGATATTCTAAGAAGGGATGAATGGCTTCTCAAAATCATATGAAATGCGTTATTCACTTTTTTTTTGTTGAGGGATTACGAGGGCGCGGATAGAAGGCTGGCGCCCCTACCTGTATTGGGAAGCAGTGTAAAGTTCGATTTCGAACCTAGCTCGCTCGTCTGGTCATGACTGAATGTTCCTCCTTAGCGTGAATCCTCACGTCATAACTCCTGATGCCTCTCGTGCCTCCACTCCTGTAGGCAACGCGGAGACATTCGATCCTTCACGTCCATCAGTGACTCCGGGAAACTCGGTCCTTCTTCCGATAGACAAAGTTCCGGATTACTTAGATGCCGCCCTCAAGGCGGCACACCTTGCACACTGAAGCCCGCACCTCGTTCATCACGTTTGTATCTATTCTCCTCACTCTGAGGACAACGTATTAAAGTGGCGTGATATTCGGTGACTCTTCAGATATTGGCTACCGGATTTACTAAAACACGAGTACGTCGTGCTCCGGGGTCGACGCAGCACGTGGGCATGATCTGGGGTTCCGTGTGCTGGATGGGGTGCCGTTTGAGGGGTGGGTGGTACGCAAGGGCTTTGACTTTTGAGTGAAATAAGTTACTCCTACAGTCGTCGACACTCGGAGCCCCTGTCGGCAGCGCCCCTCATGCTCAGTCTTGTTAACATGAGACGACAATTGATTTGTGAATCTGCGCGGCCCGTTTCTTGTTATGTGTTGTTTGTTCTCAGCGCCTAAGGCGAAATGTGGGGCGTGGCTGCTACAGTATCTCTTATCGATCTCATCTCTCCTACCCTACTCTTCGCTTCCATCTTACCTATATTTCAGTCTTCGAAGGTTATTTCAATATACCCAGATGATCCCAAATTCGTATGTCAGAGTCTCTCACACCCTATCTCTAATAGTCCTCAACTGCGCTGAGCAGCCTAGGTCCTCAAAGCTCCGGAGTAGGGTCCATCAGTCGCACCCATGTCAGCGAAACCCAGCAAAGCTCGCTTCCTCTCCGAGTGACCAGTACGTACGTTTATCATCCCACTCCGACTGTTACTAAATTTTTCTCTCGTTAGTCCTAAGAGCGCTCAACCTTCCCTGTCTCAAGACCCTCCTCGGAAGAGAGACACGATTTTATGCTACTGTGAACCACGTGGAGAGAACGTGGCAGACACAAGCCGTGCGGAGCGTGGCTCAACGTGTGGAATGGAACGAGAACGTCGACGCTTTGTGAGTCTTGTCATATTTGTGTTCCTACGCACAACTGAGTCTCCTGCAGCACTGTACAACCATCCTCCAGTATCACCATATCTCTTTATGCGAAGAAGACTGTGACGACGGACGTCCTTATTGGAAGGCAGGAGATTACCTGTGAACCCCGAAATGGTTCGCCTATTTTGAATTCTTAGTGATCTTTCTGGCTGAACATCCTACATGAAGAACTTGACATTATCTCGGCCATCCTGGCAGACATGGTGGACATAACACACCGGAACCAGCCACAATATTCCTGACGATCGCCGTGTCAGCAAACACGGGTTCCTCTCTGACTGGGGTAGTCAATACCCCGAACTTACAACGGCAGATCCGGCTGGCCCTGTTGCTACGCGTCCTAATGTCCTTCCCATTAAGAGCGATAATGCCGGGCTGCCAACAGCAGGAGGCCGGACGGTCGAGTCACGTGACACAATCCGTCAGGCTCAGGAAGCTCTGGACAACATTGACACGATGAAAACGTGGAAAAATGCTGTCAATGCTGTCAAGTGGGTAATGGGTACTGTCAGTAAAATTGCAGAAGTATGCCCAGCATCGTTTTTGTTAATCCGTCCTGAGCTAACTTCCGCTGCTCAGCTGAACCCTTATGCAACACTAGCATGGAACATGCTCTCAAAGATCCCGAGGTGCGTCTCCTTGTCTTGTCCCAGGACGACATCTCACTCTTTCTTGTTCACCTTGCCCCCAGGTTTTGCTACAGCAAGTTCAGCGTGACGATAATGTCCAAACACTACTTGAGACGATAGTCGATGCGTTTGAATTCGCGGAAGAGGCCGACCCATTACGAGACATCAGGCCGGAGTCTAGGCAAGCAAAGATCCTAGAGGAGATGCTGAGATGCGTCACCGATTGTGCCGAATTTATCACATCGTATGCGGAGGACGTTAAAGTTGGTACGTCGTCTTGGTCTCGCTTGTTGGTCATTATAAACATGTGGTTACAGGAAGACGGGTGTTGAAGAATATCGTCGGCCCAGTTGATGAAAAAATTGATCAGCACCGCTCGAACCTCGTCCGATTGCGAGAAAGTTTCCTCGCTCGTGCTATTGTCATCGCCGAGGTCACTATGATAGAGGCTGGTGCGTAGTTATGACAGTCACACGGTCGTTGGATGATCGATCTCACATGGGGAACACAGAGCTGGACGCCAAAATCAGAGAATTGCCTATAAAGGAGGCTGGCGATTCGGTGATGAGAAGCGATGTATTCCAGGCACACGCGAAGATTTCCTGGACCATATTGTCAAGTGGATCGAGAATCCGGAATCTAATCGAGGGCTCGTTCTCTTTGGCCAGGCTGGCACGGGAAAGTCTTCGATTGCATATGAAATTGCTCATCGTTTCGATGACAAATATCTCGGCTGTTACTTCGCCTTTCTGAGGAAAGAGCAGTCGAGAGACGAGGCTTATCAGCTGTTCACGACAATTGCCCGGGATCTCTCCGATCGTAATCTTGCGTTCAAGCACGCCCTCGGGAGGGTCGTCAAGGATAAATCTTCCCTTCGTAATACCCGAAATTATCGTAAACTTTTCGAATCTCTCCTTGTTGAACCGCTGAAGGACTTGTCGCTCCCTGTACCGGTTCTTATCATCATCGACGCGTTGGATGAAAGTGGAGATGCAGTCGGACAAACTGGATTACACACCTTTCTTGCCGAACACCTGGCCGACCTCCCACAAGAGTTCCGCATACTCATCACGTCAAGACTAGAGGGTGGTATCGAACCTGCATTCACAGGAGCATTGTCTATCGACACGCTCTACATGGATGATAGTGAACTGGCCGCCAAGACGGAGCAAGATATTCTGTTGTATCTTCAGAAGGATCTGCCTCGGGACGTGTTCAAGGAGCATGGTGCTGAACTAGCAAAGGCGGCAGAGGGCCTGTTCCAGTGGGCAGCTGCTGCATCCGGGTTCATAAATGGCCCTCCTGCTAGCTTTGGCTTCAGCAAGAGAAAGTGTGTACAGCGCCTGTTAGGACACTCTCGAGATCATAGTGGAGAAGATCCGTTGGACAAATTATACAAAGATATCCTCGAGGGATACTTCGAACCGCATGAAGCGCAGATTCTATTTCGTTCCGTCATGGGACAGCTTTTCGCTGCAGTCGAACCGCTCTCGATACATTCCTTAATCGCCTTGCGTCGGCATGCCCCCATTGATGGCCCCGAGGATTCTGATCCTGTTCTTGAAATGCTCCGTCACCTCGGCTCACTGCTGAGTAATGTGACTTCATCCGACCACACCCGTCCCATCGTTCCTCTCCATACATCATTCCGCGACTTTCTGACGAGCAAGAAGAATGGCATGTTTTATGTGGACCTTGATGATGCCCATCATGAATTGGCACATTCCTGCGTTAGCTTGATGCTCGTCAAGCTCAAGTTTAACATTTGCGAACTCGAGTCATCATACCTTGCGAACATCGATGTCCCTGACCTTCACTCTCGAATTTCCAAACACATTCCACCTGCTCTATCATATGCCTGCATTTTCTGGGACAGTCACTTAGAACATGTTGATTTCGAGCAAGACCTCTTCGCGAAACTTCAGTCCTGCTCGAGACGAAATTTCTTTTTTGGCTTGAAGTGCTTAGCATCAAGTGCAAAGTGAGGGTTGCTCTTCCAGCATTGTCTTCTCTGACGACATGGCTACGGTCTGGCAAGAGTAAGGTATGTACATCCCATACTTGAATATGACATGTACTGACGATCGCATCATGATTCAATTACAACAGCCGTCTCAAACTGCGGAAAATTTTGCGGGAATTGTGAATGATGCGTCCGCATTTGTGCGGTACTTTGGGATGCCTATTGCAAGGAGCGCACCGCATATCTATATTTCTGCCCTACCATTCGCTCCTTCCTCTTCCCACATCATCAAGCATTACCTTCATCTATTCCCTCATACGTTGTGCTTGGAGCGCGGGCAGTTATCCCATTGGCCTGCTTTGGAAATGACGATTCAGGCACATGAAGAACCAATCTACTCTGTTGCGTTCTCACCAGATGGGCAGTGTATTGCCTCAAGCTCACAGGATTGCACGATTCGGGTGTGGGATGCCACAACCGGGGAGCTTGTAGCAGGCCCGCTTACGGGACACACTGGCGCTATCGAGTCGGTTGCATTCTCTCCTGGCGGGCAGCACATCGCCTCGGGCTCGAGGATGGTACGATTCGGGTGTGGGATGCTGCAAAAGGCGAGATCTTTGCAGGCCCGTTTGCCTGTCACACCAGGCAGGTCCGTTCTGTGGCATACTCGCCGGACGGGGAGCGCATCGCCTCTGCCTCGCGATGGCACTATTTGCGTATGGGATGTTGCAAAAGGAGCCTCGTGGCAGGGCCGTTTACTGGACACACTACATGGGCCGCTGTGTTGCATTCTCGCCGGACGGGAAGCGCATCGTCTCGCCTCGGGAGATTGCACAATTCGGGTGTGGGATGCCGCTACAGGAGAGGTTGTTGCAGGCCCGTTCACAAGACACACGGATGTTGTCTACGTGGTTGCTTTCTCACCAAACGGGCAGCTCATTGCCTCTGCCTCGACAGATTGCATGGTTCACGTATGGGATGCTGCAACAGGAGATGTCATAGTGGGGCCATTTATTGGACACTCCGATCACGTCTACTCTGTTGCTTTCTCACCAGACGGGCAGCTCATTGCCTCGGCCTCATTCGATCATACGATTCGTGTGTGGGATTCCTCGACAGGAAACGTTGTAGCAGGACCGTTTATTGGACACACCGATAAGGTCCTTTCTGTTGCATTCTCTCCCGACGGACAACGCATCACATCGGCCTCCGTTGACCACACGGTTCGTGTGTGGGGAATCACAGCAGATGTCGTAGTCGACCCGCTTCCTGGTCACACCAATTGGGTCTATGCTGTTGCATTCTCACCGGATAGCCGGCGGTTGCCTCAGGCTCATTAGACCATACAATTTGCGTGTGGGATACCACAACAGGGCAGGTCGCGTCGGGCCCATTCACTGAACACACCGGTCGGGTTTATTCTGTTGCATTTTCACCAGATGGGCAGCGAATTGCCTCAGCCTCGGCGGATCGCACGATTCGGGTGTGGGATGCCGTATCAGGAGCGATGGTAGTAGGCCCGATTACTGGACACACCGATGAGATCAACTGTGTTGCGTTCTCGCCAGACGGGCGGCGTATTGCCTCAGGTTCGGATGACCGCACCATTCACATCTGGGATGCCGCCACAGGAGTGGTCGTGTGGGCCCGTTTTCTGGAGACAACAATCAAGTATTTGCCGTTGCATTCTCGCCAGACGGGAAGCGTATCGTATCGGACTATAGAGATTGCATGATTCGTGTGTGGGATGCTGAAAAAGGAGAGGCCATAGCAGACCCGTTTACTGGACACACTCAGTTTGTCAGATCTGTTGCATTTTCTCCAGATGGGAAGCACATCGCTTCGGCCTCGGCGATTGCACGATTCGCATATGGGATGCCGCAACAGGAGAGGCCATAGTAGCACCATTCACTGGACATACAGATGAGGTCGGCTTCGTTGTGTTCTCGCCCGATGGGCAGCGTATCGTCTCAGCCTCATACGATCGCACGATTCGTGTGTGGAATTCCGCGACAGGAGAGGCCATCGCATGCCCATTTACAGGACACACGGGTCGGGTGCTTTATGTTGCATTCTCACCAGACGGGCGGTGGATTGCTTCTGCCTCGGAAGATAACACGATTCGCCTATGGGATGCTCCAACAGTAGCAAAGCCGCTTCCTGGATACACCGAATCGGTAGTATCGTCGGACATTACGGGCCGGGCCTCACACGATCACGCGGTTTGTGCCAAAACAGAAAATATCGGGAAGGACGACATTATGAACAAATTTCTAATTAATAATGATGGGTGGATGTGTGGGGAAAAGGGAGAACTTCTTCTGTGGATTCCCCAGATTCACCGACCATATTTTCATAGGTCCAACACCATCTGGATTGCAGGCAGATACGAAACTTGGCTTGAACTGGAAAATTTTGTACATGGATCAGATTGGGCTACAGTACATCACGATGTCTAAATAGCGTCGGTTGCAGTTAGGTTTTTTATTTCAAAATCCACTCACGAGACTACCTGTTACCATTACTACGATCTAGTGGCTGACCTGTTTATATATCACTCTCTGCGAATCATACACGACTTGCTAGACTAAGATGGGCGAAGTGACGAGTAGATTATAATACATGTTCATCGTAACGTAAACTCTGCGAGGAAAGTTGGAAAGAGATTTGCCGCCGTTGTTCGAATATCTTACGTTCTTTGACGTATCCACTGTCATTGAATGTGTTCCCTCAAAGCCCGAGGGCCTGTCGGAGCGCTTGGATGGCCTCACCCACTTCCCGCGCCATAACTCGCACAACCGTATCGGTATCTGTCGCCGCAACATAACCCAGCGTCGTCGTGGCACGTCGCACCGGAAAGTCATACGTCGGAGGCACGCGGCCCACACTGGCGCTTAAGCTCGAAAGGTCATATGCACGCCTTGTGTATGCACGTACGAGGACGCCGAGGAAGTGTAGCGACGCTCGGCGGAACGGCGGGAACTTTGAGTCCGTAGCTGTGGGCTGACCATCCATATTAGGTGTAAAGGTGGAGACGAACTGTGGGAATTGGAGCTGGCATCTGCTGTAGATGGGAGAGGAGGTGGGTGGCGCTGGGCCAGGGCGCGCGCGCCTTCGATCTGAAGGAGATCCAGCATGGCGTTTGCCAAGTCGTTCGCATATGGAAGTAGGGCGAGATCGGCGGTGTCGGCGATGGTGGCGAGAAGGGATAGGGACGAGGTGCGTATGGTGGTGGGAATATGCGAGCCGCGAACGAGTTCGAACAATGGTGGAATCAGAATGTCAGCTAGACCCAAAGAAGCGTTTTGTAAGCAAACAATTTCCTGAGACGGCCGGGGCGAACTGACCATAACGTGGTAATACATCCCCGCATCGCCGAATGACCTGGCCCAGGGCCTCTCCAACACGGAGGCGTACATCAACTTCCTGTTGCGTGAGGGTGCCCACACCTACGCCCTGCAAACCGTCTGCATAGACGCGAGCCAGTGATCGCAGCACATCGGCACCAAACGAATCTGTAAGCGCAGCCAGACCCTGGACGGCATTCAAGTATATGTAAGAGTCGTCGTCCTGAATGGCCTGCAAGAAAACATCGCGGATGGCGGGCTCGAGCACATGTACTGCTTCGTGTGGCTCGGTGCCTGCGCGGGTGCTCACCAGCTCTCGCAGGAGCAGCAGGCCATGCGCTCGAACAGGAAGTAAGGGATCTTGAAGAAGCTTGAGCGCTCTTGGTACATGGACCGGATCCGATCCTCCTCAGGCTCCATACGAGTGGGCTTTGAAGGGGCCGTCGAGGCGGATGCAAGACGGACTGTGAGTACCATCCGCGCTTCACGGGCAAGTGCGCGAACAGATTCAGTAGGGGCCTTGACGAGGCGCTCCGCATCCTTGAGGACATCCTCGAGGGCGGGAGCTGACTGTATAGAGAGGTTCGGATTTGCTGATGGGAACAGTGAGTGGGTGAGACGGCAGCGAAGCAGAATAAGTTACCTTCGAGTAGGCTAAGGAGAAGATTGAGAGCTGTTATCGTCATCTCGTCGTCTGGTTGCGCCCCTTCAGACTCCGGCGTCTCGTCATCGCTATCGCCTCCCGTGTCCAGGTCTTCATCTTCGAGTTGCTCGTCTCGACGGACAATGCGAAGGTCATCCATAGTTAACCCTGGGGATGCGACAGACATTTGCGCCCTTTGCTTGGGCGCAGAGTCTTGAAGCATAGCATTATTCTGTAGAGCATGTTTGATGAATGATAGGATATGTTCTGGCTTGCTGAGGATGTTGTTAGACGAGGAGCCATCGCTTGACATCTGCGTTTGAGCTTGAACGATTAGTTGCAAGAACAGCAGTGTCCTGAGGCGCAAGTGGGCATTAGAGTTCATAGAACGTGACGGTGATCTCACCTCAGAGGGTCGCTTTCGTCGTCTGATTTCAAGTCTCGGTAACTTTCAAGGAGCCGAACAAACACCTCCGATGCCACGTCCGGTCGATCCAGTGACTTCAGGAAGCCTATGAAATGCACGGGGTCGGGACGAAAACCCAAAAAATTTGCATCAACGTCAAGAGCGCCACTCTCCTCTGCTTTCTTGAGATCGTTTGGTGTGAAGAAGGCCAGCGATGATTGTTTCTCCTCCCTTGGTACCTATATTGACTTCTAGTTCAAGGAAAATAGCATATACACGCACTGCTCAACGCGCTTCACACGTCCGGAAATATCTATGACCCATTCACCACCCTGGCCTTCTATGCATGCCCATAAGATGGCGACAGCTTCGTCCGTGGAGACAACGCGTCCCCAAGTAACCAGTAAACCACGTACAGACTCCCTCAGCGTAGGATCTGCCGTAATTATACGTGCAAGAGCAGCAAGCAGCGCATATAGTGAGGTCACAATTGGTGACGTGACGGTAGAAACTAAAGTCGGGGCAGGATCCGTATTTGTCAAGAAGGTTTGTATAACTTGTATCGCCTCGATTGATGAGTATATCACAGACTCTTTTGTTGAAGGGAAAGGCATAAGTACTGGATTGTGCAACAACGAGAGAAGGATGTTGGATACGAGAGCGTGGTGCCGAGAGTTACTCTCAGCGGTTATCATGCGAGAGAGTGAGAATGACGCCGCAAGAACATAAGCGGGCGAGACGTTTGCTTGTGGTAATAGCAACTCGGTCAAGCATGGAACGACGGAACGAAAATATTCCTATGATGGAGTAAGACTATGCAGTGGAGATCATCTCATGCACCTACCTCGGCCGTAACTACTGACGGGACGGAACCCAACACATGAGCAACGTGCAATAGTTTCTCAAGTGGTGCTTCTTCCGACTCGCCCTCTCCGAACACCGCGGCGAAGAGACCACGAATGCCGCCAGGCCGCATTAGCTGTCGGCTAAGTAACGACGCGCAGGACCTGTGCACGTGTTGTGGAGGTGGAGAAGATGATGACATGATGGCCCCAAGGGATGCGATGGTTTGCGATGGCGGTAGACTGAAGGGACCAACTCAGCTCATCGGACATCGAGTCGAAGAATATTCGTACATTGACATTAAGCGCATGATAAAGGGTCGAAAATCATCTACGACCAGGAAAGACTCTGTTGACAGAGCCTTTGGGACCCATCCAAGCGTGATACCAGGACGTAAAATATCCGTGACATGACGATTTAAGACGGTCGTTGTGATGAGCGTTTGAGGGATGTTACCATGCACCCCGCGCGGAAAAAGTAGGGAAAGTAATCTCCGTGTCAGAGCAGTAAGTCTTGCATACGACTTGACGGCGTCATTTGCCTCAACGATCTTGGGTCGTGGATGCGTTGGGGTACTGCCCCTTGCTGGCCACACGACCTGTATGCGCGCAAGCAATGGTTCGGTACCCCATTTGAAGATGATAGAGAGGAGTGTTCGGAGCTGCGATAGGTCTCTAGTACCGATTACGGGAACCTCACCAGGCGAATCTTCCTTGGGATGCGGGGGAATGGTGGAAGCAGGGGACGCGCCTGCATCTTGGTCGAGGATCCTCTGAACGTTTTCTACGACAAGTAACGCCTCTTGCGCTGTCTGCTCCTGTGCTTGCTCCAATGTGAGGTTGCCATCATCGCGTTCCGGAAGCCCGCGCTGCGCACGATATTGGGCCAGTCGCATGAGGAGGACTGCTCGAAGATTGGCAACAGGACCACTTTTCTCGCTATGTATAAGCAGAGAACCCGCAGCCAGGTAGTGTGAAAGCTCCTCCATATCAGTAGCCCAATATTCGAAGGGAATTGAATATCATTGTTAGGGACTGTGGTTTGAGGTCGCGGTGGCTCAAAAGAATTTATAAGTCGGGCGCCTGCCCACTACATTCGCTGCCTTATCTTCTTTACACCAACTGCGACAATGTCCGACAAAGACGTTCTCATCTCTATGGGCTTCGAACCTGCAAGGGTCGAATGTGCGTTCAATCACTGTCTAACAACGTGAGAAGGCATGGAACTAATTCCACCGCGCAGGGGCCCTACGCGCTACTCATAATAAGGGACTCCAGCCTGCGATGGACTTTATCCTCGAACACAATGACGACCCAATACCGGACTCCACGTCAGGAGTCGCTGCTACATCGTCTATTCAACCTCAGAGTGAGCCGATGGCTGAAGACGAGGATGATGACGATGCTGCGGCGTTGCGCGCAGCATACCGCCTCAGCCTCAGTCCCGACGCCTCAGGTGTGGCCGACTCTGCGTCCAGCGCCGGAGTCGAAGCAAGGGTGAGTAATATATAGGATTGTTTCATTTCCCACACGCGCTGATTATAATACGAACGTGTCTAGAGTATTAAATGTTCAGAGTGCGGCAAGATATTCAAGAACACGGCGCTCGCCAACTTTCATGCTGAAAAGAGCGGACATGATCAATTCGAGGAATCCACCGAAGAGGTGCGTTTATCTTTTTTTTCCCTCAGCTGGTTGGACGCTGATGAAGTGCTCAAGATCAAGCCACTCACGGAGGAGGAGAAAAAGCAAAAGTTGGCTGAACTGCGCGAAAAGATGGACGGGAAACGTGCCAAAAAGGCTGAGGAGGAGGCGAAGGAGGCGCGGGCAAACGAGCTCATCCGGCGCAAGGCAGGAAAGGTGCGTGCAGGGAACCTCCTCACCCAACCACCATCCTAAACGGTCAACTAACCGGTTCACGAAACAGGAAGCCACGCAAATCAAAGAGGATCTGAAGAACAAGCAGATCCTAAAGACCTCGAAGCAAAGCGCCGCGGTTCGTTTCTCTTCTCTCTATCTCCCCTTTCACCCTCGGCTAATAGTTCAATGATCTTTGCAGAAAAGGAGGACGACAAGAAGGCCCGCGCCGCGATCAAAGCGCAGATTGAAGCTGACAAACGGGACCGCGCGCAAAAGGCGGCGCAGGAAAAGGCACTGCGCGATGGTGCAGCGGCGGCACCTTCTGTAGCAGCGCCTGCCAGTGCTGCGCCGACGACGACTTCGGTCGCCGTCGCGGGGCGTGACTTTAAAGAGACCCGTTTGCAAATTCGGCTCGCGAGCGGAGGGCAGCCGCTGACTACTACGCTTTCAAGTGATGCCAGTTGCGTTTCTCCTTCACCTCCCCTCCTATAAAAGTTTTTTTTTTTCGTTTTCGTTTTTTTTTTGTATTTGTATGCTGAAAATCGCGGCGGTCGGTTCTAATCACCATAACAGCCCTTCGGGAAGTGGCGGAATTTGTCGCTGGTCAGACTTTGACGGTGGACGTTGACACTGTCACTTTCACGCAACAATTCCCTCGGTGCGCTCTTCTTCCCCCCCCCCAAACAGCTTCTTAACCCTACATCAAGAAAACAATTTTCTCCATCAGATTTCTCGAGGACTCTCCGCGATCTTGGATTGACACCATCCGCGGTGAGTTTTGTTTTTGGCTTGTGGCTACATTCCGACCCCGCGTCTCACTGGAGAGTATTTGTTCTCGTTTAGGTCTTGATAGCATCGTAGAACAGTAGGCCCGAAGAGCCATCACTTGTACTTACTCAAACTTGTTGAACACGATTGTACAATACCCATGCAAAAGTC
This sequence comes from Lactifluus volemus, assembly GCA_022376515.1. Lineage (NCBI taxonomy): Eukaryota > Fungi > Basidiomycota > Agaricomycetes > Russulales > Russulaceae > Lactifluus > Lactifluus volemus. Next base: position 176,994 of record WTXI01000032.1, read on the forward strand.
TCCCAGACATGTAGTATCTCTGAGAGAAAAGTCAAATGCAAAAAGTTGTACAAGCAGTGGTAAAAGAAAAAAAGCGTATTCAACGAAAAAAAACCATTTTTTTCGATAAACCCTTCGCGCTCCCCTCCCTCCGGTCCAACAAAAAAAAACAATTTATCAAAAAATGTAGTGTGCTTCGGGGTGCCAGCTGAAAGGTTAGAACCCACGGAATCCGTGCGGTCCCCCGGTGGGCCCTCCAAATGAAAATCCTCCGCTACCACCCCCACCTCCGAATTGCGCAAAGATGTTCGCTAGATCGGCGGGGTTCATACCGGAGGGATGCCGCATATGCGATGACGAGTCCGTCAAGCCATCTTCGTCCTCACCGAGATCGTATCGTTCGCGCCTCCGCGGGTCTGAAAGCACCGCATGAGCCTCAACGACGAGCTTGAACTTTTCTTCGTCGCCGCCCTGCACCAACAACCAACAAAAAAAATATTTTTTTAGACGTAACCCCACCACCAAAAGGATAGTGATGAGGAAAACGCACCTTGTCCGGGTGATGTTTGAGCGATTCGCGGCGATACGCCTTTTTGATGTCCGCCTCGTTGCAATCGCGAGGTACGCCAAGTATCTTATAATAATCCTTCGTCTTGCTACGCTTGAGCGCTGCTTCGGCACGTTTGAGCTCGCCTCGCAACGCGCGCACGTCCGCATCCGCGCTCTCAAACTCGGCTTGCTCGAGGGCGGACCGAAAGTCGGCGATGGCGTCTTCGTATTGCTCATTATGAAGCCGGATGCGTGCCCGCGTGCGCAGCGCTTTGAACGAGCCTGGTTGGAGGAGCAGGCAAGCCTCGGTATCGACGAGGGCGTCATCGTGGCGAGAAAGCTGTGGGAGCCAAATCGGACGGATATGAACGGGAAGAAGTGGGGGTGATGAGAAGGGATAAGAAGTACCTTGACGAGGGTGGTGGCGCGGTTGGACAATAACAGTGCACGCAAATGACCTCCCTTCCCCTCATCCTCGCGTTCTCCAACCAGCTGAGAACGAGTTTAGTTAATGAGGTAAGATCAGGAGGGGGGCCAAGAACCTCGAGCGCATTGGCGTACAGGCTCAGTGCCTCTTGCAACTTGCCAAGCTTGAACGCCTGATTTCCCTCCTCTTTTAACCGCTCGACCTCTTTCACGCGTTTACGCAGACGTTGTGCAGGCTCATGACCAGGATCGAACCGCAGCGCCGACTGAGCATGTTGTAGAGCTTGAGGAAGCCGCCCACTGAGAAAAAGAACGAGACCTCGGAGCGCGAGAACGTCTGGGGAACTCGGCTGTAGCCGCAGCGTATCGCTAAGCAGGGAATTGTCGGCACACAAAAAAGCGCAAAAACAAAGAGGAGGAGCAAAAAAATTAAAATAAATAAAATAAAAGAGAGAGGACGCACTTGGCCGCGCTGTTCGCGCCGTCCCAGTTGCCGCGACCGAGCTCAATTTCGACTTGCCATAAGCGCCACTCGGTCGGGATCTCGCTCCCCTCAGCCTCAATGGCCAGCAAACACCGATCGAGCGCGACGCGCGCCATCGCCCACTCTCCACGTCGTCTCGACGCCTCGAGATTACGCACGTGCGCCTCAAGCTCGAGCGCCTTTGCATGCATCTGCACCGCCGGCGCGCTACCCGGCTCGGCCGCTAATACACCGCGTAACGTCGAGAGCGCCGCTGTCGTCTGTGCCAGCGCGAGTTGGCAACGGGCGAGTCGTAAGAGTGTTTTGGGTGGCGCGGGAACACCGGTAGACGTCGTTTGGAGAGATGTAGCTTGTTGGCAGTCGGCGAGGGCAGGACGGAAACGCTTGATGGCGATGTAGGCAGCCGCGCGGTTCGTGAGGTATGCAGGTTCTGTGGGGACCATGTCTGGATAAACGTGGACCAGTTAGCAGTAGCAACAGCAACATCTCGGGCGGGCGGAGGAGCGCCTTGTACAGGGGGAGGAGGGGGGGGCAGACGACGTGCCTATTGCTTTGGTATATAAGTCGATTGCCTCGCCATATCGCCCACGTTTAAACAAGTCGTTACCCCGCTCTTTCAACTTTTCTGCTTCAGCCGCTATTTGTACCGGATCGGGCTCCGGCTCAGGTTCTGGGTCTGACGCAGGCTCGTTGTGATCCGAGTTTCCGTCTCGGAGCTCCTCGGCTGATGGTGGGGACTCTGTTCTGGGTGGGAAGGATCCTGTGGGTGAGTGTGGGTCTTTGACTGGTGTTAGAGGAGTGCTTGAAGGGTCGACGAGTGACATGATGAGCCGAGCCAGTGAGAGTGGCTCTATATTCAGAGCAAAACACGCGGCTTACCGAGCGCTCGACTCCGGCGCGGTCTTATCAGACTCGTACTCGGACGCCGTCGAAAGCCTCGCTCGCTTTGCTGCCTTTGTTTCCGTCTCCATGCAGGGCGATCGTGCAAGTCAAGTGTGATAACCAAGTTATAGCTGAGTGACACGTAAATCTTCGTGAGATGCTCAAGTGGGAGCAATGTAGCTTCTTATTACGTTTTATTTGGACGGGACTTTTTTAGAAGATCACCGTGTTTTGGAATAACATTGGCAGGAGATTCTAGCTAATGCGGATGACACAAATTACCTTGGGCCTAATGAAGAGAATAACATATCCAACATCCAAAACAAAATGAGGGTAAGGGGGGGAGGGTATTTTTTTTGAGGGGCATTCCCAGCGGCGTGCGGAACAAAAATATTTCACAAGACGCGCGAGCCACCTCGACCGGCGAAAAATAGACTCGATCACGGTACGGCAAAGGTATAGTTCAAAAAACGAACGTGAATGTGCCCGCAATGATCGCCAGAGCAACTCCTGCCCGTGCCACGCGTGCAGGCACCGCACCAAACACGGCCAAGTCGCCAGAACTGCTTCCAGAGGAAGCGGCCGAGCCACCTGTGCCGTTGGTCGCAGCGGGTGAGCTGGGTGAAGGAGTGGCGAAGTCCGATGACAGTGTTGACGACGACGGGTCGGTGCTAGCCGCAGGCGTTGGCGAAGAGACGCCAGAATAGCTGGAGGAGCCCGACGAGGGCGTGTTGGAGCTGGCACCGCCATTGAGGTATGGAGGGGCTGGCACGGCCTTGGACAGGTCGGTGAGAGCACCTATTCCCCAGGGGATCGTTTCGCCATCAGGCTGGGTAGAATTAGGTGGGGGCACAACGACACCATTCGCACTGGCGATGGCAAAGCGGCCAGTCCAGGTGGGACTGGTGGGCGATTGGGGGTGGAAAACTGGATAAAGTAAATAGCCGAGTTGACTGTGACCTATAAGAAGGTTGAGTTGAGTTGTGCAAGTCAGCCTGATAACTAGGTACACCAACCGAAGGACACGTGTAGGTGTAAGTACCAGGGGCGGCAGTGCCATCTACCTTGGCGATAGCTGGCGAAAGAGGTACGAGTTAGGGATAATCAAGCTTGAAGATTTCCGAGACACGTACTTGTCAAATGTACCATATTTATGTTGTCGCCAGTCATGAGCTCGATGTACATTGTTTTCCATGTACCACTTGGATCAGGAGTCCACGAAATAGGGCACTTTGCACCGGTATTATAAATTGCACCAGGTTCCGGTTCAGTAGGTTGGGGCCGATGTCTACAGCGACGACTCGGAGTAACGCAGTGGAAAGAATAAACGTTGGGAAAGCGAGACGAGAAAACATTATAAAATGTAGTCTGTGCTAGTGGGGAAAAGGCGAGATGAAGCAAGGGATTGAAAAATGAACTGGACTGGTTCGAAGCTGAACGAAAACGTAAAGGAGAGACAAATCTTAGAGAGTGACAAAAAAGTTGGATCAGAGTGGGATGAGAAACGAGAGGACGAAGAAGGGGTGATACATAAACATTTCATTTCAGGCACCACTCATTGGCGCTCTTCGGCTAAACGTTTACCAAATCTATTCAAAGTCCCCGAATCCCCGAGGTTACCGTAATACAATCTTCGTTCCAATCATATAACATCCCCTATGTGTTTTACAAACTAACACAAGATGCTGAAAAAAACATATGGCTCTAGATCTGTAAGTGCAGCGCCCTGGACGAATGTAGACCCCAATGTTTTATACTGTAATAAGAATTGACAGTAAACCGCGGTCGGGTCGATGCAAATAATTAAGAGACTCTGTATATGAACACATGTGATGATGGCATGGATGATCGCTATCGCTGAGACCGACTCGGCGAACGATGCCCTTATGGCGTTATCAGAGATGCATTGCCGTGGAGTTCCATGGACAATCGAGTATGTGGTTAGCGCAATCCGTGCAGGGGCTCTACTGTATCGAGGTCTACATGCCTGCAGCCACGGCTGACTTGGGTACTGAATATGAAAACTTTATGTATCCGTTTTGGAAAAAGTGAAAGAACACATAACTTACAAGTATTTGTGCAAGCAGGGAGAGCTGGTCTCGTCAATGACGGATTGCCTCGCAAATTCCGAGGAACGTTCATCTGCCCGGCATTAGTGAGGGCCAGGGAAAAAAACCTCCACGGGTTTGACAGCCTGAGTACCGTGTCAAGTAGAGGACGCCCAGGGACGCACGTCAAGTAGGACCCTACTGTACTTCTCGGTTCGGACTCGGAAGAGGATCCCAATCTAGAAGATATAACTGAGTTGAGAGATTCGCACATCCGCCTTCTCTTCCTTGACTCGGGCGACGTCACGGTTGACAGTCTCGGTTCGTCATCACCACAGGTGCAGGTACACGTTTGAATAGAACAGATAATTGCCGCGCTAGTAAAGCAGCGCTTCTGCAGCGAAGTCTCAAGACAAGTTTTAATAATCTAGACTTCATGTCCCGGCCATCCTGATTGATGATAGTGAGAGAGGGAGTACTCCAGACTCGGAGTGTGACCGTGCTATTAAGTTGTTATATGGCCAGTCTTACGTAATCAAAGTCTTCCTCTCTCTTAGCAAGTCGTAGGTACGTTCCATATTGGTTGTTTAAATGCTAAAAAAACACGGATTTCAGTTGAACGAAAGCATCTGTTCCCATGTTCGTGCCGGTATGACTGAAGCATGCGCTCTCCAACTCGAACCGGGTACCTTACCCCCGCCAGTGGCAGCCCTTCGAGACGTCTTGGCTGTAGGACATCCCAAACCCGAATTATCATCCCCAAAAGCCACCACCTATCTTTCCGAAATCATCGCTCTTCCACTCGACTCGATACTTGCAGAACCTGTCCATCTCTCCTCCACATCGTCTCAGCTCACAAACGCGCTCACCAATCTCTGCACTTCCTCGTATCCAACCTTTCTGTCCCTCCATTCCACAACTACTGACCTCTCTTCGACTCTTTCATCATTCTCTGATACCCTTACCACCCTTCTTGATGACATCCCTGTGCTAGAATCTGCCGCCCGGTCTTTCTCTTCCGACATCGCATCCATCCAGTCTTCTCGTCGCCGCGCCGCTCTCGTTCTCGAGCATTCATCAAAACTACACGACATTCTCGAGCTCCCTGTACTCGCAGATGCCTGCGTGCGTGGAGGTCATTTCCAAGAAGCCCTCGACCTTGCATCGCACGCTGCCCGACTAGCCGCGCAATTCCCCCACGTACAGGTCTTGCAAGATGTGCGTGCAGAGGCAGACAGTTCCATCCGCGCACTGTTGGGCCAGCTACTCGCTACGCTACGCGCACCAGGCAAACTTCCGACGCTCTTCCGCGCCGTCAGCTTCCTGCGGCGAATGCGCGTCCTTCCAGAACGCGAACTTGCACTCGCGTTCCTTACGGGCCGCCTCGAGGCGCTCAACGCAGCGTTAACAAGCTCAGAGAGTGAAAAACGCGGGCAGGACGCTCCCGATGCCTGGGCGAGGTACATGAAGAAGTACATCGACACATGGCGCGAAGGGGTACATGACCTCGTCACGCAGTATACTTCCATCTTTCTCGAGCGACCACCGGCAGATTTGACCTCAGAACATCTGCACACGCTACGCTCCCTCCTTCCAGCCTGCACGACCCAATTACTCTCCCGACTGCTCGACACCCTCCGTATCGTATTGTCGCGACTACCCGACGCTCCCGCACTCACAGCGCTGCTCACACAATTAACCTATTGTGCCACATCGTTCGCCCGACTCGGATTCGACTTTCGTACGCTCCTTCCCCCACTATTCGAAAACGCGGTCCGCGCACGTGTATCGGGTGAATTCTCCAGAGCGGTGGACGAATTCGCTCGCACGCCAGAGACAGGCTGGGGAGCGGTCGGAACGCCGCGAAGGGAAACGACGCGTAGTAGTAATAGTAGCAGCACGGCCTCGTCGGGGTTGACAACGACGACAAGCGTACTGCACGTTCCCCCTCAAGCGCTAGTCGTCTATCCGCCTATCGCGGTGCTCGCCAACGCCCTCCTCGCGGCGCTCAACGGGCTTCGATTGCTAGCGCCGGCGGCTCTCTTACATGACCTCGCACACGCGCTCGATGCCTCGCTTGCTAGGGCATGTCGTACGCTGCTCGAAGTTCCGAATCCGGAGCAGGCGCGCGGAGCTGCAAAGGTATTTGCGCGCGATTTGGTGCCGTTCGTCAGGAAGGGCTTGATCGAGGGTGTGTATGGTGGGCCCAGCCTCGTGGACGTACCTCCCATTGAAGAATTGCAAGAAATGATGGAAAAGATAAATGGGTGGGTAGACATGATCCCCGCGTCTCCCTGATCGCTATATACTATGTTCAAAAGAGGAGTGTATATGCATCGATTTCGGCACCACACACGCATTTAAAACTGGAAGTCGTTGTCGACGCCGGGTGAATTTACATTTTGATAGTTACCGAGCCGATCATTGACGTTGATCAGGCGTAAAAAAGCAGCGAAAAAAAAGTACCGGCAAAGGGTGTCCCTACGTGCACGGCGCCAGGTGAATAAAGTAATTGTAAGTCAGACACGAGATTGTTACATGGGGTGGAGTAAAGCGTAAACGACCTTCTAATTTATCAAAGTGGGAAAACCTACAATTATCGCAGAAGGAATCAAAGCCTCCAAGGTTAGTCTTGGGTTTACAAGGTTCAAAGCGATCATTTTCGGTAGCATACATCAAAATCGTCCCCTCATTCAGGCTGGCGTTCCGGGTGTCTGGACGACGAAATACGGCCCTCAAGTACAATTTCTCCAGTTGAAGAAAATCCACTCTCTTCATCTCCCATCCGCGATATTACCTTGGGAGACCCTTCACAGCAAGGGTACGCCACGTCAAACTCAATCGTCTTGCTCACCGAAACCTGTACATCCTGTCTATTCCTGGGTCGTCGTGGTATTGGACCCACCCGGGTGGTGGTGGACCCAGATGATTGCTTTTGCGAAGACGCGAACGCGAAGGCTGTTCAGTTTCCCTGTGCTAATGTCACTTGTTGTGCTGCAAAAAAAAGTGGCAGGCAAGAGCCTTACTCTATGACATATTGATAGAGTTCTCGATAGGCACGGGAGGATGCGATAACCCTGTATTCAAATGGATGAGCATTTCGGGTCAAATCTTGATTATCTGCTTACATGACGACCACTGTGAACAAGCCAGCGGGACGTAGAGTTAGTGGAGTCAATGGAAGAATGACCTGGGCATACTCTGCGGGTATAGGAACATCTACATCGCGAACACCCTCAGCAAACAAAAGACAAAAGCATCTGGTAGTGCCACCAACCATATTCAAAGGATCTGTTGATGCGACGCGATAGACTGACCACATTTTCAAAGTAAATCCAATGATTCTCACCGTTGATGTTCAGGAAAGGTAATATCTAGGAGAGAGAAATCATCGAGTCGAACAGGCGAACTAGGGAATGGGGAAAGGAGCGACATACCGTATCTGGCATCCCCACCACGAAAGACGCAACAATCCAGAACAGGCCTTGGAAATATAGCATGTTCCATAGATGCGTTCTGCTCGCTTGTAAAGCAGACCACCAATCACAATACTCAACAAGAAATATCCGTGATGAAGGCCATCATGACAGGCCACTTGTACAGGTTTGTCCCGTCACGTCACAAGTTTGTATCAACGGGGAGTATTGAGCGTGACCCTGAGCAACTCGTAGCATTAATACCACTCATATACGCAGACAGCTGAAAAAGGCAACCATTGTTATGGCTGGAATCAAGAGATTAGAGGCTCGAAACGAAAACGAGGAACCAGGAATCGCCTACCAAAGCACGCCGAAACCAAGTCAACTGCCAACAATACGCAAGTCATAGCCACGATCCTACGGTCCCCGCCCCAGACTGCAATCCTGATTGACCGTGACGACGAGGTCATGATCGCACTAAAAGACATGATAGATCACACACCCCCGGAGCACAAGAAGAAGCGAAGCAGCACAACCCCCAAACCAACCCGTACCTGTGAATCTACGATTACCGTCGATGTAGGAGAAAACGGACTTTTGAGTCGACAAGCCATACCAGGTTACAACGAAGCCAAACCTAGATAAAACAAGAGAGTGAGTATCTGGATGACGTTGCAGACGACTAGCAAATGTACATCACAATTAAATTCTGTTGTAAGGTTATATCCCACAAGGGCGCTAACGACGTTGATAAACGAGAGCGTTCTTGTGGCGATGTACGCAAGAATCGACCATCTCCATGCTCGCTTTCCCGTGTACACACCCCACTCAAAATCAAGGGTAGTAAAATATTCCCATCTATACCCAGACGTCAGTCAAGCATTTCTCTCGATGTGCGTATGAAATCTCACAAATACAGGCCCGCAAAGGTGTGTATCACTTTCACGAAGTGGCCTTGCCAGAAATGTTCCAATCCAGGTTGTTACGGGGGGAAAAGAGATTAGGTACCAACCATACGACTCCAATGCAAACTCTGGAGAACTTGAAGATACCATTGCTTGTGATGAGCGGTCAAAAAACCAGATGGAATGAAGGAGCAATGAGTTGGGAAGAAAGGGGATTGGTGAGGACGCTTCGGGTGGGGGGGAAGGGCTGGCTAACTATCCCAATGACGAGGTCTAATCTATATGCGCCGCGAAGTCAGAAGAGCTTAAATCACTCGCTTGGGAACAAAAACCCGGAGGGGACAACTTGAATATGTCAGCAGTTCCATATCACAAAGTCGATCACTGGCACCGAGATCGACCTCATAACCCGCTTACTGTGGTACAGCATGGTTCTCTGTAATATTTTCATGGAAATTAACATGAGTGACCTTGGGAAGCACTATAGCGGGATGACAAGAATCGTGAGGATCGCAAGAACTTGGATAGGCATGTTTTGTTTTGTTTGCCCCTTTCATTGAAACATGAATTTCAGAAATGTGGAGAAGGTTCCTTTGGCAGTCAGTAATGCCGCAATCCCTTTGGGATCGCCTGCTACAGTACCTTCAACGCTTACAGCTTCAGCAACCAGCGGTTTCGACTCAACTCGGGGACCGAGTCCCCGTAGCACCTGTGTCCACAAAGGGCAGATTTGGAGTTTTGCGCTGCTCGGTCGATCGGAAGCCAAGAATGTTAAGATAACCTAGCTTCCCGCCAGTGACCACCGTGACTCCCTTCGAGTACCTAGTGGCTTCCCAGTACTAGTACATAGTACCCTGGCAGTTGACATGTTTCGAGTTGTGGGCGGTATTGGGCGGTAAGCACGCCGGGGGTTGATCGAACGTTGACCCGAAGCAATCGGTTTGATTTCGGCATTATCGCCCGTCCTCACAGGCCTCACCGCTCGGGGGAACGATGCCGTTAAAACTGTTATAAGAGATGCGAAAATATGCGTTGAATGGCCAGGCGACATCCTTTTGCGTCACGATACTCTCCGACTGCACGGGTTAGTGCACTCTGGGTGTTGAGAAATCTGCCCATCGACTCCTCCGACGGGTCGCTAAGTTATTCCCCAGGCGTACTGGTACTGGTAGTAGTACGCCGCCGCACAGCTGAGTTGGGACCCGGGGGTCTTGAGAACTGCCACTGGTAAGCACGGGAACTAAAACGTGTCATCAGGGTAAATGAGCTTGGGCCTTACAAGCCTCGCAGCGGCCAGTACCCCTTTGTTATTTTTGGTGGGTGTAACTAGGTTATCGGCTAGCGACGGCTCCACCTAGGCGTTGGGACGGGCAGTTGTGCCCAGGAGAAGCAACTTTATTATCTTGCCCGCAAAGAAACCCAAATTTAGGTTCAAAAGTTTGACGAAAATAATAATTGTTGTTGTTACTTATTTGGACTGCGAACCTGACTTATGCCACCTCGACCAAACGTACGCGTCCTGCGCGACATCAAAGCGCGAAAAGGCGTCGCCGAAAATGAAATATCGCGTCGCGCATATCTCTACGTTGCGCGCAACCAGACCCTCCCCGCCCAAGTTCGCTACCAGGCCCAGCTGCAGCTAAATAACTTCGGTCGCTATACTCGGCCGACAACAGTCAAAAACCGATGTATCGCCTCCGGCCGTGGGCGTGGCATAATTAGCGAGTTTGGACTATGTCGGGTGCGTTGGCGGATTTCACACTCTCCACTGAAAATGTCAACACTGATGGTGATATATGCAGTTCCAGTTTCGGTTGAAGGCACTCGCTGGTGAGCTGCCAGGTGTCCAAAAGGCGTCCTGGTAGACTCTTCGAGTCGACTCAGAACTAGGTATTTATCCTCTATTCGCTTGCTAGCTTTCAAGTAGTTTGATTTTATGGCTAGAAATTCCAGTACAAGATGATTTATCGGCATCAAACCTCGTTCCTTGTTCATTGTGTCCGCGTTGGAACCCCTTTTTAGCACTGAACTGTATTGTTTATTGCAATAATATGCAAGGACTTCTGCCATCGCAACATGATACGAAAATGAGAATGATCGGTCGATTGGTGAACGAAATTTCGGCTAAGATGTGTTTCATACTTGTTATCGCCTTTACTCCACGGGCCACGGCGACGGAAGGATAGTCACTTGACACGTACCCCAAAACTTATGTCCTCTCTGCAACCCTTGAGATTTTATTCAGCTCATCTTGTTCTGGGTTCGTCATGACGAGATGCAAGACAATACACATCAGAGTTGTAGGGGGGTCATTTTCTATGACAATGCACGAACGGACTATTGTTATATCGCGGACGTCAACACATTGTCGACGACTGGATTCCTGTCTTAAACGAATTTAAGTCACCTGTTCTGTTCTACGTTTTTATTTGCAGGATAGTTCTGAATCATTGGTTCTACCTGCAACCCGAATCACTTACCACACCTCTTCCTGGACACGATATTGCCTCTGATGTCATTATGATCATATCCAATCTTCCTGATCAGGGTCATCCTACAGGCACAAGTTGCGGTATTGACATCGAGACCTCGATGTCAGTACCTGAACTTGTGCTTGCAGCGTAGCTGGTGCGGTGATTAGCTAGTACAACCGTGAGTGAAAGTGAATTCGTCATCTTCCACACCATTTCTCGGGGTAGGGACCAACGGAAGAATTGATGCTAGCATGGCCTGGGGAGCACACGTTTTTTTCAGTACCGTTGTCCAGAGATACGAAAAAAGAAGTAACTGAGATGGGTCCCGAGCCAGGGATACAGCAGGCCTTGCTGTCAGTGAGTACAAGGTACAAGCGTCAGGACCTTCTCGAAGTATCACGGGAGAGGGAACAGCAAACGATTTGAATGCGTATTCGAGGTCCGCGACTGTGTGACTACGAGACGCTACCATTGGTTGGCGTGGTTCAGTTTGATTAGCATACTTCGATGCATTTCTTGAGGTCGCACGATGTGCCAAAATGAGCACATAGCAAGCAGAGCTGCGCAGAACAAACCAAAAACGATGCCGAGTGGATATCACGATATACAGCTGTGTCCGGTCTACTTGTACAATTACGTTGAGAGGCATTCGCTTTGATGGATCTGTTTATATATGGTCACCTGACGTTAACGAGGGGCAGACAGTCACCAACACACACCTCTGCAGCAATATTCACCCACTCCGAGAGTGAGCGAAGATACTCGTCCTTCCCTTCGTCGACGGGGTTGTCCGGATGCCACAGAACAAAGGAATCAAATCGACCGCCGGTTTGAGCGTTCTCATCGGGCGATCTTCTTCAGACAGCGTTCCGGATGAGTCGTCCAGGTCTCCTCCCACTGGTTTTCCGCGAACCTGCCGCGTAGGCCAACGTTTGGTTTTACACCTTGCCATTTGGCGCTCGTCGCCATCCGCATCTCCGCGCAGAATGATGCCCGTGTAGCCTTTTGGCAACGCTACATCTACACCGTGAACAGTGCGACCACGGAAAGACGAGATGAACCGCTTTGCAGACTCTGAGAGACGTTGGATAGGGCTGGGACGCAGCACCCATGACGTGGGTGCTGTCGCGGTAATAGTAACTGGGGTGATAGCCACTGGACCATTTTCCTTATCTTCCAGGCTTGCCTCGGCGGTACCAGCAGCATTAGCGTTAGGCAACTGGGATTCGCTTCCTCCAAGGTGGCGGCACTGGCAAGATGTGTTTCTGACGATGCGGGTGCCAAGGGAACAGGTCGGATGCGAAAGTAGGTGGAAACTGGTGCAGGGCCAGTGTGGTTTATATGAAAGGGCATTAAATGGGGGACGCGGATGGGCAGGTTTACATGTGCTGGCGCGATTGTTATCGAGGTCATCTTGCGTTGCCCAATTCCAGCGGACCGCGTTTTTGTGACTTTCATAAATGATTAAACGTCATGTGACTGTGACAGGACGCGTGCCTCGTAAGGCACAAGCCTGAGGCTGTCAACATGCAACAGAGCGCAACAAGGCTTCAAGTAGGCTTCTTGTTCCTAACACCTTTGCCCTGTCCACTTTCAGAAAAAATAAAATAAATAAATAATGGGTTTGGAAGGGCGCGCGTTTGTTCCCCAACATTCTCATCTCTTACCGACGACATGTCGCTCCGTCGTCCGACTTTTTTCGCCGTCGCGGCTCTACTCACTCTCACCATTGTCCTTCTCCTCCGTCCGTCGTTTGCACCCAACAACTGGAATTTACCGTCATTGTCATCCTCCTCCTCCTCTTCTTCTTCTATTGGAACCCCTAGTTTTTGCGGCGTTTATGAGTGCGGTCAGACGCTTCACTCGTGGATCGAGGAAGAAGAGAGGCGGTATGCAGAAGCTTTGGAAGGTCGAGAGGAACTTATCAAGGCTTGGGGACCGACGGAGGATAAAGTCGATTCGTGAGTTTGCACCTTTTTTTTTTTTTGTTTTCCCACACCGATAATGTCGCTCTTCACATAGGTTTCCGACACGCGCTTTACCATACACTTTATGTGCGTTTTGCTTTTTTTTTTTGAGAGAGAGAGATCCTTACGTTTCTCATGTGGCTACAGGGGACTTTTACGTCCCGGCTTTTCAATGTCCTCATCGCGTAGAACGGATCGGTCAGCGAGGCGATGGCGGCAAGTGGGTATGTGGAATTGACCGCGTGGCTAGGCAAGATAAATGCGTCATCTACTCTTTCGGTCTGGTCCCCCTATCTATCCTTTCACGCTTACAGTATGCTAATTCGTTTTGCCCTACAGGCGTCAATGATGACTCGTCGTACGAGTCTACGTTATTAAAACGCGCGCCCGGTTGCGAGATTTGGGGATACGACTATAGCGTGCACGGCGTGCGTGTGATCTTTTCCCGTTTATAATATGTATTCTTACGCCCCGGTGGACCTTTGTAGTGGGGTCGTCAAATTAACGATGACCCCGACCTCAGCAAGCGGGCTCACTTTCAGCCGTGGGCGTTGGGTGGAACCGACAATCATACGGACCAAGACTTTTTCAAATATTGGAAGCTCGATTCACTCATGAAGCACAACGGTGAGGGTTACATTTTTTTCTTTGATGTCAAAGTCGGGAATTTTGAGACCCCGTTGTCGTTGTCAAGGTCACACATTCATCGATATACTCAAAATTGACGTTGAGGGCGCAGAGTTTGATGCACTCGCGGCGTTCTTCAAAGCTTTTGCTGACGAAGACGTACTGCCGATCGGTCAGCTGCAGCTCGAGATTCACGCAAGCGCGAACCGCGCCAACTTTGAGTACTTTAATCGTTGGTGGGCTGCACTCGAGGCGGCGGGCTTGCGACCATTCTATAATGACCCAAACTTGGTGTCGGTCAACCTCTCTCACCGTTCACATCCAGAGGTAATAGAGGTGCGTTCTTTGAACCAAAATGTTGATGAGAGGTCGCCTAAGACTTTTTTTGCAGTACTCGTTTATGAACATACGAGGTAATCACGCGATTGTCAGTGATCGTTATAATAAGTAATTGGATGGACATGATTCTTCGATAGTGTAAGGTCAGCCGTATCGCTGACCTCGCAGCCATGTTCTCACACTTCGATTTGCAGTTTCCGAGCCCATCACGTTTTCAAGAACTCTCCTCTAGACCGACGACCTGTTTTCGGATCGTCTCGCGTGCTCCGGCCACGACCCCCTTACGCCTTGGCCATGGCACCGCTGTTTTTGGCCTTGTGCCACAAGCTGTGTCCTTTCATCCTCTACATTCCTCATGTTTCACAACTTCCTCTTTGGTTAGATCGCCCCGAGCTTACTTTTGTTCTCTTGTTACGGTAATTTTTGTGTACCTGACTTTCTTTCAGTTTCCTTTTAAAGACTGCGTGCTGTGATTCGTGCCGCGTCTAGATTTTCGAGCCCTCTAATTTTTCTCTTTGTTCAAAGGAAACGCGATCATCCTGTGAAGCATTCTGAGGGTGACGCGTCCTTCAAAGTCTTTGTTTTACTCCTTGAATTTCGGCCTCAGTCTCACTTTGGTATCATTCAACCCCCTTGCTATGCCTCCCTTTGTCCCTCTCGATATCTTCTGACTCGATTTTTCATACCTTAGACTCGCTTCCTTTGTGCCAGTGGCCTTTCTTTACTTACTTATGAGCCCGTACTCAACGCGTTTCTGTTTCTAGATAGCTGTACTCGACTTGTACATAAATACCCTGCAAAAATGTACTCAGAGCAGCAGCGAAATCCCCCTCGTCTGTTCTCTCTTCTCCTCTTAAACACTCATCTGATCTCCTTCAAAACCTTCTCGCTTTCAAGACAGCTCCACCATCGCGACCAACATTCTCGCGTTCGACCCGAGTTTTCCCGCGTTCCCCGACTTCGATCGTCCTTGGGAACTGCTCGCTCACTCTCACTTCTTATTTTACTTCTGAACTCACACGTAGACGCAGCGGTCTTCATCCAATAGGCCGTAGATCTAGAGTCACCTCAAAATTTCCTTCCCTCAATATGTAAGCCTTGGATCTACTAGTAGACGTTTGCGATGCGTCCCGAGTCTTCTAGATCCCGCACGTACAGTACCACTAGTATAGGTGAGTCTGAAAAAGGCAAACAGGTACAAAAAACGGAACAACTGAGGGGGCATCGCATCGGACAATTCCTGCGATGGCACCCCGTCGCACTTGTTCCGATCACAGTGAAGAGAACTTTGAACCAGGCAGAGTTGTGCCATTCGACTAAGGCTTTGCGGTGGTCACTTGCGACCAGCCAGAGAATGAAAAGCGATCATGATCCGTTTGTGCGATGGTCTCATCTGGGATTCCGTCGCCCGTAGTACCAAGCGCTGGCAGGAACTTAGTCTGCGACGAGACGATTGAAGGAACTTGTTTTCAGTTCGAACTGTCGATGCGAGCACCCTTCTTCATTTTAGCGAATAACTGGCCACACTGACCTACACAGAAGTCACAGTGATTACCATGCTGCTCCTTGTATTTCCTCACGTCTAAGTTGGTGACCTCAAGGCTGAGCGGCTTCAGATTGTGAACGAGTTCAACTCGGGAACAGTTCGTTCCTCTATCAGAAATGTAAGAGCTAACATTCAGAAGTCTCCCAATGTAATTGTAATCGACAGATTCATGTCTGAGTCTTTGTGTTGACCTAATCATGTTCTTGATCTTTGAGACCGTGACGACCGTTGGCGAGAGTTGCGGCGGTTTTCTCCGAGGTAAGTCTCATGATTCTTCTCGATCGTAACTCGGATCGGCCTCTCGCTCACTGGCAGAGCTGTTTCCAGCTATCAATTCCATCGCCCCCCAAGGTCTATGTATTAACTGTCCCTAGTGAAAACGTTATCACAATTAGTGGCGGTATTCCAATGCATTAGCCAATCGCCGTCACGCCGTCCTTCTGACCTTTCTTGGTGGTAGACACAATTTACATGATCCAGTTATGAGGAATGGTGTGATGAAGCCTTCTTGTGCTAACACGGATATGGTTTGCGATGTCAGCTAGATCTGCGATTCGGTCAAACCTGAAGCCACCGTTCAGGTGGCCGACATGACAAGTACTATTTCAGTACATCAGCCCGGCACATTATACAGCAGTCAGCAGCGGCTTACGCACATATCGCTAGGCTGATTCGACTTGAGTAATGCAGAATGAAATACCACGAGTCCAGCTGAGAGATAGTTCAATATTAGACGGTGACGGAAAGACGGTCCCGCCCGGCGATAACTCTATCGAGGCAAATAATCCCAGCTTTCTGAAGACCAGCGTTTAAAAAGCGCTTCGAGTTAGATTGAGAGTAGAGAGGCCATGGTTAGGGGACAATCTGCGCCAGAAGGTTCGTTGGTGGCTGATGCACAGTATTGCGAAGAATCTGCGCCCAAAGTATGATGATGTACTTTAGCAAGAGGGATAGATGCCGGCTTCACCGACGAAAGCAACAGTGCAGAAGTTCACCAGGGCCTGTATTTGTATATGATCACTGTACAAGGGTTGAAGATGAGGCGGGTTTAAGTAGTAAGTGGTTCAGTGTAGCCTCGTCTGCCCACTCGAACTAACCCTTGGACGGCAGGACGTAGATAACCTTTGCCACCGCATAACAAACACCACAGACTTCAACGCGCAGCACTGCGGACAGACAAGGTGGTGGGGCTGTTGAGGGGTCGAATGATGAGCTTCTGGCCAGCCATGACGAGAAGCAAAGACCCGGCAGAGCTGCAGAGGGGATTGGCAATGTAAGACATGTCTTGCAGAACGTCGGAACTTACACGCAACAAATCCAGCGCACGTCACCAATTCGATAAAGGGCTAACAAGAACCGTGAGCCAGTCCTCCGGGAACCGCGGGTGGTGCAGTTTAATTGGCCTGACGTCATCGACGGTCGCCCGTTTGGTAGGCGGGACCACCCAAATCCGAGTTGACAAATGTGGGCAGCTCCGAGTCAAGTGGGGGTAGAGTCTCCACCAAAAAGTGCAACAGGTAATTTACTGTAAAATTTCCATCTAGTGGTTCCGTGGGGCTCCGGACCTCTTGTGCGATATGACCTCCGCTCGGCTGTCGTTGCATGAAATTCTTTAATTCAGGGAGTGTATATACAGTACGCCAACTATGTAGGGTACATACAACTATAGGAAAATATCACTTTTCGCACGAATTTCCATCGTCTCCTGGGTGCGCAAAGTGTTGGAGAGCGTTGTAAGGCCATCTGTTCAGCTAGCCTTGCAAGTTGCAACCACGTTGTATGCCACGTTTCTATTTTTATCGCAACGCCTCAGGCTCGATGCAGAGTCCCACAGCCCTCACGTCCAAATAGTTTGAGCTTTGGTGACACGGAATCTGATCTGAGCTTGAGCTTGCACTGGTGCCTGGTGATCATGACCTCGAGGATGCGTGGCTAGTACAGTAGCAGTTGGAGGGGTGCGTCCTGCCCCGCCTAATCCATTGTTCCACCTCTACACCATAAAAGTCTCTGATCGACAACCCTTGGCGCTGACCATATCCGATGTCAACACATGAGATTGAAAAAATGTTCCCGCACTGTTATCACACCATTATCACGACCACTAATGTTTTGTGTCATTCAAGTGCTTGTCTCACTGATGCACTACAGTAAATGCAACACACTGATTTCTGCGCTATAGCATTCCTGTGAAGTTGGTCGTAAACTCGCAAAGTTTTTGAAACTCCGTCACGATAACTTTAAGGACAGGTGCTTGACGATTCAATCCACGTGACATGTGTGTAATTACCTTGCTTGCGAGGTTAAATGCGGCGGTAATCGACCGCCCAACCCCATACAGCATTTCAACATTGCAGGAACCATCAAAAGTTGATGTAATTCTCTCCTATGGATCTTCTGAATCACTTGGAAATTTTCCGATTGGAAACTCCACAGTTTGCAATGACACAAATTTAAAGTGAACATGATCTGTACAATAACGTACAACGTCGGCATTTCCCTGGTTACTCAATTACATCCTTCATGGGTACATGTACTGTACAGTTAGTCCGCTTGCCGTGAGACGTTAATGATCGATCAATATTCAAGGCTACGTGGCAATTGCTTGCCTCCTGAGACGTCTCGCACTTGCTTGCAGGCACCGATGGTTTGTCCCGCATCAAAGTCATTAACTTTACTGAAAGTGATACGTTTCTTGCTTGAAGCATTGCATGGATGGCTCAGAGTCAACTGACAAGATCTTGTTGGTGGGACAAGGCCTAGAAGGCTGGCAGCGATCGCTTATAAATAATCGGAGTACTGCATTGGGTAAAAGCTGCCAGTGGAAGCGACGGC
Source organism: Lactifluus volemus (assembly GCA_022376515.1). Taxonomy (NCBI): domain Eukaryota; kingdom Fungi; phylum Basidiomycota; class Agaricomycetes; order Russulales; family Russulaceae; genus Lactifluus; species Lactifluus volemus. Next base: position 195,471 of record WTXI01000032.1, read on the forward strand.
GGCGACGGGTCATGTCTGCTCCTAATTTGACTTAGGCCAAAAACTTCAGTTGTCAGTTGAATGATGGTGGCGAATGAAGTTCAGCGCTGGCCGTCCTTACTGTAATAGCCGTGCAACCCGAAGATTCTTTAACACCCTACCCGACTGAAGTCTTCGGCAGCAAGTGCTACTTCCTCTTAACCCCCCTTTCTTCCCAATACGTCCGAGTCGCACCTTGGTCTCTGGATCGTCGCGGTCTCTCATCACAAGCAATGGTGTCTTCCGTGGAGTATGCGATAGAGACATTTAGTTTGTACTCTCTATTTCCTTCCTGGTGACATCGTGAGAGTGACATATCCCGGGCCTGTCAAGTGCATCATTTAAAAGTGTTCCACACGTTCGCGGGTGTATTCATGTGAGTAATGATCGTGACATGCGTCGTGAAGATCGCCTTTGGCTTACATTTGGTCACGGTACAGATGGGAATATATCATTACTCTTGATTTCGAATGGGAAGTCTACACGGGAGTACGACCATGGAGATGGTCGTATATCGCCTACATCACCGCAAGGACGTTGACTGTGACCGCAGTCATCATCGGCCTCGTGGGATTCAACCTTACGAGGGAGTTTAGTTGCGAGGTGCATTTGTTAGCCATCGTAACCACTGGTATACGCGGTACTCACCCTTTGCACTATGCAGGCTTGGCTTCGTTCTGTCTTAGTATGACTTCTTTCCCCCCATTCTTCTACATTCATGCTGATTGATATCTCCCAGGCCACGGCTTGGTTCGGGGGTTGTGGTGCTTCGTTTCTTCTTTTGCTTCGGGGGCGAGTCGTCTTCTCTGTTTCATCTAATATGGGCCTTATCAATGTTATCGTCGATCAGAGTTGCAATATGGAATCGGGATTATAGGATCATGGAACTCGCTGGGTTTGTTTGGCTGGTCGACTTGAGCGCAGCGTGCTATGGTAAGCGTTTCATAGTCCTCTCTTTCACAGTCAACTCTGATCTCTTGAATCCCAGCTATATCAAGGGTCGTCTTTCTTTTGAATGTCTTTGTGTCTCCGTAGTATTGACACTACGAGTTGCTCAGGGTCAAAGCCGATGGTCTCCTCTTCTCCGAACGTGTGTCGTGACCAACACAGAAGAGTTCAAGTGGAGTATTTTGATGAGGTTCATTGTGGATTGTACTTTGTTGGGAATTATGATTTTCGGCGTGGTTCAGAAGCGGAATCCGACAGAGTTATGGTATTTGCTGTGTTTTCAAGGCTTGTTCTGGATCACTGCTGCTATCATGATGGAGGTGCCGGGTGTGGTACGTCATCCACGTTCTTACCATTATTGCCTGGTTCATCAGCTCGATGCATTTTGCTTCGCCATCCAGATAATGCCATTCAGGAACATCAACGGTGAGCAAATTTGGACGTACTTGGAATGTGTTATTTATTGCCAAATCACGTCAACAGATGGTTGGAATCTGGTCAGTGATCCTAGATGCATTTGTCTGCTTTGGCTGACATCGTTCGCAACGGTAGATGTTCCAATATCCTCAGCGTATGTCTCATCCTCTTCTATTGGCACGACTAAATTTACGTCCTACCATTCGCAGTTGTGGTGGTGTACGCTCATTCTAACTCACCTCTTGCTTGAAACGCTCAGCTATATGTATATAGGGTTATCGCATCCTCGCGGAGCTATCGAGATCTCATCCAAAATATCTCAGAGTAAGCGCCCTTGCCGCCTTTCGCTACCAAGGCAATGACGTTAACATGGGAATAGTGATAAAGGATCGTATCGGGAACGTTTTAGGGGCAATTCCGAGCGGAGGGATTCAGCACCAGAGAATAAACGGACAATTCATGTTGCAGTAAAAAGGACGGTCGACTTTAATGGAGGTCTCTTGGACCTGGATACCACTGGCACTGTACCATCACAGGTGGCAGATGAAGAGAGTGGTCTTTCTTCGGAACGTCAGATATAGCAGGATATGAAGATATAATGTATGTGTTACCTAGTGTTAAATAGTGGTTTTGCCCAGTGCCCACATCACATGCGAGTGCGTTCAACTTTGTTACAGAACGACACGAGTAGTCGCGTTGTTCGATGTCTAATCAAAACTCATATCGTTTCTATGGTTTAAGCATATACCTCAGAGGAAGTTCTTCCCTCACCCTAACCTGATCAACCCCACGCATATCTTTCTCCGCAACTCCTCGATTGGGGGTGCATCCGCGGGGCTGGGTCTAGACACCCTCAACTGAGCCTATTCCTAAGAACGACGCATGACAGCTCCGCGTGCCTGTTTGCAAACAGTCCTATGGTAGGACCTGGCGGAAGCACCGAGTACACGGATGTAACCCCTCGGAAAGAGCGCGCGGGAACAGGAACGTCGTCAAAGAGACAAGGGTGGTAATTGTGGTTAATTTGTAGCATCAGAGAGTGATGAAAGCGTTGAATCGAGGCCAGCTTGAGTAGTTGAGTTTTGTAATGAAGAGAAGGTGTAATTAAAAAGCTTTCGGGGTGATAATTCAGAATTAGAACCATGACTTTCTCGAGGCTAGAGATCTCCAAAGTCAACTGTCTAATCCCGGGTTCAAATTTTGGATCGCACTGGATCACGGAATATTGGAATTGGTGCAGTTCCAAGAGTTGTGATTATGTAAGTACTCCAACGACGACGTGTCTGAGCTCTGTCACAATCCACCCAACTCTTACCTTCTAACCGACGAAAAAAAGTAAGAAACTACTAGAAGGGAACTTATGGATTAGATGGTACGCATGGACAGTCATTGATACTATCCGCCTCATATCAATGATTCCAAGGTCCAAAAACTCGAAGGATGGTCTTACCGCGAGTACACGCATTCCGTCTCACCAGCCGCCGCGCACGCACGCTCACCTCATCGCTCTTTGGCATTACATTCGTCGCGTGTTTTATGACCGTATGCGCTTCCGACATACTACCCTGTCCCGCACACCCCCAACGTGGCCGCTTCGCCGATGACGACAATGAGGGCCAGAGCCGTCATCCCTCAACCGTGCGTGCAACCATGATGGAAAAGCGACCCCGGAGGTGGATAGAGGAGCACTATCCGAGTTCGCGCGATCCATAACGTGCTATCGTTTTTTTTTTCTTTTTGCAATAAAAAGTCTTCAGTACAGTACGTTGATCCTAAACCACCCGAACCCCCAAAAATTTTAGAGTAGTTTCTGCAGTATTGGCAATGGTGCCTCCGCACCCGAATTATCCCGTAAATTATCGCCAAAGTCTGAGTTACGCTATTTGCTCCTTGGTTAGCCGGCAGCAACTGAGACAGGTCGGGCCATGCCAATGGTTGGGGTACCTTGGGTAACAGATGACTTTGAATTTATCATCTAATTCTTGCTCAGTCACCACAAACTTTGACATATGGCATCCAGTACCACATACAAGCATATCTCGTATGTTTGTTTGGGTAGAAATTGTGTTATATAGAGTGTGATCCACTAGGACCCGACCATGGTCCACTACCCAACCACGGTTAGTATATTATGCGACGGTAAAAACAAAGTAGTCCCTCCTATAGAATACATAATAAATGTTATCGGCGGCCGGTACCCTTCGTTGTGTCAGGTACCCGTTCCGTCGTCTTGCGCCTGTGCTCTCCGCTGCTTGTGACCCTCTGATCAACCCTCGAGTCGCCCTCCGAGGCCCCAACCGACTGTTTGTTAGTCTTTCCAAGGTGTCGGTGACGGTCCTGTTTTGGTTTTGGCTTCTTCGGCTGCTGCTCCAATGACGCCAGCACTGCTTCATTCTCGAGGCGGATCCGTTCTTCCTCTGCCGTCCACCACATCATAAACTCGACTTCAGCCTGCAGCTCGGCTTCCTCCGCCTGTATATCCCGAAGTGAGCGCCTCTCCTTTACTACGATGTTCGGTTGGCTTTGCAGCTGCTGTATCTCAGCGAAAGAGATGGGGGCACTTGACGAAGGCTTTGAAATTGGTTCGACCGGAGTCAGGTTCCATGCATTCCCGCTGCAAATTAGCGCGCGTGTTACAACGGGCTTCTCCTGTCGGTGTAGAAAATAAGTAGAGACGTACTATGCGTGGCGGGTTGCCGTCAGCCCCGCCTTCACCTTGGGGGGACTGATGACGGGTCCTAAGCCAGCTCTTCCTGGGTGTGTAGACGAGCTCGGAGTGGTATGAGTGCTCCATGATTTGTGGATCACTGGAGCACTGGAAAGATGAGTTGGGGGTGTTTTACTTGCCGCATGGACGCTTGTCGAAGGACTATGCGCAGATGGCTGGGCAGGTAAGGGAAGGTTTTTCGGAGCGCAATATGAAGGAGAGCTCGACGCTGGTGGGATCGTCGTTTGTATTCTCCACGCTGGAGTTGATGGTGCGCGCAAACTATTAGGAGAGCCCGAAAGCAGCGCATCCGGCGTCTTGGAGAGTGAGGGCGAAAGACCCATGCCCTCCCCAGACCTCTTCCTATGCATGGATATCGAGGAACCCTGGGCCACCGCTGGGTGATGAATTCGTCCACCGCCTGCAACTCCTCGGCTTCGGCGAGAATCGCCTTCATATCAACCCTGCATACCTCACCTGTCAGAACCTGTACCTCCGGAGAAACGAAAAAGGGGTCTCACTTAGGAGTAGACTTGCCTTTCCACGGCCCAGCCTTAGAAGCATCGTCCGCCGAGACATCTACATCTAGATTCAGGGCAGGAACGAGCACCTCGTCCATACAGAACAAGTCTTCGCAGGTATTAGAGAGAAGTGGTGTACGTGGTGTACGTGGTGTGGTTGGCTTGCACCCCGGGGATGCGGGCAACGATGGCTTTCGGCTCGCCTTTGGTGATAACTTTGGCTGCATTTTCGGTTGAGAACGAACTATCGGATAGGGTATATCCTGCGCCGCGAGCCATACGCGACACTCATCGACAGCGGTGCGAGGTTGATGGGCAGCTGAAAACGGGCGAATGGGGACTTGGCGGCCTGGTGCCCACGAACTGCACCTGCTAGTTGTTTGACGAGGCGAGGGGGCAAGTCATCGAGCAGCCGTGCCTCCAGTAAAGTCTCCATATGAACGACCATATACTGATGTAAACTATCCATGAGTTGATCGCAGTTCAGGGACGCCGCTTCCATATAGATAGCTGAGATGTTGTTAATGGTAACATAGTCGACAACGATCGAAGAGCAGATTAGCAGCAACCGATCAAGAAGCAATTCATTCTAAAGTAAAAGCAAGGGTCAGAACAGGTAACATCATCGGGGCGTGACTTGCCGCAGCAAACATAACATCGAACAGGAGATCCAGCAGTTGATCGGTAGAATCAACAAAATCTTTTCCATATATTTAGCTTATGGAGAGTTCGAGTAGGAGATTGCACATACCCAGTCTTTCAAACATCTCCGCCTCCTCTCCACAACACATGAACCGTAACACATACTGCATATAGCGCCATTCTAAATGACGCAGATCAACGCGTAAAGTACCGTCTGTCTCCCACCGATCTATCGTCCAGTCTTTGTCCGAGAAGAGGCTCTCAAAAAACGACGAGCGCGTGCGCAAGATGAGTGAGTGGGACCATACTTCACGATCCGCAAGGCGTAGCATAACATCCGGGGTAGATACCGAGAGTGGCGAGTCGAAGATAGCTCGGAAGTGCATATTTAGTGACAGAGACGGCTCGCGCCGCACTGCGCCACGCAGAGAATCGGCGAGGTCATCGAGATGAAAGACGCGCGAGAGCGTTTGTAGTTCTCGCACCACTTGGGCAGGCTGGAGGCGACCGTGTGAAAACGCCTCCGTGGTGAGACGTGTGAGCCGTGGATCGTTGACAGCCAGCACCACGTCGGTGTATAAATAGTGTAACAATACAAGTACAGAAAAGGCATGTACGCCTGCGATGGCTAGGCGAGGAGCTTCCGTCAGTACCAGTGGAGGGCCTGGGCTGCTCCTCGGACTCGGGGCAGGAAGGAACTTGACAGAAATTCCGGACTCGCGATCGTGAAGATCACCTAGCCCACCGATTATACGCGCGAGGACTGCACAGCGGGCAGAAAGGACGACAGTGTGTGCGGGGAACTCTATTGATCCTTGGACGCGGAGAACCACGTCCGCACCATAGGCAGGGTTTCTCTTCGTGAATGATCCATGTCTGAGTGAGTCAGGCTTGTGCCGTGCACTCTGATCTTGCGCAATAATGTTCCAGAGACCCAGGATAAGTTGTGCGTCACGAGCAAGCGCTTCCGCCTCGAAATCCCCGTCCTCTTCGTCGTCTTCCTCACTCACGACGCCGTGAGGTATCCCAGCGAGCGGGCTTGCTACTTCTAGCATTGGCACCATATACTTACCCTCATTCCCCGGGCGCGTGAATGAGAGGTATGGCTGCATACGTGCAATGTCCTCTGCAAGGTTATTTCCGACAGGGGTGACGTATTGTGGGGAAGAAGGTTCGCGAAGCGCAGCCAGAGCGCCTGTGTCGCTGGCGCGCACTGCAACGACTCGTTGCAGGCCTGTCACACGTACAAAGCGCGGTGCCTTAGCACCGCTACCCCGCGAACGTACGAAAACATGCCCAGACTCGGTACAGATGATTAGCGAGCCGTCACCGCCAAGGGCTGCGTCCTAGCAGAGCTTCCTGAACCTTTGAAGGAAATAGCAGAAAGGTTGGCGTACATGTACTGCACTCCACTGCTTTCGGAGGGCCCAAACGCGCTGAGGCTGCACGGGAGCCTGGCGCTCTCCAGGAACAGCGGGTGGTGGGACATTGAAAGTGAAGATCTCGCCTGCGGAGGAAACCGTAGCGAACATGTTCTCGTTGCAAAATATACGTGCCGTTGTAATGACTTGGGCGGCGTGAGGCGGCCGATATGCCAAGAAGTCTGACGGAAGACGCATCGGGGACGGAAACGTTATGCGAGAGTACACATCGTTGAAGAGAAGGACGACATCCTGCGTTACCAAAAGACAAGCCATCGCAGAGTCCTAAAACCAGGGTATTTAATTGAGGTTTCCAACGCAAGACGGTAGACGCACATTCAAAGCAACGGAAATGACAGGTTTCGCGACTTTGGTGACGATTTTTGGGACAGGCTGTACCGGATTTCCAGCCTTTTCGTACCCAAGTTGGCCATTGTTCTTCCCCCATGTAAACAAGGTAGAATCTGTCCAGCATACGCTTGCGCTCTTACAAGCGGCTATACCTCGTACACGCTCACGCCTCAATGGTCCAGCGATGACACGCGGGGTAGTTTGCACATAAGGTGCAGGTACATCATAACCTAGTTGGAAGAACCGCCCAAGTCCCCAGGAGAAGATACTGCCATCGGAAGTGAGGGCAAGTGTGTGATCTTGCCCAAGCGCAACGGCAGTAAATCTGCTATGAGAGGCCAACTTTATCATTGGCAAAAGTGAGGGCTGAGTATGTTGACCTCCACCAGGCCCAAGTCTACATAAGAATCACTACAGAAAGTTGGTAGAGAAAACAAGGCGACATGCCTTCCAGTGCTAGCAAAGCCACATGCACGGATGTTGGCGCATGACTCATCAGTGACGACTACTGTTGACAAGAGGTTCAGAAAAAAAGACATCTTTTTGCAACGGTTACGGAAGATAATGGCTCGTTGGGCGAGAGGCCCCTAGAATGATTACCTCAATAGAGGGGATGAAGTGGACGTACCAGTATGTAACCTTGACATTTGGACATCTCGAACCTGTACAGGCTGTAATTTGAAAGCAATTGTATCGCGTGCTGTTGGATCCCCACTCTCCCCATGATGCTTTAGGACGACCTGCTCGGGGTATGTCCGGTCATCAGTATCCCCGTGCCCAAGGGATGCATTCCTACGATGAATAAAAATCAGAAGCAATAAAAAACACAGGCGTACGTACTAACCTGTTCATACCCCATGTATACAAATCAAAATGACGCAGTGTCCCAAATATATTTGGCTTGGTGTCCTTGACAGTAGTATTGTAGAGATCAAAGGCTCGATAGCCCTCGACATCTTTTAAATCGACATCGATATCGCTCCTCTGAAGCAAAAGGATGCTTGGGAAGGTATTAACTTAGTATTATCACAACAGGCGATAACCACGTACGCAGCGGGGAGGTTCCCGTTATACAGCGCACGGTGCAACGGAGTCCAGTGGCTCTCCACATCCTGAAGATTAACGGATATCCCAGGGTGAGAGAGAAGCATGCGAACGTATTCTGTCGCAGCTGAGTCGGAGGCGGCGCATGCGAGATGAAGTACGGTGCGACCTAGCCAGTCACGCGCATTGACATCCGTCGGGGGAGCAGTGGCAAGCTGTCGTTGAAATGCAGCTTGGTCGCGGTTGTAGAAGTAGGCATGGAGTGAGGTCATATAGGGATGAAAGGTGACTGAACAGCCCCGACGAAGGAGTAGAATCCCTTCGTGGGCTGGACTGTCGGGGTGACGCTAAGCTTGCAAGGCTCGCACAGAGACGGTCTCGGGCCTTTGACAATTGTCCAGCAATTGGGTGGGCTTGACGGGCTGAGACACTTGAAACTTACGAGCCGTAGGAAGTTATCGGGCGAACTTCGAGATGAACACTGGCACTAACTCGATAAGATGATGAGGAAAAGTGACTCAGTCAGCATATTCCCACGACTGAGCCTGAGAGTCTGAGACCCACGTTCGTTATCTATACACTACTGTACTTCTGATCTATCATTCTTTGGCCAATAGGAGCGAATAAGTGATCACATATTTCTTTCAGTTTTGCTCTGCATTTAGAACCTGGCCTGGAATCATCCTCTGTCCAAGGTTCTCAAGAATTGGAGTCGGCATTTGTGGAGTGAATATAAGCCGCCCAATTCCTCATATATCCACACCTTCACCATCATTATCTTCATATACATTTGGTGAATGCTCAGCGGGCACAAGTGCGGTCCCCCTTCTCATCTCTCTCTCTTGTACAATATCACGTCTTCCAAAGACAATCATACAACCAGGTTCGTATACACAGTCCATTCAGATCTCACTTACTTCTAATTCGTAGATACATCAGCTTCACAAAAACAACCCCTGAAGAATTAGAGCAGCTCATTCAGGCGTGTGAACCCGCCAGCTTCGTGGAAAAGAGGTAGTGATGGACGAGACGTACCGCAAAGCTAAAAAGACGGAAAATGACCGTTTCACCGCACTCCTTGTACTTTCTCGAGGGCGAGGCCTCGAAGCGTGCAAAATTGAGCTGTACAACGCAAAAAATATGTGTAATACGACCTATAGCCATAGTACAGTATTACTGACAGGTAACCAGGTGACGTTACAGGTTCAGTAGTTGTGAGGAGAGATTTAAACTCAGCCTCCATCAGGATGACCTTCGCGTCCCAAATCTTTGTGATCAGGCTGAGTCGGAACATGTAAAGAGAAGAGGTGTTGTCTCCCCATTCACATCACCAGTACCAGTGGAGCAACGTCACGGAGCGGTCGAGCCCACAATTCTGTTCCCCGTGGCCCAACACTTCATCCGAAAGCAAATTCACGTCTTCTTCGGGAAGAGATTCCGTGCGGTACGCCTCGTCCATATCACAATCCCACACGATTTCCCAGGGTCCCTTCAGAAAAGAGGACTTTCTACAGGGCTTCGGAGCTTGTGTGAGAGACTGCTTGCGCTTCGGAGGAATGATCCGGAGCCTGGACGGCAGACCTGAAGGAAAGGAAAGGACGTCAGAAGGAGAGTCTGAGAGAAGAACTAGGTTGTCTGCCGTTCCCACCGAAACGCGTTACAGCCTGAGGTGGCTCGCACATGCCAAGCTCTTCTTCTAACATTGAAATTGTCGTGGATTGCCGGCGAGGCTGCAGCGTTACCTTAGCCCTCTCTGGCGTTCGGTCGCTATGGAGAGAGGAGAGCATTGGTGATTGAGCTTCGAGTAGATATGGGACACAGTACCGAAAGTCAGGCGATGCCTGTGAGACTCGTGGAAGGCGTTTATATACGTTCACCAGGTGAGGGCCCTCTGTGACGAGGTGATCGATAAATTCATGGGTAGGGCCCATTTATGCTGAATAGGATAGTTGCCAGGAACTTCTAGGAAGCCTCGTGGCACCACGAGGATTGGGGCCCAGGGAAGTACAATATATACACAATAGACGGACTTGTACCGGACCCTACTGCCCCTGGAGGAAAGACATCTGGCGCGAGCCTGAGATCGTTTTAGCCACGTACAGTACCCGGTCGCCCCGCACAATATGAACCAACCCGACCAACACGTTGCTAGTCACGACCACGGTATCGGCGTACGCATAAACCAGTCGGTTTTGTTTTGTCTTGCCTTGCGGCACGGATAGGATCAGGACATGAAGGACAAAAAAATGAACACGTAGGCCGCCGTGGCCACGGCGCTGTCCGAGGTGGCGCCGAGCTCTTTATGAGAGCCGAGCCGCGTCTCCAATTGTGGATTCGGCGTTTGCTAATCACTTCAAGTTCATAATTTCGGTCAAAGCGCAGCATCCGATTATTGTTCCTCACTGTCGTTGCTCACGAGGATACCATTTTGGTACGCCTTTTAAACGACCTGAGGATAGCAAGAATTGTTACAGGTCATCGCGACTCATCGACGTGCATAAAAAGAAGACTTGCAATGGCTTTTGTTTAGAACTGCAGAGCGTGTTACTCTTCCCGTAACCCGACACATACTGATCTCAATCACCGAGCGTGCTGATTGATAAAAGCCTTGATGAATATGCTGCAGCTCACACACACCGAAACACCACATCTCCATCAACAACTTGAACTTGGAACCCTGATCCCTCGAACGGATGTCTTCTTATGCCGCCAACACTCCCGAAGCATACGCCCTTGGCGAATTCTGGAGGCCAACAGAGGAGTTAGCCTTTATGAACAGTTCTCGGCAGAATATACGAAGGGCGAGAGAGCTGACTCTCCTAATGGCCGGTACGAGGTGTCGCGGTCTTGGTGACCATTTGCTTTTGCTTTCCGAGTTGGCCAGACATCGAAAGGTCCCCGAGCGTGGATATGCTCTTGACTTTCTTCAAGCGGGCGTTGAACTTGAAATCTTTGAACAAGAATCACTCGCCCGTACCTTGGAGTTGTATCACAGTGCGAATATCTGCGTCGCTGATGTAGAAGCACGCCCTGAAGTATACCCGATCCGAAAGCGAGGAAGAATTTCAACGGCGCACGGAAGACTTTCGTCGGGAGACGCCGTGCTTGCTCAGCTTGCAGAAGAAGCACACGGCGCCACGTTCACGTCATTCTGGCCAGCTCAGCTGCAGGACAACTTGAATTGGACCCTGCCTTAAGGAGCTACTTGCCCTCTACAGGAGATCACTATTCAACATTGGCTCGCCTGCTCGATTGCCATGGTCTTAGCGCGATACGTGGCTCCGTGCCCAGCCTAGGCACCAACACGTGCATCCCCTAAATTATAGCATGATCCGGATGCCCTTTGCCGTTCGTAACGGAAGCAATAGTCTCGTCGTTTTTACCGTGCTTCCGACAACAGGAGTCATTGGCCCAATGACTCAGCCAGCGCTCAGCCCCTGACTCCGCTGGGCATAAATTGGCAGCGGTCTTCCTCCACCTCACCACACCTCACAATGTCCAGTATCGAACAGTTACTGGTCCCTATACAAGAGTCAATCATCCATAAGCCACCCTTCGTTACCGGATCGCTCCAACTTCCCCCTTCTCATCTCTCTCTCTTGTACACAATCACGTCTTCTGAGGGTAACCATGCAACTAGGTTCGTATACTAACTGCAAGCTATCTCAGGCTATGTTTAACCCTTACTGACTTTCAATTCATAGACACATCAACTTTGCGAACGCAACACCTGATGAATTAGAGCAGCTAATTCAGGCGTGTGAAACCGCCAGCTTCGGTCGTGGCAAAGAGGACGTGATAGATGAGGCTTACCGCAAAGCTAAAAAGATGGACAAGGAATCTGTCACCGCACTGCTGGTACCCGATAACACTGATCTCGTCAAGATCGTGCGCAACTATCTTCTTGAAGGTAATGATTCAGATCGCAAAATCGAAATTGAGCTACACAAACTCAACGTGTACAGTATGCGCCCGAACAACACTCACAGTTGGCAGAGACTAACTTGTTACACAGGTGAGGGGTCATTCTTCAAGGCTCACGTTGATACTCCACGCGGAGAAAGGATGTTCGGATCCCTTGTTGTTGTCTTTCCAACACCCCACGAGGGTGGTGCTCTGGTCTTCCGACACCGTGGTGAAGAATGGACGTTTGACTCTTCTGCTGTGCTATCGGCTGCACGGCCGGCTTCAATTGCCTATGCTGCATTTTTCAGTGACGTTGAGCACGAGGTTCTGCCCGTGACATCCGGACACCGCGTTACGTTAACGTATAACCTCCACTTTCGTAAAGATGAGCATGCCTCTGCAAAGGACTTGGTGTCAGAACCCCCTCCCATCTCTCAGGAACAGAATCAGCAGGGGTTTCGTTCGAGATTCGAAGCTCTACTCAAAAATCCAGACTTCCTCCCAAATGGAGGTGTGCTCGGGTTCGGAATGCGACACGTGTATCAAGTAAAGTCCAGCCCTGATGGTCTTCAACACATCTACGGCCTGTTGAAGGGCAGCGACGCAACTGTGTACCACAGCCTGCGTGCGCTTGGACTTGAACCCGTCCTATATCTTAATTATCGCAATGACAACCACCGCTACGCAGGTCCCGAGTCTGTGATGGTCAACAAGATTCCCAAATTTGATTCGTACTGCCAAGTCGACGACCTGTTTGATCTATTGCAAGGGTTCGATGGAATTGTGATTCCCTCCGAAGAGCAAGTGACATGGGTCACACCAGAGACGACATTCAGCAGTCTAACGAGCGCGTATGCTGCCTACGGGAATGAGGGAACTGTGGGATATGCATATGGGGTTGTATGCCTTATCGTGCGTATTGGTGATGTGGCCAACCGGTTGGTGAATCACGAGGCTGCGCAAGGGAAGAAGCGGAAGAAACGAAGGGTCTACTAGTAGCGGTTCAAGAGAATAACAAACTAGCGTGTCCGAGTCACTGACATGGAATGAGAACTATGACATGGGTTTGAGTGCGCACACTTTTGGATCTCAGTAAATGCAAGTGTGTACGTCTAGGTAAATATGACAACAACGTAGTCCTATCACTGGCACAATTAAATGTTATTTGATTATCTTATCACCGTGCTTGAACAGCAGCTCACATCTCTAGATCTTGGTTCAAGCTGGGAAGGTTAAAAGTTGTGGAGCTCTCCACGAGTACCAGTTGTCGCTCGGAACCATACTCACTAATCCATAGTACACGCGCCATTGTCCACAGCGGTTGCAGACGACAATTGTCTGTTTTAGGTGGGAGAATGAGGTGTATCAGGAATCCTAGCACTCGTCTTTTCCCAAGTGGAAAAAGTGGCGAAAAGCGAGTAAAAATCATCTATATGGCCATTTGGAAACTTACAACTGTGATAGTACGGCGCACATGACCAGTTCACGGTATATCCGCACTAAACATTTTTGGGCTAGCTCGAGCCCCGAGCTCATGCGAGCCAAAAAAGGAAACAGTAGCAAAAGGAAGAAACTGTCACAAGGTAACCTAGGTTACAGTACCTAGCATTACTGTACCCCAAAAGTTGCTTTGCAGTATTTTTCAAAAAGTAAGTGAAGCTGAAAAGAGCTGAAAAAGGCAGTGATTTTCCAGGCATTCCATAGCACAAACAATTTGAAAAAGGTTTTGCACAGTTTTCTGATGCATATACACAATAAGTGAAGCTACTAAAAGGCACGATGTCATGGACCACAGATGTGGGGAAATACGGCGACACGCCATGGCCAAATACGCTGTAACACTAGTACTTCAACCTTCTATCACACCCGGGCGCTGTCGTTACTTCTCCCCCCCCAGTCCCTGACATGTCCAGTCGCTTGTCTACATTCGTGGTTTCACGAAGCCTCGCGGTCGTGCATCAGTCGTGAGTCTCAAAGTTCGCTGTCCCTGTTCCATGTGCGACTTTGGATTCAGTAAAGGCTCACGAGTAACAAACTGGTTACATATCGATAACTCAACGAGATGTCCTTCTCAACATATTCTTCTCTATCAACTCGATTATCTCTTTATCAGGATGAAGAAGATACTATAGCAGAAATGTCCGGTTCAGGTGGGACCGCCAACGTTGGTGGTACAAGTTGGCTCAGGTCTCTCAAAAGTGGCGGTACCTCATCCTTGCGTCCCCAATTCGACTGGATATCCATCTTCTTTGCTCTTATGGTGTGCCTGTAGCAGACATGCTGGCCCATTCACCGCCCCTTCCCTCACCATCTGGTACGCAAATGGCGACCGTGAGATGACAGCAAAGGATGAAGAAGATGCACTACTGGCGCTCTCTCACCGTGATCGTGTGCACCGTATTTCCCTTTGTATGCCAGCCTCAAAGATAGGCAAAATTATCAAGGCTATGGATGACGAATTCCCAATTTTGGAGCGCATCTGTATCGGCTCCCTTCCAGGAGATTCTATAGGCCAAATGTTTCCAGGACATTCCAAGCACCCCGTCTACGCCACGCGTGGACGACTTGCCGTCCTATTGGATCTCCCTTAGTCACAACCACGGTAGACCTTGTCATCTCGAGCTTATGGATATTCCGCCGTCCCCCTGGTTCCCCCAAGTTATATACTTGCACGCCTTTCACTCATGCCCCAGCTGACGACGCTAGAATTCATTTTCGTTCCCCCACCCATACGTGATGTCGAGACCCCAGCAGCGACGCATGTGACACTTCCTAATCTTCAAGTATTTTCATATCGAGGTGTCAGCGCTTACTTGGAAGGCCTGGCCCGGATCAGAGCGCCATCCCTCAACGTTCTCGATGTCCAGTTTTTTAACCAGCTCACTTTTACTGTTCCACGCCTCGTGCAGTTCATGCGGGCATCAGAAATCTCAGATTCGGCGCTGTCAAGATCACTTTCGATGGGATTTCCTTGACTTAATGGCAGGCCTGATCCGAATTGGAAGCAACGCTCCTTGCGCATGCAGATCATGTGCAAACACCTTGATTGGCAGTAGCGTCTGCAGTGCAAATTTCGATTCAATTTCGCCCGTTCTCTCCGGTGTGGAAGAGCTCATGCTCTTCCGCATGGCACCGGCAGACCGCACGACGAGGTCGACAGAACACAGTGGCGCAAACTTTTTCAATCGTTCAGCAACGTGAAGTCACTTGGTGTACAAGAATCACTCTCGGGAGACTCCCTCATTCGTTATGCTCGGCGGATGGAGAAAACTCTGGAATCTTACCAAATCTGCTGATCTTCAACACCTTGGCGGAAGCAGTGTTATGATGTATTCACTTCTTTATACATGAACGACAGGCAGCGGGCCACAGTGTCTATCTGGTGGTCTACCATCGTACATATCGTGCAGCAGCGACTGCGGCAGGAGCCGCGGCAACTACAGCGGCAACTGTGGCTACTGCAGCAGGAACAGAGGCGACTGCGGCAGGAACAGCGGCAACTGCAGGAGGAGCGGGAACTGAAGACGGAGCGGCGACTGCACTGGAAGGACGAGTGGCTGGAACACCGGCCACTGCAGCGACAAGGGCTGATACGGCGGTTGATACGAGACCTCAGGAAGCAGTAGCTATGGTGAAAGCATCGGAGCAGCAGTGTACTTGCGCTGAATTGTTGCATAGAAGCCTGTACAACAACACCACTGGCTGGTGGTGCGGAGTCTCGCTTCGATTAGCCATACTGGAAGTAGTGTCTATGTATTCACTCGTCCCTCGCATCGCCGTTCCCAGGCCTTTGATATGTTTATTCTATATGGTACCTTCCCCTTATCACCTTGCTTGCATTCAAGATTACGTTGCTTGGCAAGGTATTCTGTAGAGGGTCGAAAGTCACCTTCTTACTGATGCTATTATGGTCCAGACAGAGCGGAATACCTTGCCAAGCAATATAATCTTGCAAATGCAAGCAACGTTCGTGGGCCGGTACAACTTGAAAGCCTCGCATCAGTTGTCGGCAATGGGTGGAAACTGGTGTAACTCGCCACACAAGATTACGTTGAGCCGTCCAAAATTTGTCAGCGCGTTCGGTTCAATTCCCGCTTTGACAAGTTCAGTATTAATACTAGGGCCCGTGTAACGGATCAGTCACGCTTGTCCCCAACCATAGTTCAGACTCCGCAGCGATTGGGCGTGACTCGGGTGACAAACCACTTTTTTTTTGTTTTTCTATATAACACAATTCTATCCAAAAAAAAAAAACACACGGAATATGCTTGCATGTGGTACAGGATGTCATAGGTCAAATTTTGTGGTGATTGAGCAAGAATTGGATGAGAAATTTGAAGTGATCCATTACCCCCGACTCCCAGTGTTAGCATTCTGATCAGCCACGCAAAGTCACACGCCAAATTTCAGACTCAGTTTGGCGTACTGTCAGGCCACGTGTGATTCCACTTGCCACTTTTGTAACATTGTAAACTTAGACACAGGCAAGCATGACAAACATGCTATTTCTCATTTCACTACACAATTTCTATTTAAAAAAATGCATGTAATATGTTCAGATATGGTACTAGATACTGTAGACTAAGTGTTGTGGTGGTTGAGTGAGAATTGAGCAAGAAAAACGGAGTGATCAGAAGGGGAGGCCCTATAAGGCCGCATGCGGCCAAATTCAAGGAGCGCTTGAAGTTGCGCGCTACGAAAGCAGTTTCTTTTTGCTGATCAAAGTTGGGAAAGCGCTTTTGAAGTTTCGAATTTCTATTTTTACGTACATCTCCGAATCGAAATCACTTTCGAAATCACCTCAGGAAGGTGACGCTTTCATCAACTGTGAACAATCCGAGGGTTCCAAGTCTTATCTTCAATCTCAGCTGAGCTGTAATACACAACTTGCCATGCTAGCAGCACCGCTGTGCCAGTGTCATCGGGCCGAGCGCCACGAAGCAATCTAACTCGCACTTTCGTTAAGCCACGGTACAGTGATGAGAGGAGGCTTCACTATGGGCAGCCTCCGACCATCAACGATGGCCTACATTTAGCCCAATTCGCCAGAATACCCAATTCCTTTCCCAATCTTGTCTCTACCGGAAATTCACTATTTGTAGTAGGGTGCGAAGCATAAACATCGCCGCGGCTGCCTGTCAGATGACACTTGGAGCCTGCTCCGTCATCAAGAATCAATAGACAGTCAGCAAAAAACCCCTCTCGTCATCCCTACTTGTCCGCCATTGCTTTCGACATGTCGTCTTTATGGACTATCCCTCCTCCTCCACCGACTAAACTTGGACGTTACCGCACGCTCTCACCCCTTGCCGGTGTACGGGTGTCGCCGTTGCAGCTCGGTGCCATGAGCATCGGTGATAAGTGGCATGAATACGGAATGGGCTCCATGGATAAGGAGAGTTCTTTCAAGCTCCTTGATGCCTACTTTGACGCAGGCGTGAGTGCGCCTGAAACCGTTCACCTTGGTGGTCCTTATTTCCTCTCCTAGGGCAATTTTATCGACACCGCGAACAACTAGTGAGGAACTCGTGTGTCGGATGCGTGATCTCTCGTTACCATCACTTTCAGCCAGGACGAATCTTCCGAAGATTTTATAGGCGAATGGGCCGAGAGGCGTGGCATACGCGACCAACTCGTCATTGCGACCAAGGTGCCACTCGACCTCTTTTGGCTAACACGCGGACATTGAAACCTAGATTAGTACACGACTAACTTTAAGCGAGGCCAAGATGACATCACTCACAAGGTGAATTATACGGGGAACAATGCAAAGTCTCTTCGCGTATCAGTGGAGGCCTCTCTCAAGAAGCTGCGCACCTCCTATATTGACATCCTCTATGTGCATTGGTGGGACTACGCAACCTCGGTTGAGGAGGTCGTCGATTCACTGCACACCCTCGTCCTCCAGGGAAAGGTCCTTTATCTTGTACGCTATATCTGATGTTTGCTCTCTGCACAATTAACCGTTCACCGCTTAAAGGGTATTTCAGATTGTCCCGCGTGGATTGTATCGAAAGCCAACCAGTACGCCAAGGACCACGGCAAGACGCCGTTCTGCATCTACCAGGGCAATTGGTCTGTTATCGAGCGGTCATTTGAGCGTGATATCATCCCAATGGCACGCTCGAGGGTATCGCGCTTGCTCCTTGGGGCGTGCTTCGAGGTGGCAAGATTCGTACAACGCTGAAGAAGCTCGCCGCAAGGAGAGCGGCGAGAAGGGCCGCACGATTTTCAGTCCCAGCTGGGAGCGCACGCCCGAAGAGAAAAAGGTGTGCGATGTGCTCGAGGAGATCGCCAAGGAAGTGGGTACAGAGAGCATCACTGCGGGTACGTGCACTTTTGCCGAGGCTTTCCGAGTCATCGATAATGGGTCCTCCGGTCTGATGAAATGAATGCCCTTTGAAAAAGTCGTTATCGCGTACCACTTGCAAAAGGTACCGTACGTGTTCCCCATCATTGGCGGCCGCAAAGTCGAGCACCTTCAAGATAACATAGCCGCGCTCGACATCTCTCTAAGTCCGCAACAGATGGAACGCATTGAAAGTGCAACCTTTTTCAAGCCTGGCTTCCCAAACAGTATGATCGTGAGTGAATGTCTGATTCCTTTTGTTGGAATCTCAACATCTGGCGATAAACACTAGGGCGACGGCACATATGATAACATGCTGGTGCGAACAACTGCGCACATCGACCGCGTTCCCCTTCAGCAGGCAATCCCTCTAACAAAGTAGTGCAGTGGAATGAAATGATAAATTTGAAAGTTGACGAACCTTGTCGAAGTTGACATGTTCAATTTGTAGGACTATTCTGCTGCTCTGTATGGAAAGTGCAAGATCAGTCTAGTAATGAAGACTGGGCAGCTGTACCAATCAACGTCCCTTGAGGGTCAGCACCTGAAAACGCGTGAAGTGTGAAGAAAAAGGTCAATCACGTGACGCGTACCGGCCCGTTTTCATGAAGCACCTCGGGCGGGAGTACGTGTTCGAGATAAAGAAGAGACACTCGCCACTGGAAGTGGTGTGGTACCTGAGAGCCTGAGGGTTATAAAGCACGGCATAGGCTCATGTAAGGCATTCAGGAGGGTTGCAATAACGCTGTGCCAGTGGAACATGGGATCGTGTGGCACGAGTCATTTGTGGATGCAGATGATCCATGCCACCTAATCCAACGATCAAGTTTCCACTACGCCATAGCATTGCAACCTCGACGCTTAGAGGATTTAAAAAAACACAATTTTATACCGCATTTTTCCCTTTTTTTTAAACAAATTACACTCGTCCAGCGTCAACTACCGACGCACAAACAAATTTCAACATCCAAAAACAGACTCCTAATTATCCATCAGCGTCGCGGCCGCCTTGCGAGCGTTGGTCTTGAGACTCTCTATCTGCAGCTCAAGGTTTCGTATCTGAGCGCGTGCTTCACGCAACTCTGCGTTCAATCGTTCGTTTTGCTCTTGCAAAGGAGCTCCAGCAGGAGGAGCGGGAGTAACAATAGAGGAGGAGACTTTCCGGTCCTAAATAAAAAATAATAGAATAAACAAAAAAATTGGTTTTGGTTAAGAGTGATTGGGTAACGCACTACGTCCGAAGCATATGTCGTCGATGTTGAGCGAGAGGGTGGGATCTGCACTTCGATGGCTGGCGATGCGGGAGTAGAGGAGGAAGTCAAGCCACCGCCTCCGCCTGCGGAAGCAGAAATGGGCGTTGGCATCGGCTCGCTCGGCACTTTGGCGATTGGTTGGGCCATTGGTGCCGAGCCGGGTAGTGAAGCGGGTGCGGTCATGGACCGCGTCGGGAGGCGGCCGCTGCCTCTGCCGCGGTAGAGATCGCTCCGGTTTCGAGCGAGACGAATTTGAGCGAGATTGGTTTTCCGGAGAAGAATTCGCCGGCGGTCAGTGAGGGCTCGATCGAAGGCGCGGGTGGGAAAATGTCGGATTGGAACGAGTCGGACTAATTTGTTTTTGTTTTGGGAATAGCGTTTGTGTGTGTATGTGGGTCAGTGTGAGGAGGAGCGTGGAGTACGTGGAGATCGAACGTACCTTGCGAGGGACAATAAATGAAATGGGCTCGATGGTGGTCGTTGTCAGCTTGTACGCTCGCGCAATCTCGCATTCTGATGTGTTGACCGCACGCCGTGGGACAAAGCACATCCCACGCTGGGGTTCACTTGACTTGTGCTCGTCCAAAGGGTACAAGTTATCAGCCTCGTACTCATAGTACCGAATATTCCCGTCGCCTTTTCCAGCTAATAGACACAATTATTTTTTTAAAGCTCAAAGGAAGAAAGGGGGCGCCCTAACTTACCGAGGAATAGGATGTTATTGTCGCTCCAGAACGGCATCACGACGCCTGCAGATTGATCCAGCGCGATCGTCTTGACGCTTTTGAGTCCGCCAGTCTCCCAAACGCTCACTTGACGATCGCTCATCCGGCTGAATCCAGTCGTCGCGATGCGGTCTCTATCGCCCATC
The DNA here is from genome assembly GCA_022376515.1 of Lactifluus volemus. Lineage (NCBI taxonomy): Eukaryota > Fungi > Basidiomycota > Agaricomycetes > Russulales > Russulaceae > Lactifluus > Lactifluus volemus. The sequence continues at coordinate 215,919 of WTXI01000032.1, forward strand.
CATACGACGCGCGCGCCCTTGATACCACCATGTCCCTCTCCAACACGAACCGCTTCGCCACCAGCGCGCGCATCAAACAAGCGCAACTTGCGATCTCGCGACGTGGTAGCGATGATCTGTCCCGTCGGGCTAAAAGCGAGACTCTGAATGGTATCCCCATGCCCAGCGAGTACGGCACGCGGAGATTCGGGAGCGCCAAGGTCCCACAGTTTGACCGTGTGATCGCCGACGGCGCTAGCGAGTACATGTTGCGCGGTGGGGTGCCAGAGCACCTGTCCGACTTTGCGCTGTGATGCGGCGATGCGCAAAACGGGCCCAAAATCTTGCGGCTCCCAGCCGTCCGTGTTCCAGTCCTCAAAGGCGGACGAGTCTACCTGCCAGATCATTACGTTACCATCTTCGCCTCCCGAAGCGACGATCGTGTCCGAGTGTGGGGACCAGTCAGTGTCGAGAACGGGTGCAGTGTGATTACGGGCGAGGGGGACTATATCTGGAAGCTTGGAGGGTATACCGGGTGCACCAGAGAGGGGAGAGGGCGCTGGGAAGATGGCGAATGCGCCTCCGCCAGACGAGTTCCAATTTATGCTGATGTATTTCTGTAATAGATTGAATACAGATACGGAATCTGAGCTGCACACGCACGCCAGATGCAGAGACTACGTTGGTATCCCAGGCACTGCTGGTTACCTTGAGGTTGTCGATCCCGTGCTCTTTCTTGGCGGGTTGTCCAAAGACATGACTAAGTGTAAGGAGGGATCAGAGGACGATCTTGAATAAGATGATAGAAAAAGAAATCACCGATATTTTGATGCACGTACAAAGCGAGACATGTCTGAAAGAACGTTACAATCAGCCAGTTGTCCCGTTTCCTGATCAACCAGCCAAAGCCCGGCAAACCCCGCTTCGCACTTTGGTCTCGTCAATGAACGCATCAGATCCACCTCCTCGTATCATCCCTTCAACTACCAAAGTTTTATCAACAAAGCGTGCTCAGTCTCATCTTCAATCCTTTCTAGATGAGTTTGAGAGTCGCAATTCGGCCCTCAAAGGTGGTGACAAGACCATCACCGTACAATTGCAAAAACTAAACAGAGCTCTACTCGAGGAGCGGCAGAGACAAAAGGCTACTGGGGAGGGTCGATAAATTTATGCCTCGGTATGTCCCTGTCGCAGCTTACTACCAACTATGCTTATATGCGTCGAAGGATCCCACCAAAATAGCCAAAATCTGCTATAGTATTCTTATTGTATGAACCAAAGTACTACAGTTAGAAGCACTGTACAAATATATATACTCGCACATCGAGATCAAACAACAAATTATTCACGTACCCCCCAAAATGTGTTTGTTCTAATTCAACAACCTCCCAATGCCTCCACATGTCTCGCACGGCATTTCGTCAAAGATCAAGAACGGCGTCGTGCCGCGTCCCCCACACCTCCAGCAGAGTCGCCCACCGATACGCGTGTCGCCAGGCATGACGACTGTCGAACCAGGCGGGGGCGTTGCCCCAGGTGGCAGGGGAACCGCAGGAGTTCGGGGATACGCGCCCGGCATCGATGGCGCGGGCGGCGATCTGAGGCGTTCCTGGGGGGGCTTGAACGCAGGCAACGGACGCTGGAACGAGCGGCTCTGGCTCGACGTGGAGGGGGAACCACCTTGGTTACCCCACGGGCTCGAAGCGAGCACGTTCGTGAAGGGCTTGCCGAAGCGGTCCCAGCACTTGCGGCACGGGTGAGACGGGTCAAATTCTTGTAGCCCGTATTGCGGCCTTGATGTCGGACGCGTGCGAGTAGGACATGGGCGGTGAGCGGGCAGGTGAGCTGGTGAGCAGAGCGGGATAGGACAGGTGACACACATTTTGGGCAGAGGTATCCTTCGGGGTAGACGAGCGTCTGTCCGCTGCGTAGCAAGGGATGGCCCGGAGTAGGCGTGGTCGTCGGACGTCCGTCGCTCGTGGGGGGTGCCGTAGATCCGGCACCGCTAGATGTGGAAGCAGCGCGAGGACGACGGGGAGGCGGAGGAAGACCAGGTGGAGGGCATAGCGAGGCTGATATGGGGGAGACTGACGATCCTGCTCCTGCCCAGTTGCAGTTGTGGAAGGTGGAGTAGTACCCGCAGCATAAAACTCTCGAGCGAAATCGGACATTTGGGACAGGGGGCGTTCGGGCGGAGGTGGTCGCTGAGACAGAGTTGGAGTGGGGTTTCGCATGGGCGGTGGCCTCTGTTGAGGAGTTGGAACGGGGAGCTGTAAGAATGGCTCGGGTGCACGCTGGAAGGGCCGGCGAGGGCCCTGTTCCACGATGGTCTCGCCGCCGCTGACATCGGGGGTCAGAGAATAAGCCGGGGGTGCGGATTCGGGGAGGACAGCATCAGGTGGGAGAAGATCATCGACGGGGTTTGATCCAGTGGGCGGAGTGGATGGGCGGCGACGAAGAGAGGATGATTGGTTTTGTAAAGTGTCACGAGGGGGAAGAGCCGGAGGAGTTCTACTTTGTGAAATTCTGGGCGTAAGATCAGGGAGTGCTTCCGGAGACTCTTCGTCGTCTGAATGAGGGTCTTGTTCGGAGGAAGTGTGATAGCTCGGTGGTGGTGCCGATGCTGAGGAGCCTCCAGCAGGGGTTGGGGCACTGTAGTGTGTGAATTTGGCAAGGTCGTGTGGTATGAAGGTGCACTCGATACAGTAGTACCAGTTTCGCTTGGCGTTGAGCGGAATGGGTTATTCCTGTTGCTCATCGCGATAAGGGGACAAAAAGCCAAGCCTTGCTTGCTGCGCGTTGTCGTAGTTATAAAATCAGTTTGACCGACTTGCCGAGCTTACTCAATCCAGTCCGTTGCTCGCTGTGCTCGCTGGCACAAGATGATAAAGCGTCGACTTCACATCTCTGGTCTCACTCCTGCGATTTCTTCTCATGATCTAGAGAATCGACTTGGCTCTTTTGGTTCTGTCCTTGCCTTGGACGGTTTTGGAAAACTAGACGTGCTCGGCCAACCACGCAAATTCGCCCATGTCACTCTAGAGACCACAAAGCAACAGTTAACTAGATGTATGTCGCACCCCTTCAATTAGTATTCCTTCTAACCACTCGCCAGGTATGAACGCACTTAGCGGCTCGACGTGGAAAGGTGCCAAACTACGCATAGGCGAAGCAAAGCCAGACTTTCGCGAGCGGTGAGTTTATGCTCTCTGGTCATTCCTCCCCCCATCCTTACTTCCACGCGTAGAATAGCATTGGAAAACGCGTCTCAGGGACAGAAAGAGGAAACCCATCCGCGGAAACGAAGGAAACTCGCTGCTCGCGGCGTGCAAGGCAAACACTCGCATGACATGTCCCTCGTCACACCCCTAAATGTGCACCAACGCCCACAATGGCGCGTCACCCCTCTGGGCCGGCTCATCCGCCCTATGCGCATACGTCCTTCTCGCCCTCTCGATCCTCCTCCCTTCGACGCTCTCAAAGCACAAAAGCGCCTAAGGGTAAGGCAAAGGCAAAGCGAAAACGCGTACCTCTTCCTCCCACCGGGCGCGCAGACAGACGATCGACCCCATAAAATGGGGTAGCACGCATCTCGCCGGCGTGTTTTTGGAGGGGGAGAGGGTAGCGGTGCTTCGTATGCGTGAACGCCACGGCGTGAGCGGAGAGTCCACGGATGCCCGAGCTGACGAAGAGGTAGAAGAGCTTCTTGTCCCTTCTCAAAGTCCGACGAACGACGATGACTCGGAGACCCTCCTGCCCGTTGATCTACCCCCGTCTCTCTCAGAGAATCTGCTTCAACAACGCCGCGCAACGTCACCTCGATCACCAGGTGACCCCTTCGAGGATGCGGTCAGCAATGACTTGGCCGAGGAGACTGCGAAGGCACTGCAGCTCTTACATTCCATGTTTGGCGAAGCGAACGAGGATTGGGGCGGAGCGGAGAGTGTCGATTCGGACATGGAACAAACCGCTGCCGCTGCAACCCACGCCTCCGAAACCCCACTCGATTCTATGGACTTTGAGATCGTTCCCGCTGCACAACCCAAGCGACAAGTACCGACTACGGCATCGCCAAAAAGCCCCGAAGCCGTGCCGCCGCCGTCGACAAACTCAAAGATCTATTCGCACCTCGAGAGGTGGAGCAAGGTGAGTCTCCTTGCATGGAGGGCCTTTGTATATCGCTTACTTTAACCACTCTTACTACTACAGGTTTCTCCTTGCTCGGTCACCTCGATCTCGACTCGGACTCGACTTTGACATGGACGACCCGCCTTTACAAACAACGCGCCAGCGTCCGCACCCATCACCGCGTCCGATCCGACAACAACAACGACCTCCGGGCTCGCACTTCTACAACCTAGCAGTGCGGTCGGACTCGACGCCACCTTGCCGTTCTTCTTCCTCCATGAGCGTGGCAAAGCGACGGCTGTTGGGTTCACGAGGACGGAGAGCGAGGAGCAGATACGGATGCGTTGGGAAGGTGCGCGTGGAGAGCTCACGCGTGAGTGGAAGCGGAGGCATCGGGAGGCGGTTAAGAGTCGGCGGCGGAGACACGGACATGGCACTACTACACGATTTGAATGACAAGAAAAAAAAATTATATGGGAGGCTTGCTCTCTTCGGGAAATGGAATAACTTCAGTTGAACGTGGTGACATCGCAGTCGCGGATTACACTGGCATGTATTGAGGGGGATTATTAACAAATTACAATGTCCTACATCCGCAAGGAGAGCGTAAATTGGTGAATATATACTGTTAGCACTATTGAATCACATTGGCAGGAGGGCAGGAGGTTGTGTCAGTAGTATATGTTCCAATGTACTAACACAATCACTGAGAACAGACACCAGCAGAATGCAACTCATGCCTTGTATGGGCAGGAGTAGACAGCAAACAACCTCTCACAATCTGTCAAGACACAACTCCTATCTTGTGATGTAACATCATCACAAAATGTAGACCTCTGAGGGGCAGATACACTGGAGTCTCAGAGGTCTACATTCAGGGATGATGCTACATCCGAGATAGGTGTTGTATTCTTGACAGATTGTGAGGCAGAGGGATGTGACGCTGTTCACCTCTTGCCCCATATGGACCCACTTCATTGGCTTTTCAGGACTGCATTATTCCAAGCAGGAGACTGTGTACCCAAGGTGAATTGGAAGGTGTAGGATGGGGTAGGATAGCATATACATCAATTTGAAGAGCAGCAGTCATGTGTGGTAGTGTGAAAGGAGAACAAAAAATGGAATGCTCCACAATTAGTGGTGATACTGTGGACGTTGAGGCTCTGCCGTGACTATAGAATAGACTAATAGTGACCCGTTAGTTCCTCTTGTTTGCCATGTTTCTGCTACGAGATTTCACATAAGGACCACCAACGCCACTGGCATTTATAGTAACTTTCAATTTCATGGTGATAGTCCGCGTAAGATCACGTAAACGCCACTCAGGCTCAGAGGCACCACTTCACTTCTTTCAACGGGTAGATGTTTGCCGCTCTCCTCCACGGACCGAAGGCTCCAAATCTCGACCATCGTCTTTACCACCGGCGACACATAGTTACACACACCTCCTGCCTAAACACGACCTTCCACACGGTGTCGCTCGGTGCGGTGAGATCACGGTGCCGACGTCGAACCGGCGCACGCGGCCATCGTTTCCGCCTGTGGCTAGACACTGTTCGTCGAACTGCAGCGACCTAAATGATGAGCCGTGAGCCGCAATTTGAGTGTACGCGCAGGTGGGGCAGCGAGAACGCTAACACACGCTCGTCCACACTGAGTGTGTGTGGCGTCAATTGCAGCGAGCATACCAATGCGGAGTGACCCTGAAGCATAGCGGTACAGTGTCTATCAGATGAGCATCAGATTGGGTCGCAGCTCAGAGGGACGTCTTCTGCCGACATACCCGGTATGGGCGTCCCACACGTGCACGGTTGTGTCTAGGCCACCAGAAGCTACATCTTTCCGTCAAACCAGTCTTAGCTGAACGTTGGATTCTGAACGTTTCTCAGGGCCTCAGTCTTCAGGCCGGACAGTGTTCAAATCACTAGAGCTACTCACCAATCAGCGCCGGAAAAAAAGACAAAAAAAAACAGAGACATAGGTGGCGTACTCGGCAAGTGCAATCGTAGCTCCCACTGACAACTCGGTTCCCACACACATCAAGCGAGCGCACGCTGCCCGGTGAGGACGCGCAGCATTCGCCACGTTGTACATCCCACACTCGCAGCGTGCCATCGCGCGAGCCGCTTACCGCAACTGGTCGATTGTGCAGCACTTTGAGACAACGCACGGTCGAGGTATGTCCACGAAGGACGTATAGTGTTAATCTGTCCGGCCATCCACGTTTGCCCCATCACGCAGATCAGAAAGATTTGCAACAAGAGGCAATAGAAAGACCTACCTGGTTCGCAGGTCCCACACACGCACGTCTTTGTCACATCCGCCGCTGACAACCAACACGCCGGGCTGGCCCCATCTACAGCATTCCCCTGTGTGGGTAGGGAGAGTTGGGGGATATTGTGCATTCAGTGCCAGCGCGGGACGCATGGACGGAGGCAGGAGATGGTCGAGTCCCTCCGGATCGAGTACTTGCGCGCTATTGGCACGTGGCGCGCGGTTGTATTGTGCTACGTGGTGCGGGCCCGTCTGCGACCTTGGGGATGCCAGTTACGCCTTTGGCTCTATCGCACTTCTGTTGACTGAGAGTGTTGAGGATGAGAAGAGTCAAGCGCTACCCATTCTGGGGAGGTGCGCTCGACTCTTCTCATCGGTCTGCCCAGACGCCAAGCTCTCCCAGACGACGTTACGGACGAGTGAGCAACTGTGGGTCGAAAAAAACATAGATGCGGTGCCAATTGGCGTCGAAGAGCAACGGAGGTGACCACGCCGCCGTCAGAGTAAACACGGGAAGGCAGTGTGCATGAAGACACCAGTCACGACCACTCACTGCCGAGGGGAGGAGGGTCAGCATGAACCAAACGCGCTGTGAGAGTGAACAGCTCTTTGAGCCTACTCGCCCCGGCCCACGAGCCGAATCGAGCCGACGAGTTGTGACTAATCGTTGGAGCTTTTCGTTGGAGCTCTTCATTGTTCTCTACTGTACCACTACCATCCATGGCTACCGCTACCGCTCCTCGAATTGATGTGTACGCTATTCTACCTCCTACACCTTCCAATCCGCAATGGGTCCACTGTTTAAGTCTCCCGCTCGAAACAATGCACTCTTTCCGCTTCTCGGAAAAGCCGATGAAGTGGATCCGGTTTGCCATAGGAGTTGTCATCGGAGCAGAAGGTGACCTGTCTACGACTCCTAACAATCTGGATATCATCGACTATAATGCCGCCCTACTGCCTGGTTCGGTCAAACTTTACTATCATATCAGCGACAAAGAGAGTCAGCAGATATTTGTCGTCAATCGTCAAACGACCCACACCAGCACCAGCACCAGTGCATCCACCCCTCAGACTACATTCTGGGACAACATTATGTCACGAGATACCTGTTGCGTGTTGACAGGTTGTGAGGCAGAGGGATGCGATGCCGCTTACCTCTTGCCTCAGAGCAAGGGCGACGAAGTGTGTTTTCCTGCATTCCATAGGCATCTTTCAAGCTATTCTCACTCACTATTGTTAGTACATCCAAACCTATACAGAGCGTCGGAGTCGAGATCCGGGTGGGAATGATATTATTCGGTACATCGACAGCAGCCGAAATGGCCTCCTCCTAAACTGTGTCGCCCATCGGACATTAGGAAAGGACCTGGGATTCTTAATGGTGCGTACTGTGTATATACTCCTAATGATTATTTTGATGGTTCTGATCACAGACACCGAATTTCGCCTTGAACACGGACGACATTGACCCCAGCGCACCTCCAAACGAAAGGAGGTGTACCTCACACGTCTTCAAACGATTCGGGGCCACCATGAGTGACGCTCTCCGACCAGGCTCTCAACTCAGAGTCCTCAATACTCCTGATTTCCCCCCTGCCATAGTCTTTGACGCTGTTTATGCTGGAGCGGTAGTGACCCATTTCGCCACCAAGTCATTTAAAGATACGATTACCTCGTCTTTGGACAAACTGTATTATTGTGTCGAGGGCAAGGCTGCGTCTCCTGTGGGTCCCCTTGATGGATATGCTGCCGCTGTGGAGAAGTTCGACGCTCCGAAGCCCGACTATTTCGACGCCCTTTTAATTATCCCGTATTGCATGGCGTCACCGGACGAGGTGCAGAATATGATGAGAAAAGCTCAAGAGAAGGCGGAGGAAGAAGAACACAGACGCGCGCGGGAGAAAGTCGGTGCCTGGCTTGATCAAGTCGCTTCGAATTCATAGCTTGTGATGGGTTCTTCTGTTCTTACTTGACGAGTTCAGCAAAGAAGCCGAATCCCTGAGGGCATTTGCGAGGACGCTCGTTGTGCGTAATTCCAAGCAGCGACCATCGTTGCTTGAATGGTCTCTGCAGTTCAATGCACGCTCGTGGACTTGGTGTATGCTTGGCATGGCGTCTATCTTCAATCCCTGTCTCTGCTCTCCTGTGCCGTAATTCAACCTTGCGATCCCCAATCTTCAGCATGTCATCTTCTGTGTTCCCTTGTATTCTTCTCTTCCAAGGACCATCCCGCTGCCCCCCAAAGCGCTTGTATTTGTCTGGCAGGTATCAGTCTCAACTTTACTGTCACAAGCAACGGCACGCAAGACAACTGTCTGGCACATCTCACGCTTAGTCGCCATGATAGATTGTTTAAAGCAGTTCCTGTAACTTCTGACAACAATGTCACATGTTTTTTTTTGGTGAATTTACTTTCGAGTGGTCAGACACTGTACTTTTTGTTTCCGTTGGCTTCAGTGAACCAGCGGAAGCTACAGTATCCGTCGCAGATTCTTGAGGTTGGGTTGACGTAATGGTTGCTCCTCGAAAAATTTCCTTCCGGTTCACAAAAAAAAAACCGGGTTTGTTATTTCAGGAACTACAATGAACAGGATCTTTCCAGCAGTACTATATCGTACCAGGTCATCGTCACTACCATGACTTCGTCACTTTCAAATAACTCAACAACTACTGATTCAATCTCTACCAAATTTTGACTGTGTATTCTAGACAGTAACCAGTATATATTCCATAAGTTTTTGTTCAGCAAAGTGGCCAAAAACGAGTGATAGATTTCATGGTGTGTGTCACGTCTGCCGGTTGAGCGGCATGTCGGAGTTTAGAAAGCAAGGCCGTAAATGGACACATAGAGACGGTAACAACTATGAGCTTTGTCGTCCCTTCCTGTGGTTGCCTGGCCACAATTGTTTCTCCAAAATGTGAAAATAAAATAAGCACTGCCAATTGTCCAAGTTCCATACAAAAAATTCCTCTGCTGTTAGTTTTTAAAAATGACCATGGCAGGATTTGAACCCAGGACTCCTGAAATCGGGCCGGAGGCAAAAATAGTCACTGTAACCACTGAACTATTCAGCCTTGCATGTATTTTTTATATTATCATATATATCAAGCCGACTAAACAGTGCAGTATATGGAAGGTCACTTGATTATCCAATGTCATTGCTACACGTAAACTACAGTAAGCGAGCGAACAGAAAATGCGACCAAAAGACCGTCCCATCATCACATAAAAGCTCGCTTAGGAAGCGGACTTCGAATTATTTTGATCAGTGTTCGGCCCGCGTGTGACAGTGTGTGACAATGACGAAGTTGTGGTAGTGACGATGACCTGGTACGATATAGTACAGTAGTTGGCACGTTGCTCATGATTGTGATGATGACAGGCGGCGAACCCGGCGTGAGAAACCCGCCATGTGGTGGTTCAAGGTTCATTTGACTCGGCTAACATAGCTTGGCCACAACCTACCATTCGGTTATGTCATCTATACGTTGAACATAACATTCCAGGCCTGAGCACTTGAAATATCATAAAGCGATACGTTGTTCCAGATCCCGGATGAGAAATAAATAGGAAATGATAGGCAGGAGTGCCACTCACTCCCACACAAACTGAGCTGAGCGACGGTCCGGGTATGGCCGTGACAGCATCCCACATCTCTCACTCACCCAAAGTTTTTCTCAATATAAACCTCGCAACAACAGCGTCTACCAAAGAACCCCTCGTTCCCGGGTTGCGCTTCCCCCAATGCCGTCAGACGAAATCAACGTCCCACCTCACCACCAACAACCACAACCTTCAATAACAGCGATGACGGCAAGTAGCCATCGTGACCCCCAAGCCGATGGTGGAGGCGCCGCGTCATCATCATCATCATCATCATCTCAGTCACGGGCCCTGCCTACATGGCTCCGACCTTTCACCCAACCTACACGTAACCCAGCGGCGCCATCAGCCACCGACCGCCAACCGCAGCCACATCGCGCGGTCACCCAGCGACGCTCGAGCGCGCCTCCGACTCCCGATCTCTCAGATCGTGCACCTGTAGTGACAACCGCCACCCCCGCCGCTACTACTACGAGGAGCAGAGGAAGATTGGGGGTGCACGAGGTGCTAGTAGAGGTGGAGGACCGATTGAGCTCAGCGTGGATGAGGTGGAGGAGATGAGAAAGGCCAACACAACAACTTTGATTGCTTTGAAGAATCAGACGCGACGCGTAGGTTCAGCGGGCGGGGAAAGCTATATCAAGCGTGCGAGGAGGGCTGCTGCTGGCCTCGATGACGAAGATGGTGAGTTTCTATCTTTCTATGTAGCAATCATTCTCATCGTCGGTTAGATACAGAGACCTGCCTTTCATGGAAACGGAAATTGGGGCGGCAGCCAGATGGCCAATCGGGGCCTAGAAACTCGTTGGGTACCAGTCCTACCGTGGTCGGTAAACCATCCGCATCAAGCATCACGACCTTTCCAGATGAGTGCCCGTCCAGTTCGGGTATCAGCAACATGCATTTACATTCCTCATCAGGTGAGGATGATCCTCGAGAACACGTACTGAAGTTGGTTTAGTCTTTTTTATTTCATGTTCCTAGGTCCGGATGCCGGCATGCGGTTTCCTCTGTTCCGCACTGTCCCATCGCCGAGCGAGACAGTAGCTTCTTCTAGAGAGGACACGGAAGCAGATTCAGTTTGGACACCAGAGCAGCCCTCAGGTGGCCGAGTCAGGACAGAAGGACGATGTACAGCGAGTTCGGGTTTGCCAGGGCTGGGAGCGGATCTGAGCGGATGCGCAGACGTAAATATGGATTTGGCCCATGATGTGCCTGGGTCACTGCCACCACCACCACTTCTACCACATGAACTGTCTCGGGGCGATGTCAATGGCTCGCTGGTCATCGATTGCGGAGTTTCTTTAAATCTGCCCGATACACGGGGATCGGCGATGCATAGTTCAGGACGTTTGCCTGACGTTCTGGTTGATGGTCCAGCCGATGACAGCTCCGACCCTGAGGTGCCGTCAGCTGTGGTTGTGTCCCGATCAAGCTGTCCAAGAAAACGACCCCTGGCAACGGAAGAGGCACCAAGCAATAGAAAGAATAAGGGCAAGGCCAGAGCAGATGCGTTCGTTCTCGTAGATGAGGGTACCTCCAAGGAGGGTGAGTCACACTCTGGCGCTTGGAAGACTCTGCTGATCCGTACATCCAATTACTAGGCATCGATGACACTTTACCTTCCTCTAGCCGTGCTACAGCCGTAGCTGCACTAGAAGCTCCACCTACCCAGCCTCACAGAGCCAAAGGCATAAACGCCAAAGCTAAGGCTACCCCACGCAATTCTGGGGCTAGCGAGAACGTGAGGGCTCAAAAGGCAACGCCACGTAGAGTATCCAAAGCGATGAGCTCCGACACATCTGACGATGAGACCTCAGACCATGATCTCGTTGCTCAAGGTTTACGCGGTGAATGCTTGTTCACCTGTCCTATCTGTACTTTCTGACTTACACCTTCTCATTCAGTTCGCACCGTGCTCGCTCGTCCAAGAACCAAAGGCACCTGGCGTGTCGTTGAACCGCCGAGTCGCAGCGTATACTCTACAAAGCGCTCTCCTGCTCCGAGTTCGCGCCCACGAGTGTGGGCTGGTGTAAGATACGGCTCTCCTCTACACGCTGTTCAATTTTGATGTTCTTGCGTGATAGTGCAAAGAGGAGCTGTTCGCTGCACTCCCAGCCCTTGCCAAAAACAATGGCGGAGTGGCGTGGGAGTGCCTTGAGTGCCCTACCCTCATATTTTCTGGGGCAAGAAGCGACCTCGGGCTTGGCTGGTGGGAGGACGATACCTGGGAGTGTCGGAAGATTACGTTTTCGATGTACGTCTTCTCGACATGTGCCACCTCCCCCAAAATGTTTCCCCAAATGGCAGGGTTGGCCCTTGTGCTTTGATTATTCATGACTTTGTTCATAGCGTTCGCGAGGCTAACGTCCCCCTCGATTTTTTCACCCGGTGTCCTGGATCGACCCCACATGATTCACAGTTTGATGCAAGAAGCAGAAGCATGATGGTGGACGTACATCCACCGCCTGCTAACCCTCCAGCGCCAACATTTGATCCCCTACCTACGTCCCCGTTCCCGGTCCCCTGGACTACTGAGACCAGCGGTTTATCCCCCAATTTGTCCAACCCCGGACCGTCAAGCGCCACCTCCCGGTTTGTTGGTGACTCGGAGGTTCCCCGAAGCGGGATGTATCATTCGTTACCTCTTCGCAACGTAGGACTTCGATTTGATGAAGATAACGACATGCATACTAACGGCGGTCTCATGGCTTCGATGTCTTGCGGCGTTGATAACCATTACGAAATCGCTCCCGAGCGATGTTTTGACACTACCAGTCACACTCAACGCTCGGACACTGGCCGCGTTGACGGACGAGACTCCGAACCGATATGCGTGGATGGTTCTACAGCACTTGACTGCCAATATTTCCCTGCTCATGCCCAAGTGGACCGGTCGGCGCTGGGCGCGGTGTCCTTCCTCGAAGACCGCGGCGTTGACCACGGGTTCTCCTTTTCCGCACCCGCACCCACACCCACATATACTTGGCAGCCTCTCACGGACCCTAAATCGCTGCCTTTATCTAGACCCGTACAACCCAACCCCTTGGAGTTAGCTCACACAAATTCTATTTCTCCACCATATCAGACGGCACCATTAACGGTGGATCCACCACCAGAGGTTGCCGCCCTACTCACGACCCAGTCGTCCGGCGAAGCTGTCTCCACCGTGTTCGCACGCAACTCTCCACTGGTTCCTTGGGAGCTCCCGTCGGAGATCGAGTACTTTTGGTTAGGGCTATTCAGGATATCAGAAGTCAAGGTGACTTCCCACTTTCAGACAAAACCGGTCGTCTCATTTCATCATCGGTCTGTCTGTTCGTCAGGTGGAAACGAGGCCGCGGCGAAGTAACCCAAACAGCTTAACAGTGCAACGTGCCTGGCGTTTTTCTTTGGAATGGATCCCTGGTGGCGAAGACCTCCTTATGAATGAAGAGCACGATGATAGTCGTGAATGGTCTGCGCGCATCATGCGGCCATGGTGGGAGCCGGAACACATCCCACTGGAGCAACACCTTCCCTTTGTACCTTCTCAGAATGGTGCGATGCTAACGTGGGGCGTGCGTCACGAAACAGTGATGACATGGCCCAGTCTCGGATATGCTCGCCTGTTACTTCCACTTCCCCTTCTAGCCCCCTTTACACAAAAGTCTACTGCAACTGGTAATTTCCCATTAGGCTATTTCTGCGCGACCTGTGGACGCGTCAACGTTCAGCGTTTCCTTCGGCATCGTATTTGTGAGAGTGCCACTTGCAGCGCCACAACGGATTTCCAGAGAGAGATTGGGTGGGTTATCAGCGCCTACTCGACCCGCGATCGCAAGATCAACTCGGCCACCATCTCCCCGGACGACAAGTGGGCCCTTCCCACGACCGCCGAACCGACTGTCAGCTTTGACGACGGGACGCGCCTTTTTCGTTACGACTTGGGTAACTTGGGTGCCCCAACGGCTGACCAACGCACATCTGCAGCAGATCCGGACCACTGTTTTGACCCCAATGTCACCAATGGGCTCTTCGTGCGCCACATATTCAACGGTAACAGAGCGCCGCTCCAGGCAGGCGCCTCGGCGCTTTTCGAGGCGTTGCAACGTGACGTCCGAATAGAACGCCGCATTGGAACGACGGTCTTTACCACCCCATGGATCGGATCTGGGGACGACCCAGCGCTCGGCGCAATGGGCGTGATGTGTGGGAGCAACAGGCAGGGTTTATTCAACACGCGTTGAGAGCGTATTGTGAAGACCTTGGGCCCCTCAGAGTGTATGCGTGGCGTATCCATGCATGGGCCTCGGACGGCAAGGTACGCCGCTGCGCTGGGGCGACAGGCCGTTGCTGTTTGTGTGTGTGTGTGGATGATCGCTGAAATAAATTGCAGCATCGTCAAATCTTCTGCCCGCGCGTAAAACATCTCGTCATGGTCTGTCTGGGCGCCGACATCTCCCTGCTCTCGGTCTTTCCGGAATCTGGCGCCGCAAAGTCGAGTTCTCAGGCTAGAGCAAAGAGTGAGAGCCTTCGGTAACCATGGTTCACGGTGACATCGTCGTATTGAGTGGTAGCAAGTTTGAGGCAAGAAATATCCAACCTTTTTTTTTTTTTTTTTGATGCAGACCCACGCTGACTGAATCCTTACTAGTTTTCAATTGTCCGCACTGGCATGTGCATGTGTAAGTGATCCTACTTGACTACGATATTGATTCTTCCTGACAGATTCCGTGAAGTGCTGGAAGTAGAGTGCATCTGATCGTCAGATGGTGTTGTTCGTCTGCAAGATTTGTTTTGACATATTTTTATCCATATACACGCCGTATTCTATCACATCCCCTGTTCGCACAGAATGTTATATACAAGGTTTGAAGTAGCGCTCAAGAGTTCATGGCAACGATCACGTGACTCTGACATAGGAATTCTCAATACGTGCTTCAGCCGCTATGCAGTTAACTCTGCTTGCAACAGTTCCATGGCTCTTTGCATGTCCTGTGCCGCATCCGTCTCCGATACCTGGTCGAAATTGTCCTGTATGTTCTTCACAACTTCCTGTAGTTGTGAAGGCGATGCGTCTGGTCTGATCCTGCGGAGCCCAAAGTGCTCCCCATTAGCGCGCGAACGCCTCCCGACTTCAGTAGTGAGGGGCTGGCGGATGCTGGAATAGATGCCAAGCACTTGCGACGCGGTGTCCCGCGTCGCGAGTGGGTGTGAGAGCAACGCGGCAAGAATTGAAGCGTCCTGAAATGGTAAAAAGAAAGGTTTCAACGATCCAAAAGCATGAGTTGGGGGCGGGGACTGACTTCGATGGCTTCCCCTGCGCCAGCGCCCATAAAAGGTGTCATGGCATGAGCCTGGATTCATTCGGATCCAGTTGTCAATCTTTTGACATCCGAATAGTGAGGGGAAAAAAAAAAAACATACCGCATCTCCCAGGACCGCTACTTTACCAAACGCAAAGAATGGCAAGGTCGCCAGGGCGTTAATAACCCACCGAATGATCTTCAGATCGTGCAAGCACTGGAAAACCGCGGCCATGAGCGTTGCGCAAAGTAGGGCTATTCCCTACCCGCACCTGTACCAGATCGCTGACTTCTTTGTCCCAACCATGGAACAGATCGGAAACGTATGTGGGATCTGCATCGGAGACCCATGCACCCTCGAAATGAGTTCCTTCCTCGTCAGGATGGTCCTCGAAGGCCACAAAATTGATGAAACGCCCGCGGGAAACCTGATATGCTATGATGTGCTAAGACGGGAAACCTAAGGTATCACTAGATAAACTTCTGGTTGATAAGCTTACCTGATTCTTGCCTAGGTACTAAATATGGTTAGTTCGAGCTTTAAAGGGAACCAGATGTAGGTACCATCACGTGCGAGGAGAATACGCTATGCTGGGGGGAGATCCTTGACAATCTCTCAGCAGGTATGAGCGCCCTGTAGCAGAAGACACCGCTGAAGCGAGGTTCGATCAGGCTACGCAGTTCGGCGGCCTCATTGTCCCAACTTTGCATTTGTACCTCCGCAGCAGCTTCCCGTAACATCCCATGGCGAACGATGGATTTGACGCCATCCGCCCCAATTAAATATCGCACGTCGCGACGGACCCGTCCTGGAAATGCAACTGGATCTGACCGTCAGGCTGCTGGGTGTAACTTTCAAGACGCCTGGAGGTGAAAGTGCGGCACCGGGATGACAACCGGTTCAGGAGAGCAGCATGAAACTCTGCACGATGAAGACCGATAAGCCCGCCTGGATATTAAAGGAAGGTTTAAATAAATAGACGAAGACGAGAAGAAAACGTCTAACCTCGTGAGAACGTTGCTCCCATGGCGCATCCGTCAGGCTGGTCACTCTTGCGATAATGCATAGATGTACTGAGAGGGCTTCAGGGGTTGCCTCCATCACTATAGAGTCTAGCTTACCTCTGTCCTCATTTGGGGTGAAGGTGAGTAGCCTTGCAACGTCCTCCTCCAGGCCGAGCGCCTTCAAGACTTGTCTCGTTCGCCACCACAGGCCGATTCCGGCACCCACCTCGGTAAATTGGGAGGCTGCCTCGTATACGTCGACGCCGATATCAGGTGATTTGGACAAGGCGAAAGCAAGGGTCAATCCGCCTATACCACCGCCGCTATTCAAATCCCCTTATTAATAAAACACCCGCAAGGGGAAAGACACTTGAGTAACAAACCAGATCGCGACTCGGAACTTGTTTGGTGGATCTGACATTATAAAACGGAGCAGGGGAAGGTTTCTGACACTAGGGAGAGCTTCCGCATTACAGAGCGAGCATTTATCACCGAAGTAAGGAAGAAGAGGTCCCACGCTGCAATCGCGTTACACCCAAGACGTACCAATTAGAAGCGCAAAAAAGCACGTTCAAATCGCACATTCTGCAATTGGAAGCCAACTTTTCCCTTGTCATGACAAGGATGGGCGCTGCGGCGCGGAGAATATAGAAAGGAGACACCAGAAAGATGGGCTCCGCCGGTCAGGCCCGGAGTGTAAAATGCCACAACGAACCCTTTGGCGCCCCATGGGAGAGCCGTCACGAGATTTTGGATGCCCATGAGAGGATAAGGCATAATAATTATATATGGATGGAGGATAAAAGTGCGAGGCACGCGGACTCAACTGAGACAGCGAAGCCGGGGTTATGGCTTGCGGTCAACCTACGGGGTCATGCCAGTCACATGTAACGGCAACGTCCACGGCTTGTTGTGCGGAGTTCGACAGCTCTCCCCGAATGATAAAAAAGGGGCAGTACAGTGTAAAGCACGGACGGAGGCTGTTCCTAACAGATCTAGGTTCTCCGCCGAGCTGAGCACATAACAAATACGAGTCGTACCTGCCAGTGGCTTAGACGCGACGTCATTCATATAGATGAGACTTCGTATTTTAGTAGATGGCGTCAATCGGAGTGACAAGCACGCTTAGAAATCACCCGAAGCAGATGTGGAGGCCCTTTTTGCAATACCGCATTTTGTGATCAGGTACTGGGCGCAAGAGTTGCTGTGAATGAAACTAGTAACTCCACAGTACCGTTGAACTAACTGATAGCCGGACATTAGTCGTTATTGGGCAGCGTGGGACACCTGCTGAACGTAGCAGAGGAATATCTTGACAAGATATTATAAGGCGTTGAGTGTCAGGAGGCGAAAATGCTGAACGTCTTCATCAGGAAACCTGCATAGTTGGTAAATATTTAGACATGCATGACTTCATACAAGAAAAAAAAAGTACAAGTTTGAAATTGAAGTAGCCTGATCGGGTCGAAAGTTGCTCTTCAGCGATATTTTCAACAACTGAAGGAATGACGAGTTTTGTGAAGAATGATTAAAAATCATACTAGCAAAAAGTCAGCATTCCACCCGCCGACATGAATCAATGTCAACTTGCAAAGTTTTCAAGCACGATTTCCTGATGCTCTTCGATCCGCGGGCCCAACAATGGCGCGGCGCGGCAATATGTCATTGTCGCCAATCGCCGCATCTATCTAGCTTTGAGGCGAAGGCCCACCGCGGCATACAGTACTTGAACAAAAGATTATCTCGAGAAAAAAAAAAAATACACACAGACACACAAGGATATTATGGAGAGAGACTCGGAGGAAGGAAAAACGCAACAAACTCGGATAAATTTCACACTGTCAGGAACTCAGGACCGGGTCAAGTAGGCTACCGAGGAATGCAGTGTGTGACGGTAAATCTCGCCTCCGTCTACCGCGGTTCTTCTCAGTTCTGCAGCTGCTGAATGAGACAAGTCATAAACGCCGGCGTAAAGAGATGATGATGATGACGATGATTACGGCGACGAGTGACGTGTAAAATGATGTAGTAGATACAGATTTTCCAGGGCCTCGTCGGGTGAATGCGGAATCGACGAGGAATGTTCGGAGCCACAAGGGCAGGGAAGAAGTGTGTGGGATAGGGCCTAGAACGAATCGAATTGACTTTTCGCTTTTTGGGGGTCTCTCGATACGGAGGGAGTTTTCGCACGAGGAAGGTCGATGAAATGAATTCCCATATTGGTACTACGTTTGCCTCGTCTGGAATCATCCTCACGTTTACCACATGAGGTCAGATGTACCCGCGGAAGCCTACGTGTGGGTCGGGCCCATCCTAATCGCAATCGCCGACATTTGAATCCATGCAACCGAACCGGCGGGACTCACCAGACGTCCGCCGAGCGACGGCACACCCGCACAAGCGGATAGAACCAACAGGATGGCGGGGTTCAACTTCTACACCCCGTTCGGATAGCGACGGTGCGGTGCACGGTTAATTAGAACATTTGTGTCTACCATTCTCTTTGTAATATCTGTGGTCCAGTTAGGCGAGGCCGGCTTGACTACTGTTCCCGGGTAGTTGAAGAGAAATCACATGCTGTAGGTAGAGACGTCATCCAGAACCGATGCTACAATGGCGTAAAAGCCGCACAGAAGGGGCCAGACAGGGCACTAAGTAGCGACGGGGGCTCGGGGAAAAAAAAATACAGAGATGGGTTGAGAAACTACGCAGGCTGTGATCGGACTCGGACGTGTGCTGCCACATCATGATCACCATATACCGAAGAAGGTCGGACGGATGCCACGCAAATGACGGGTTTGGGAAAGGACCGACGAGTCCATGTCAGGATTGTGACTTGAAAAATTTTCGACGCACAGACTAGCGGCCCCCTCTCGCAGTTGGGAAAAAAGGGGGGAGGGAGGGCGGGAGGATTTCAACAATGTCTGCCAGCAAACGCACGACCATCGCGACAATGGCAACCGGGTGCACAAGCATGCGATCAATCGGACGGCCTCAACAGCTAGCGACGCCTTCGTCCACATGCACGCGTTCACAATTCAGCACCCAGGCTATCAACTAGGTAGAGGCTGGAGAAACGTAAGGACGTGTGGCTAGTGAACGGAATTCCTTGTTGTTCCAGCCACGAATTTCCGACCTCGACTTGACCTTGGGACGAAGCAGCATTTCGTGGAGTGAAAGTGGCTGGGTTGTTGAAAGGTTGTGTCCCATAAGTGTCTACGCGTGGTGCGGTAGGCAGAAGGCCCCATAACGAACATATTCTCGCCTCCATCAGTGTCCCGAAAAAGGTAAGATAGAACAAGAACGTTTGCACATGGCGCCATGCCTCAGCCCTCTCCCCCAGGGAAGCAGCTCACTTCAATTGTAAGGCGGGAATAGGTCGGGTATCAAAGAAGTCCTTCGTAATTATTGATCTGACACCCATCTAAAAGAGCCGAGTTGGGTGACGTACTGTGGGGAGGTCGTGGCGCAGGGCCTGATGGGTGGGGGCAGAGAGTATCAGAGTACGGTATGAAGTACACTAGAGCATGAGGTGGTGATTATCCTGGAGGGAGGAAAAGGGTTGCAGTCATCCATTCCTGGGTTGGTAGGTAACGGCGTTAACCACGAGCAAAGACTGGGAATCAGACGAGGAGTTGGTCGGCAAGTCGCGTGCTTTTGTTGGATCTGATATCAGCATTCTTGCGGTCGCTGAACAGGATGAACAGTCCTGCCACCAAGGTAGACGAGTTGGGTGTCCCACCCAGAAAAGCCGTGCGACGGGGGGTAACGAGTCTACGAAAATACTGGACGACAGAGTGCAATTTGTCTCTCTTGATGTTCAGCTCGGCGCAGGCGGTAAGGTTCATTCAAAGAGGATAGAGGGAAATCAGGTACGCGAGAGAAGCGAGAGGCTTTCCAGTGTTAGTCACTTCTCGCCTGAGTGTATGTCGACTAGGTAAAGAATGATGAAAGAGGAGACCGACAGGAGTGAGCTACGGTGGCAAAGGGGAGAGATGGAAAGCCCGATTCTGTGTTGGGTAGCTCCACCAGATTCAGAGTTGATGGCGCGATATATCGAGTTGGGCTACTAAGCGAAGTAGAGTAGTAGTTAATGGAACTTCCATAGAGGGAGAAACCACGGTCTGCAGTTTTCCTAGGCGAAGAGATAAGCACATGGAGCGAAAGGGACATTGAGAGAGCACATAGAGAAGGACGGAGATGGACAAGTGAGATAGGCATCGGAAGTTACGGACGGAGTAGAGACCGGATTAAGAGAGAGAATCTGATCTTGAAAAAAATGAGGAGGAAAAGTAGAGCAAAGTCAAGTCGAGTTGAATTCGCTGCGATTCGACGTTTGTCGTTGTTGATTTTGACCCGCGGTCAGATGCTGTCAAGAGTACCCTAAGAGTGCTAGCCTTTCGCTTCCCTCACGCCGTCCCCTTTCTCTTCCTTCCTTTCATCTACTGCTGTGGTCGCATATGCCACCCATTCACTCCTGCCCTCGTTGACTCTAGATCCTATCCGGCCATGGGAAGACGGAAGATTGCCATACAGCCTATTACAGTTCGTACCAAACCCCCCCCGTCCAGATAGATCATTCTTTCCGTTGTGGTCGATTGACGCCGTCGGTCATTGCTAAACATCCTGTGCAGAACGACCGAACTCGGTCCGTCACCTTTCTAAAGGCAAGTGCCTGTGCCAAGACTTTTTACATCAAATTTGAATCTTCACCTTTCGCCCTCGCCTTTACCTCTTCTATCAGCGCAAAACTGGCCTCTTCAAAAAAGCGTATGAACTCGGCGTATTATGTTCCGTCGATGTCGCCGTCATAATCTTTGGTAGGTTCTTTCTTCCGTCCCGTCATTCATTTTACACAATCGCTCTATTTTTATCCCTCGTGCCTTCATCCTTTGGCAGAACGCAAACCGGGCCATCCAGACAAACTCTTCCAATATTGCTCCACTGATATCAATGCCATGGTCCAGCGACAAATTAGAGTGCGCGTTCCAGATCTCTTGCGGTATCCATCTCTGCTGATCCCCCTGATCCCCCTCTAAACACTCCTTTCCCACAGTTTGACGGAGAGCGAGATCTACGCACTCCCCAGGATTTTAGTGGAGCGGGTACAGGTATATCACGTATCGATGACATGGGCGACGACGACGACGACGGTGATGCCGATGACTCTCCGACCGCGCCATATGCGCGCCAGGACAGCCTGAAGGGTAAGATGATCCCGGAGAGCAGCCAAGCGGTTGGAGAAACGTTGGAAGGATCTGAAGTGCGTTCGATGCTCGTCTCCTCGCCTATCCTCACTCATCCCTCCCAAGGTGGACTACCGTTCACACCTCCGCCTCCCAACATCCATACCCGCATCGGCACCAACTCTCCCTGTATCTGCCGACCGTCATACTCAACCCCACGCCTCCAGCAGCCGCGTCCCCAGCTCGTCCTCATCTTACGCCGCACAATCTCCGAATCCACGAAAGCGTGTCAAGATGGATGAACGCCCATGTGCAACGGCGTCACCCATCCCGGGCGGCTTTCCTCCTCGATCAGAATCTGACCCCTCATTTTCCTCACGTGCACTTCATTCGCGTGTCCAGCCACCACACTCTCCTTTTGCACCACATGCGTTTCAGCCAGGATTCTTCCCGGGATTTAGCCCAAATGTTTCAGCGACAGCACCACCGGGTAACGGAGGCGGTGGTGGCGGTTACACACCTCCGCAACGTTCCCATCGGCCTCTGGAGGAAGCAGCATGGGTGCACCACCATTGCACCTATTACAGCCCTACGGCTCCTCGTCTCGACATCCACCACCGCCACCTCGGATCACACAACCCCACTTTGGGCCGAACACTGATGAACTGTTTGCAAACGTGTTTGGACCCGCGGGTGGCAGCGGGGTAGGTTTCGATCCGGAATGCGACTTTCTAGCGCCGCCGCTGACGTTCGACTGGCCGCAGTTCGCGCCAACGACGCAGGCGGGTGGTGGTGGCGGCGGCGGCGGGGGACACGGGCACCCCGCTGCTGGTGAGTCGAGCCCCTCTTCCTGGCTCGATTTCCTGTCGGGTACTCCCGACACCGCACACAGTCCGCGGGTGGGCAAGAGATCCCGCGGAGATGTGGGGGGTGTCGGGGCCGGTGCCAGCGAAGATGGACCGCGTGGCACAACTGGCGGGAGTGGGTAAGCAAGCGGTAGCTTACCGCGTGGAGTCGGGTGCGTTGTTACCAATCCGCCGCGGTTTTTGCTTCACACCCTGCGCTTTCCGTATGTAGTCTTTAGTTGTGCTCGCAGTGCTCAGTAAAAAGGCGCTCTAATTGCTTTTCTGGATCACCCCGTTGACGACACGGACGTCTTTGCCTGCCCCTGCCACTCTGTTGCCTCACGTAGTAGAAGAAATATTGCATAATTACAACACGACGCACCGCCCCATGTGTGTGCGTGTTTTTATTGTTATATACTTGTGGATGTGCAGGCACCAGAAAGCGAGGTGGGAGCGCCGAAAGGAGCTGGAGTGGTGTAGCGGACTCGGACGCGTGACGTTACCGATACAAATATTAGCGAGTTCGGTCTCGAGCTTATTGTATGTTTATGTTAGAAAACCCAGTGTTACGGTTACTTGTAGGGGTACTACAGTTAACGTCTCGTGTGAGACATTTGGTGCAGCGCCGTTAGAGTTTTATATTATTTTTTTTTTTCATGCCAAGTCAATTTACTCACCCCAAGAATCTTGTGGTGCATCATGATGATCACAAGGGGGGGGGAGTCTCGCGAAGACAGGTTAGTAGTACTCCCACTGCTATGCTAAGGGGGGGATGCGCGTAAAACGCGGAATGAGGTACCTGGGGACAAACCCCGGATTATAATCATTTGTCCGGAGCCTGAAGTGTTCCGACCCAAACCTGGTTTTTTTGTTCCCAAAAAAAAAAAAAACAACTTCAAATTTTTGTGTGTTTTGCCAGTTTGTAGGGCTTGGAGACTCGGCGCGCGCGATTTGACGCTTTGGTGGGCCTCAGGTAGCCAGCCCTACTACTGTACTACTAACTTGCTTTGACTATTACTACTATTACTAGTACCATTCATCAATCAAAGTTCTTCAAAATCGAAGAAGGGGGAGGAAGGAACGCCGCGAACACGCGGGTGCTGGAGGGCAAAATGAATTTGGCTTGGCCTGTCGTCGGTCGTCGTCGTCTGCCGTCTGTCGTCACGGTCGCTGGGCAACAGCCATATGCACGAGAAGGAAAAAAAAAAAACACCGAGTCCAAAATGGTGGGATGATGGCTTACTACAGTAACGGCAACCCACTGTAATCGTCAAAGGGATGTACGTTCTGGAAGACAACAGCTAGAGCGCACGCGGTCACTTCTCTTTGTCCAAAGTAGCGTTTTTATTTTTATTTTTGAGTACCTCAGTCCCGTCCGGGACCAAAGAAGTACTATACGTATCGTGTTGTAGGTACATTGGTCCCAAGGAGAAGGTGTCACTTTTTGCGAATCTTGATCCGATTAGGTCACGAGCTCCATTGTCAGAAGTAGATGCCCGTCCCAACTTTTGGTCTTGGTGTTGATCATCAACCGAGAAGCCGTCGAGAAAGCCCCATATGTACACTTCTCAACGTCGTATTGTATCTTGTGCGCAAAGCTCCGTCCAGTGGATATTTATGTGCAGCAACAAGTCTTGTTACGGTGGACCATATCAAATGATAGCGCCGAGTTGTTCAGTGACCTCCCCCAAGGAGAACCCAGTACCTTCCGAAATGAGAGTGGTACCGAGGAATACACGAGGGAGCCCAGGCACAACCGGCGATTTTGAATCGCGCCAGCTTTTTTGAATAAGATGCGATTATCTTGAAATGGCAGGTGGGTGGGTGGGAAATTATTGGAAACTTTTTTTTTTTTTTTTTGAAAAAATGGATTCGGGAAATTTCGGACGAGATCCGCGGGCAAGTGGCAGATCGGCCTCGCCCCGGTCTTAAAAAGAAGGTGGTTGTGGATGTCGGTGTGGGAGAGATGATGACCAGGGTCCCGTTTCTACAGAAGCAGAAGTAGAAGGCTTACAATCAGGGTGTGGATCGTCCCAATCGCCACGCGTGGTCCCGCGTGGTGGACCGGGGTTCTTCTAAAGTGGCTGCCGTCATATTAGCCAACCTTGAGGGACTTGGTCAGGGGTGGGGCGGAACTAGCCCAAGGAGTACGCGACAGGTCTTTGAAGCATGTGGAGCTCGAGCTTGTTGAGATGTATGTATTGTAGCTATTTTACTAATCGCTCAGTTGTCATGCTGCACTGTTCCTTGGACGCCATCTCCCGTGATGTGGATGATGTTATCTCGGTTATTTCGGGCGGAGATTCCCTGTTCGAGTGACGTGTACACAAGACTAGAGGGGGGGAGGGGATATCGAAGGAGGTATTTGGCCGAGGTGTGAAGCGCCAGGGGGGACGTGCCTGAAACCCGGGACCGTAAAAAGTAGTAAAAGTAAAAAAGTAAAGGTTACAAGTGTATAAGCGTTTCATCTCTAAAAGGTGCCACTTTAAGACCGCCGCTGGTTGTTGTTTGTAAAGAAGAAGTTTTTCTGAAAATACGAATTAGAAGTGATCCGGGAAGCACGGGAAAGGAGAATCCATCCAAATGAAAAAAAGAACCTTGCTGCGGGACGAGGAATGGATAGTCAGCGTAAACCATATAACCGGGTAACGAGGATGGCGTGTTTCCGATTTCCCTAGTTGGAATGGTCGCGATCGCAGTCAAGCTCGTTTAAGATGAAAGTTTCTCACGAATAGTGACCACTCGATTTCAAGGTTAACTCCTTCAAATAAAGTACTTTCCTACCTCCACAAATCTACCTTTATCTCGCCGCCGCCAGCAACATGCCTGTCGATCTTTCCAAACCCCATTCCGACCGTCGCAGAGTAATCCGTGATTCCTCTGCTGGCGTCCGGCAAGACGGCATGCATTCTCGGGAAATTGAGATGAAAAGGAACCGCGGGGAAATCTCTTGTGCGGAGTGTCGGAGGTGCGTGATCGGCCACCTCTCTACGTCCTTTCCTCGCTCACTCTCCATCTTTTTCTCTTCTCTTCTAGACTTAAGATTAAGTGCGACAAGCAAATTCCATGTCAATCTTGTCAAGTATGTCCCCTTGACTTTTCCTTGTCCTCATCATTCTCATTCGCCCAAAAAAAAGAGGAGGGGTTGCGCCTCTTTGTGTCCAAATGGTTCGTCTCCTTCTTCTTTCTTCGCCTAATGTTGAACACATTTCTCGATAATCAGGCAGTCTCGCTACAGGTCAGGGAACTCGGTGCGGCCCACTCTCTTCATTCACGTTTTCTTTTGTCTGATCATCGCAAAGCTTCGTCATCGCCGCTACCGAACACTTGCATCGCCGTATTGCACGTATGGGTGATCGAATTCGTCAGCTCGAAGATGCTCTTGCCTTGCTCCAAGCGAGCCACTCCACAGAGCCTCACCCACTCCTCTGCCAAAATTCATTTACCGTAGATAGTGAAAAGTTAGATGAGCAGCAACAAGAAAGTGAGGACGACCTTGCTGGCGAAGCTTCGAAAGCATTTGGTACCTTGTCCGTCTCTGATCATGGCGTTGCGCGCTTCTTTGGATCCACCGGTGGATCTGACCTCCTCCTGGTATGTCGTCCCCTTTGCATATCGTTTTGCACAATCATGCCCAACGTTGTGTCAGTTGGAGAAAGACGACTCGGCGGGATCTCCCAGTCAAAACACCGAAACGAGCGACAGTTCAAAAGGGAGAAACTTACCCCCTCAGCTTCAGCGCTTTTCCTATTCCTTTCCATTCACGCCGATGGGTCCTGTCAAGGAAACTATTGCTCTCATCAGGGGATCTCTTCCCCCATGGGAGCAGGCTACATCAATGGCCGAGTCATATTTGGAAAACGCTGCATGGATCTTTCGTAGTGTTTCTCGTCACCAGCTTCTCAACGAGATGCTACCTGCAATTTACGGAAAACAGGCAGCGTATCCCCCGGACGATTACAACGGACCCCATGACCTGGCGCTTTTATTCAGTATATTTGCCCTAGGAAGTGTGCTTAACGTTAATTTGACAACCGCCGCTGCGGAATCCGAAGGCGAGCACTACAATCAACTTGCTCTGGCCGCACTATGCCTACAACCCGTACTTGAAAAGCCATCATTGGTGACTATTCAGACCCTGCATGTAGCGAGTATTTACAATGCAATGCTCGGTAACGATGTCAGTGGCGGAGAATCAAGCATGGAATCCACGTGGTCACTCGTTGCCCTAGCCGCTCACCTTGCTCAGACGGTGCGTTATTTGACCCCACGTGTAACCTAGGATCCCATTCATCCGCTCGTAGATCGGACTACGTAAGCTTGAGGTGATGTGTACACTCTGTATGCGCTCACCTCGCCCCTAGATCGTGATCCTGCCCGTTGGGAAACAGATCCAAAGATTGTACAGAGGCGCAGAATGGTGTTTTGGGATCTTTTCATTGCGGACTCGTGGCACGTACGTCGAATTTAGCAACAAGTATCCTTCTCGTCGTGGATCTGTAACTTCCTCACAGTCGCTCTCTACGGGCAGACCGCCTGCCTTTAATCGCGCATTCATAGATTGCAGGTTCCCGCAGGAAGCAGATATTCCTACCAATCTCGAACCCGGTGACCCCATGTCAAGTAGGATCTACGCTACCTTGTTTTTTTTTACTCTCTTGCTGATCCCTGAATTAGTAAACTGCTGGGGATTTCGTTTTGCGTATGATGGCATGGCAGAAATCATTTCACGCACACTCACCGCCACATCGCCTCGCTATTCGACCGTCAAAGAGTTGGACCGCAAAGTTCGCGAACTCCAGATCCCACCCCAAGCACTGGAGGCAATGTGTGGCGGACCGGGAGTCGATCTCCGATCCGTCCCTCTTCCCGCTTGCATGTTGGCACACACACTCGCGAACCTCCAGAACGTCAGTGAGTTTATATTTCCTTTTCTGTTGTAAAGACACTTGATGCTAAGTGATGCTGTTGAGTCCTCCTTTCCCTTCATCGCAACTTCTTTGTCCAGGCCCTGATCGAAGACCCCGAAGACCCAATAAGAAGTCAATATGCCCCGTCGTTTTTAGCGACTGTCCGTGCCTCTAAGAATATTCTACAAAAGGTCGAGGAGGTGGTTCGCGCACAGCCGGTCATCACCAGTCGCTTCTGGACAATATGGACATGTACCTTCTCCGCCGTAGTATGGGCTCCTCTTCTGAGCCTACAACCCTCAGCTCATTGTCTCCTTTAGGTGGTTTTCGCCTTTATCGCCACGCGCGGTCCGCGCTCATCTCTCGCGAACGATGCCATGATAGAGCTTGACAGGGGTTGCTCCTTAATAGGCGAGGCTGCCCGAGAAAATCGCCGCGCCGCCAAAGCTCTCGTAAGTCTCACTTATTCAGGGGCATCATGATATATTTATTCTTCATGAAAAAAGATAATTCTGAATCGCATGAGGGAGAAAGCCCATCGCGCTTTGGTAGCCGCACGGAACTCTCCCCCTCACCCAATCAAGCAAGAAGAGGTCGATGACGAGTTTGCAGTCTTTGCCGGCCGCACCAAGAAGTATATCGTACAGGCGGTGCAGTGCTGAACCCACTTGCGCCTGCCAATCTGGGTCCTACGCCGGACGAGCACGCCGCCCAAGCGCATGTCCACGGTGGGCAGCAGCAGGGTCAATCTATGCTCGGCGAGTGGCTCGCACGACAGGAACAGTTTGTCGGCTACGACCCACATTATCTCGCGCCGATCGAGCCCCCACCGCCCCAACCGCATCACCAACATCAACAGTACGGCTATCCACCACCGAGCGAGCAACCGCAGTATACTCTCGAGGTCGTACCGCCCTTGCAACAATACATCACCACCCCGTTCGCTTACGCCCCGCAGCCGCATTCACATTCACATCCACCACCGCAATCTGGGCCACTGTCATCATCACATCCACCATCATCGTCTTCATCACTGGGGCTTCATCGTCCGCACGGCTCACATGGGGAAGACATGGCCGAACTCCGGAGGGGTTACGCGACCGCGGCATCGCTCGCACCGCAGACTGAGTTGACGCATCTCGGCCTCGCGTCGAGCGGCTCGCGGATGAACGAGGCGTGGATGTCGTTCATGCAACAACATACGGGCATGCTCAACGATGGCGGCAGCGGGCGACATATGTAATTTCTTTCTTTCCCTTACTTACCCTTGCTGAACAAACTCACAACCTAGTCTATATCCCTTTTTTTTATATTTATTTTTTTCTCTATTTCCCCCGCGTCTTTTCGCTCTGCTAATTTCCCTTTCTCTCTCTCACCCCTCAACTGTATCGTTTGCCTTGAATCCAGTATTCTCTCTCTCTTATGCTACTATAAATCTCTCAGTTTCTGACTCTGGCAACCCACACACCCCCACATTTTTTTACGCAAATACTTCGTCTTGCTTTTTTTTTGGACGAGAGGACTTTGGTTCAAGCGAGACACTCCCCCCCCTCTTTTTTTTTTTTTTTTTGGCTTGACTCCTTTTTGTGTGTAATCGGTAGGATATATAGTTATTCAAAGTCCTCGTACCCTCTGTACTACGAGCAAAAGGAAGTAAGTGTACTAGTCGATTTAATATAACGCAATTGAAAAACAAAGTGTTTGGGAACGAGGTCCGTTGGGGATACATTCAATTCCACTACTACTAGCGCAAGAAAAATAAAAAGAATAAAAAAAACGAAAAGCGGCGTACATATGAATATATATATAAATATATATCATACAATAAAAGAATGAAGAGAATGGGAAGGAAGGGGGTTGGGGGGTTGAATGAATAAAAACGACAAGGTGCAGCAAATAGGCAATAATTTCAGGGGGGAACAAGGGCAGCAGGGGCGGTATGACACTAACAGCACTACTAACTACTGCTACTACTATTACTTATTACGGGAGGGTCCGGTCCAGTCCAGTCCGAAAGGAGTGTTCTTCTAAGACATCAAGTTTGACACAGTGGGTGCGGAACGAACGAACGCGGGCGAGCGACAAGAGAAAAATATCAAAAGAGCGTCCGGGAGGGGGAGGAGATGATATAGTAATTAACAATAGGTTATCAGGTCCGTCGGAGTGACGTTGAGACAAAAAATCACCAAATTATATTTAAAAAAAAGGCGCGGCAGTGAGATCCAATCGGGAACACGTAGACCGATTGGGACGACTTGGCCGAAGTGACTTGCTTGCCTTGCCTGGCTGGAGATTGATGATGCAAGACGGGACGGGAGCAGAAATGGGGATGGAAGAGGAACAACGGGACTTGTTTCAGTGTAAGAGCTTAAGTGTATCGCCTTCAAAAGCAATGCGTCGCGATCATGCAGCGTCTTGGCAGCGCGTGTGACCTCGGCTGTATCAAACTCCTCGTGTTTGTCCGGCGGAAGCGCCGCGTTCATGTATGCAACAAGCGCGGCGATCGTCAGCGCGTCCGTGGGGGTGTACGTCGTACGAAAGAGGTAGGCAATTGAGTGACCTGTAAAACTTAGCCTGAGACATGTAAACCCACGAAAAAAGCCGATGTTGTGAACGATGGTGTAATTGTAGCGGAGGGTTTAAAGATAGTCGAGGAGAATGAGACGTTAGCGAGAGCCCGGTCATCGCACAAAGAATGAAGTGGGGGAGGGGGAACGCGTACCTGTCCGCGGAGGAACCCAAGTGAGTAAACCGTGGAGCGTGGCTATCAGCGGCATGGGCGTCCGGAACCCCATCGGCATCTTCTGCCGTATCCAATTCTTCGCCTTCGGGACCGAGTTCACCGTTTTCAGTTGATTCGTCGCCAGAAGCCGGGGTAACACATCCGCTGTGGGACATGCTCCCCCCCGCCACAGCCTTCGTCTTCTTATCACTACAAGGTTGACAAGGAAAAAAAAAGGGGGGAAGAAAGGCGTTGAGGAACCGAGATTCTGGCACAAATTTGGAAAAAAAAAAAATGATGCCACTAACTGTCGAATGACACATTTGCTCCGGTGCTGCTGCCATGGGTACGCACAGAAAGTGCTGTCCTGTCGAAGCTGGACCCACTTGCGGCATAGGGCACAGAACACACGGTGGGGTTCTACCTGTGCCAAAAGTGGGTCTGCCCGTAACTGTGCCGCCCGCTGCTCGGCGTTTCGCCGGCGAGATTCACTGACGGCGCCAGGACCGGGTGCAGATGAGGGCGTGTCAGAGAGATGCGCAGTCGACGGTGGCTGCGGGGATGACGAGATGAGGGGGCTTGGTGGGTGATCCTTTTCCTTTGTTGCAGTTGATGTAGGAATTGGGAGTGAGGATACCAATGCCATCTGGTGTTGTGATGGTGGCGGGACGCTGATGACGAGTTGGATAAGTAGGTAGAAATTTGGGTAATAGACTTTGTAGAAGCACACCTCGGAATGGCAGATGAAGCAGGAGGAACTGATGGGGATGCTGGGCGGCACTCGGCACGGTGCTTTGACCACACTTGAGCACCTGGTCTTCAGGACCGACTGATATCCAGGTTTTGCAAGTCTTACATAGGACCCTTTCGCCATCATATTTACGAGCATCAGGATCACCCGCAACAAATGGAGGCGGTGGCTCTTTCGGGCTACAAGTTGGTACAAGTTGAGCATGGGTGATGGTGACCGAAAGCGGCAAAGTAGGACGGTGACCCACCCTTTTCGCGCAAGGCAGCTCTTACGGTGAGCATCCCATGGGATAGAGCAATAGGTAGAATTTGGGCGAAGGCGGATCCACTTGTCACAAGATGCACACAAGACACGGTAGGGTTCAAACTGAGCAACGTAAGGGTCTGAACGAAGGTATTGGATACGTTCCTCTTCCGTACGCTTGGCCCTTCGGCGCTTTGAGGGAGGGCCGGCAGAAACGGTCACAGTAGAAGGGCCAGTGGGTGGTGCATGTGATTGAGGGGGAGAGGGAGGAGGCACAGAGGAGGGAGCTGAGCTGAGGGATGAGTAGAATAAGTGAATATGAATGGGAAGGAGTGGAGGGGGTAGTGAGGTTACCATCCGACTTTGTGTGCATCCCAATGTTTGGTAGTAAAGGTTCCGGTATTCTCATCTCTGTAGGAAACAGATTTTCCACAAGACTCGCAGGTGACGCGTCCAGCCTCAAAGTCCTTGGAGGATGATGGGGTACCATCCTGTGGGTCATCAGGTTCCTCTGAGGCCTTACGTTTGATGGGCAACCTATGAATGGTTCAAGGGAGAGGAAATTGAAGATTGGGAGGGACTTACATGGGGGGTGGAGAAGAAGAGTCGGTGGGAGATGAAGGGGGAGTCTGGCTATGAGAACATAAAGGATCAGTCGGGGTGGGTGAGTTGGGTGGAGTAAGGGAGATAATTACTCGGAAGCTGACATATGGAACAACAAGTGATGGGATGGGATTGGGACGAGTCGAGCGAGTTAAACGAAAGTGTGGTTCAAATAAGAATGGAATTCAACTTTGGGCTGGAACAAATATGTTGAAAATGTCAAAAAAAGGAATAAAAAAAAGGGAAAGAAATGAGAAAAAGTAAAAAAAAAAAAAGTGAAAGTGAAAAGAAGTGAGTTTACAGCTCGGATCAACTTTGACTTTGTCGCACCGCTTCGCTCCCATCATATCAATTCAAAATATTTATTTATTTCTTTGGTAGCCACGTGGTTATCAAGAGCCGTAGTACCCGTACAGTGTACCGCACACGAGGCAAACATACCCTTTGACCCATTACATTACTTACTCTAACACTCTCATATGCCACCTCAGTTCGAGACCGTCAAGGTTAGTCTCTCTCTCTCTCTCTCTTTTTGTTCTACATCAATCATCATCATTCGTAACAGTCATTCGCAAACGTCCCAGTAACCGCTGATGGTGTTGAAACAATCTCTTTCCTCGAGGCGGCAGATGGTCTCATGAATTTGTTTGGCAAGTACATCAATCACCACCAAACCCTGCCCCCCGTCTTCTGACCCACGCTTGACCGTCCCCGATACAGACCTCTTGGGCGGTCCTGTTTTTGCATTTGTCCAGACAGATCTCCGAAATAACATTGCAGTGCGTTCCCCCATTTTCCCCCCAGCGCCTAGTACTATTATATCCTCACTAAGCTTTCAGGGCGTCCGGGCTCGGTATCAAGCCCGTGAGTCTGTGTCGGCAACACTAGAAAACCTTGTTCAAGCCGAAGCGCGGGAAGGAGAGAAGCACGGTACAGCATGTTTAGTTCGCTTGACACGGTACGCACAGCCTCTCATTTTTTACCCTCTTTCACTCACTGACAAATCATTTCCACTAGTGGCCTCTTATTCACGTGTCGCGCACTCCAGCAGGCGCAAGAGGATCGTACTGCCGACCTTTACGTCTGTTTCAAGCGTGCTTATGATGTCGTGCTCAGCCCCCACCATTCATTCATCATTCGTTCCATCGTTTCCGTCAGTGATCCTCCTCCCTCCCTATCATATCATGGACTCATACGTCGGCCTTGATAGGTTGCCATTCGTGCCGTGCCCCGCCGCGACGCCTTCTTTAATTGTATCGCCGAAGGTGGATCGCTAGAGAAACTAGATATAGAGATGGCCAAGTGGCTTGCCGCCATTGATACGCTCGTCATCAGGATTTCTGCATTTTTACGAGATGGTGATTACGGACATGTATAGTGGTGCATAGAGTGTGCACTTTGGTACGGCCCAATAGATTATTTGTGGACGGGTAATGGGCACGATGCGATCACGTGTAGTCGGGCCACAAGAAGGCTGCCAACGTTTCGAACGATGTTCGACCTCTCTCCCTTGCACCAACCTCCAACATGTCTTCAAACCAACCTACGTACTCAAAATCATCGAAAAGGTCTTTTTTCGACTTTCTCAAGCCACGGTATCACGAAGCCGTTTTCCGTCTGAGAAACTCCCTACTCGCCCTCGTTGCACTTCTCACCCTGACCCACCTCCTTCCCCTTCCAACCCCATAGCCTCTGCATGGAAATTTTATCGCGACTCCTTCCAGTCATCATGGGAAAAGACTGTCGCTGTTGCCGGTGAGTCCCCATCCCCCATTGCCCTGCTACTCATCTCGTGTCACCAAACCTAACACCCAATCGCGCGTCCGCAACGTTTCTTTCTCCAAGAACTGATCCTCTTTGGCCTCCTTTTCCTCAACATCCTCCAAGCATCTATCGCGATCCGCTCCCCACCAGCTCCATACCCGCCATATCATCTCCTTCAAAACCCCTCTCGCCACCCTCATCACGCTCCAAGCACCTAACGTCCACACCACCCAACTGGCGCAGCAATAAAAAATCTAGCGTGCTCTCACCCAACGTACGTCTCCCCACCAAATTCGTCAAAAAACATTTAATCAAATGTTCATGTAAAAATAAAATGAAAGACAACACCACAGCGCCAACTGGCCTTCTCTACCATCGCCGCCACTAGCACCACCTCATCCTCCGCCGGTGGCGGTGTCAGCGGTGTTGCGGTCGTGGGCACTGCGTCATCGGACCCGCGCGGTCTCGCGCAGTCCTACACGCTCACGATGAACCACAATCTGTCCACTTCATCGCCCACCTCACCCGATATCTCTTTTGGTTCTTCAACGGGCTCGTTACCGCCCTCGCCATCCCCCGCGCAGGTAGTTTCGCCAATCGCGGCGTACCGCGGACGTCGTCCGCTAACCGGACGTGAGTCAGCTTTATGTTTTTTTGTTTGATATATTGACCCAATAGTTTGAAACTCTTGATGATACACAGGTGCACTTGATGGGTCATTATTAGCACGGCTATCTCAAGGAGATTCGGACTCAGATGTTGATGAATGATCTGTTCATAGCTTTGGATGTGCTGTTCCTCGAGCCGGTCCGGCACAGATCCGGATGAGCGCTTATTAAAGGAAAAGTGCGAAATGTATTGATACCCTATCACATGTAGTGTCTACGTGCACAACGGCATCTACTATAGAGCCGAGCTGATCTGGCGTGTTAATAGTGCTAGTTCTAATGGGAGAGAGGCGATGGTTCCCTTGTCGACCATCTCGAGCGAAGAAAGTTTGTGAGTCGGAGAGAGCACATGCACACAATGTAATATGACCGGGATCCGGTAACGACCACCTGACCGACCCGTACCTCCTTCATGACATGACAATGACAGTTGAAATATTTTAATGTCGGGATTCGCAGTGCTAACATCTCACACACGCCCAATTCGGGTTACCTTGGGCGGGGAAGCGCGGCTCTGGAACTCGGCCATCTAGGCGCCCCGCCCCTCCCCGCGCCCCCAATCCATCGCCTGCTTCACACAGCTTGTCAAAAAAAAAAAAAACTTCCTTGTTCGAGCTTCATTCCAAGAGAGAAGAAAATGTGAGCTATAAGCTCCGTTCATGTCTGACATGCATGAAAGGAAGGGATGAAAAATGAAAAAAGTTCCCTATGATCTTGCGGCAGGAAACATTACGAAGCTTATTATTTTGAGGGGGGCGCCCTTGTCTCCTTGTTCGTCGGAGGAAAAAGCGGGGGAGGGCTTTAACTCGAACCAAAGTGGCCCTCGAAGCGTTTCCAGCTTTCCTATTCCATCGCGGCATCAGCGTCGCATCATAACATCGTGTGCATTGCATACGCCCCGATGTGCCGAAAATGCTCTGTGGCACAAGCGCAGCACAAGAAAGCAATCGGGGGGGACCAACAAATCGTACCATTCTTTGAGCTTCGAAAAAAGCAAAAAGGAACCCCCGTGGCCAGTTGGCGCGCGCGCGCTTTTGACAGGTCTGCATTTGTGTGCATGTTTGTCTAGTCTTGTGACTCCTTTTTTTTTTTTTTTTGGTTATCATGGGTCACTTGGCACAGCCTGATTGACAAAAGAGGGGGAGGGCGAGGGCGATACAGCCGCAGCAGCAGCCGGCGCAGTAGCTTGTGCTTCTTGCACCGCAGTTGCGCTTGCGCTTCATAATCATTTTCCCCCGCCTCCCGCCGCCGATCTCAATAATAGGAAAGTAGTAGGTCGGACGCGCCACCGAACCTTGTGTCATGAGCAACAACCGACGGCGACTTGGAATCCAAAAAGATCGAAATTTCACCTTTTTTCATTTTTGTTTTCGAATTGAAAATTGGAATGGAATGGAACCGCTCCTCCTCTCTCCTCCTCGGAAAATTTTCACTTCTCGGATATAACGTCTCGTCAATCTCCGGGCGTGGCGTGCACTGACTCGACGGACGGCTATCAATTGTGTGTTGGTGGCGTCTATGTGGGCTATTTTTGCGATGCGTATGCATGAACAAGGTATGCCCCCCCGGTAAATTGCGGTAGACAGATACCTGTGTAGTCTTTTTTAGTTTCGTTCAAAGACAAGTAGTATGTACCAATTGTGCTTGCTAAACCTTGTGCATACAAGGATTCCCTAAAATTGAAAGCTGGGTTGAGTCAGAAGGGATAGTACCAAGCCACGGCAGTAAAAATCGTAATCTCCGGCACATGGGGCCTTGCGTAACTCCGGAAGCAGCTGTTGGGGAACTTTTTGACTTTGCTTGGCTTTTGGTAACTTGGTTATCCGAGTCCGGGCGCGAGAATGAGCCATAGTAGCGGTAGAGTTCTCCCTTCCTCCCGCCCCCGCGGGGGTCTTCAAGTTGTAATAAGCACTGCCAAGTACTTGTCTAAAACCCTAGACCCGCTAAGAGTTTGTAACCACTGGCAGTTATCTACCGGCCTCGGTGTGAAGCTGCACTGCGCACTGTCATAACGTACGTACTGCGTAATGCGCACGCTTCAGCAGTCGCCATCGCCAGACCGTTACGCAGCTGGCGCCCCTAGGCTTCTTCTATGACCTGCGTAATGGACCCGTTTCCGAGTTGACGGGTGGATGCACCGACCTCGGTAGAAATGTCCAAGTCAGCATTTTTGGCGTATTTTGTTTGTTCGTCACGGCAGCTATTCAAAAGTTTTTTTTTTTTACTGTACTACTCCGAGGAGTACAAAGAAGGAAAAAACGAGGGGAGGAACTTGAAATAAGGCGCGCGCGCAATTTGGTCGAGCGGGGATCAGGTAGCCTCCCCAAAAGACCAGAAAGCTGAAAGGGAATGGCGTTTTACAAGAAGTCAGCCTTTTTTTTTTTCACAGGCTGCGCAATCAGGCCGGCTGTAGATGGGTTTACGAGAGAAGGAGGACAAGCATTGCCATTTCGAGCAGTGAACAGGTCAAACTTGAACGGAGCCGAGTCTCGCTTGCACTTTTTTTTGAGTCCGAGTTTCCCACTGGTATTAGACCTCTGCTAGAAGAGTAAAACAACAAAGTTCCCCCTCCCCCGTCGGTAGTTAGCTGTGCGGAAGAGAGAATTTTGATCTGCTTTGCTGCTTCTGATTTGATAACCGAGACGTGCAAGCACATGGCTAAAATACGACAAGTACAGTACTAGTTTACGCATGAAGGTTGCTTTACCTTCCCTTGTATTTTCTGTCTGTGATCCTCGGGATATTTGCCACAATGAATACTGATATAAAATAATCTTTGCCCTTGCTGCGTCGCGTACTGAGCCCTCTCACATTTTTTGACTTTGATGAGCCCTTGTTCCGCATGGTTCAGTAATAAGGCTACCAGCATGCTTCTTCGACACCTCGGAGTTAACCTTACCCGTTTAACCCGCTAATTCACCCGAGTCGATATAGATACAGAGCGGTTCACCACACGGTCACTGTGGGTATTCCTTCGTCTTCGCAACTCGGCACTTGGCAGGTTCTAACCCGGCGGGACTGGACTGGATCATTGATCGCGTTCCGAGTCAAACTTGAACGTGTGTGCTACAATACTACTGTAATGCCCGATCATACTTGTTGCCGTCATGGTCTCTAGGAAAAACTATAATCTAGTTCGTTACGGGGTGGCGGATTCTCAGTGTTGTGCGTTGCTCCGTCCTCGTTCGATCATTCCGGTTGTCGAGCACAGTTAACAACTTGCTTACTTCCAGGCAGAATGTACAGGTACACATATCACTTGACAGAGGGTTCTGCACAATTGTTCAGGTTAAATTATTTCTGAAAGGCGCAGATCTGGGTACGTGTAAAGGACAAGGATATCGACGGAAGCTAGCAAAGGATCAAGTCACCGGACATGGGCTACCTACAGTCAAAGCACTCTACCATTCTACTAGTATGATACCGACCCACATTCCTTCTATTCTGATGGAGATGTCCTTGAGCCGTTGTAACTCTACTCAATACTAATGTATATAGATAAAACCTATGCTATCCATTCATCACACGGTCACCACGCCACCAACCGTAGCGAGAAGCATTGTATCAACTTGGTCGCCTGTCTCGCGTGTCAGCCAACCATCGAGGCGCTCGAACAGTTCCATATTGATATGGACACCCCGTCTCCCCTGTACCTCGGCAGCCGTGGCCTTCTTCCCGGGCCACATGGCCTCCTCGTCGATACCAATAAAGTTGATCGTCAACGGTGCGGTACCCTGCACGACGAGGTCGACCGACCAGCGGTCGACGCCGAAAAACGAGGCTTCTTTGATGTGGTGGCGTGTGTACTCATTTGGCGGCGCATCATCGAGCGTCCATTTGAGCACGTGGGCGTCAAACGCAATCACTGAGAATGATTTTTGTTTTCGCAGCACAGCCGAAAAGCGTGGTGACCACTTACCGGTCCAGATGAGGCCAGGGTGGGTGATCTGTAGGGTTAGGCTACGCGTATTCGCAACCACGTCGATAATATCGTTGACGGCCTCGACTTTGAACGCACGCTTACCCGCTTCAAAGGGAGAAACATAACCGGGGTCTTTTGGGAGTGGTATCTTATACGGAGACATGAACTAAAGAGATAGATCAGACAAGCAGGCAGCACCTCCAAGATCACATCGCTCACAGCAGAAAATGGGTATAGGATATCCCAGTCCCCATTACGGTCGTGCATATCTTCTAGAACACCCTGTGCATCGACTACGCCAAAGTTGGCCGCAACGTCGTTCACTAGTTGTTCGAACCCAGGGGCGCCATCCACAGCCCCGATGTGAAGGTATCGCTCATGAGAAGTAATCTGACATTATGTCAGCTCGAAGCTACCAAAAGCCGCGGAGTGACTCGAAGCTCACGTTATCGGAGCTGAGCACGAATAGCCGACGCTGGTGGCGTTGGTCGAAAGGCGAACGGAACGTAAATGCCGCCACAGCAGCAACAATCAGAATACTCAGTATGGTGACCATGTTCATCCGAACGCTACGTGGAAATCGTCGCGAGAACGGTGTAACAAGGGGTATCGTGAGGGGCAACATGGCTGCGACGATAGATGCGATGATATGCTCGGCGGGAGCGTCCGCGCCTACACGTCCGGTCTACGATATGAATTATGTTATGTGCAGAATCTGGACGCAGGTGAGCACGTACAAGCGGGACAAACACATCTAGGACGATACTCGTCATCTCGGTGCCAATCGAAAGCGGTATAACCAAGCCCAGTGCATACGTCCACAGGCTGACGATAGCGTGAGGATTCAGAAGCGCATCAAGGGACAGCGCCACGAAAAGCGGCACAGCTGCCACGAATAAGAAGCAAGCAGAGCCAATGCCAAGCAGCTGTAGCAGTAGCGCCCCGCCAGACTGCATCAATAGAAGGGCACTGAGTACGCTGCGTTCAGCAACATCAGGGAAGACCATTTGCGATGCCAGCATGCCTAGGAAGTCCAGTCAGAATGACAATTAACAAATTGACAGAAGACAAACTGCATAGCGCGGCGGGTCCATACAGGAATAGCGCGGAATGCGCAGATGCGAACCAGCTCATATTGTGGCCGAGGAAGCGGTGCATCACAACAGCAAGCCCATTCGCGCCAATCAATGCTCCACCGAAGGCGACGAGGAGTGTGCGGGCGCCGTTCCACTGAGCCACCCAGAAGCCGGCTGATGAGGAGTCGCTAGCCCTCTCGCGGCATGTGACCCAAGCTATCACAAAGGAGAGGGAGAATAGTGTGCCATACATGAGACGGGCGGTCGAGAATTGATATTGCACAAAACGGCCGAACTCTGCAAAAAATACTGTAGTGGGACGCGTGTAGCCTGTTGTTAGCGAAGGCAGAGGCGACGAGTCCGAGACAAGTATTTCAGAATTGCGAGAGTATTGTCAGCCATGTGCTACGAATGATCACTAACTGGAACAAGCAGAAAGGATACACATTGAACCTACCTGGGCTACGCCGGGCTCAATATTTTCAACCAGGTCCTACGATTCTTTCGTTCACCAGAGAGTACTTCCTAACAGACTCACAAAACATACCTGGCGCGTGTGATACGTATAACTGTTGCCAATAACGGCGATCTGGCTCAAAATGAGACCCAGGATGTGGGAGTCGGAGAGATGTCAGCTCACATCGAGCCCCGTGATATTGAGATACTGCTCGAATTGACGGAAGTCGGTACTGCACGGGACGAAGTCAGCCATTTGAAGTAAACGTCTAACAGAACTTACTCAGAGAGTAGAACGCCTGAGCTGAAAATCTCGTTTGCGATGACGGTGCCAAATGGCCTGAATGACGATTAACGACTACAAATGGGTGGGGTCAAACCAGTCTGGCTGACCTTGGGACTTGAGAATATGCTCGAATCATCTCTTCAGACGTCGCCTGGAACAGCAACTCGGGACCTTCGTTACCAGCAGCTGCGCAATGCGTGAGAGAAGAGTCGATATATGGACGGATATTACACACCTTCCAGATTGACGAATGCTCGAATGCTAGGTATCAATATTTAGGGGGAAAAAAGTGAAGATAAGATATGATACGGGGACGCACGTGTGGGCTATTGGGTGCTGCGTCGAGAACAGATGCGAGGCATCCTGAAGCGACTCCTCCCCATGATTAAATACTACATTGGCTCAGAAAACGAAGAAATGAGGGTCCAGATATCGAATTACTCACAGAATACGACAGCGTAAGTGGGCGTCCAACCAGGAGTGTGGGTAAGTACCCGGATACATTCAATCATGACACCGACGGCAAGGGCATCGTCCGCTGCGCCAGGAGAAGGCAGAGTGCTATCAGATGTGCATTGACCAGTACAGCATGTTCTTTTCCTTTCGAGGTGCCGTCGGACACGCGAATGACGATGTTTGTGAGGTCGCGGTAGGTCTTGTACATCCTTTTACCCATCATGTCGAACCTGGGTGTAGTTTACATGGAAAAAAAAATAAAGCAAAAAGTGGATAGAGTAAAACTGCAGGTACATACCGGTGACTCCCGCTACCTCGCTGATGCCATACCTCGCACTCCAACTTGCGCCCAGGATCCTGCTGTACCAAACGCTCGCACTCGCCCTGGATTTTATAAGCTTTTCGGCCATCCATTTATCGGCAAGTGCATGTTCAGCAGTTCCAACGGTGCGATATCCAATATCCTCGGAAAGGATTCTGGAATATTCGAGGATTTGAGCTTCGGAGATTTGTGGAAGACCAGTTTCCGGATTGACGCTAAACACGTTTTCAGTAACGTATCAGACGAGGCGTGGTACGCGTAATTACAGGGCTGTAATGGGTTCTGGAAGGGCTAGATCGAAAAAAAGGAAAGAAAATGAGTGATTGGAGGTAAAAACAAAACAATAAAAACTGGTTGGGTCAGTTACCATAGAGATTTCGGTTGGCAAACCATGGCACGAAGATGAGTAAGGGAGATAGGCAGAGCAGAGAACGGATAGCTCCCCATCCTCTGGCAGGAACTCTGTGCGACGACGCCATCGCTGCAGCAAGCTCGTCGTTTGGTGAGTTTGAGGTTGAGGTGTTTTGAAAGGTCACCGAGTCAAGCTTCCGTATTTGTCGCCTCACATCAAATCCGCCTCGGCTAATACTTCAATTGAGACCAGTGTTGACGACCGTCATCAAGTCGTTATGCTGTCTTTACTTCCCCTAGTCGCTACTTCTATCTACTTCAATCAACTCGGGTCACAAGGCTGCGCTGCCCCACATAAGGCTACCCGAATATATCAAATAAGTGGGAACGATCTTGATCATGATCTCGTGCAGGTGCACACTTGCTGTCCCTCACTGGTATTTCAACAAGTAATTGATTCAAGGGTGTGTGTATTGTACAATGAGCTGAGTGGTGTATAAAGTAGGGGTGTCAATAAATGGTTAATGGTTGGGACTCATGGCGGTTGGATCCGCTTGCTCGTCCCCCGTGGCATGATTATCCCGAATATGCAGTGCCTCTCCGTCTGTGCCCACGCGTATCTCTACAATGTCGCCGTCACTGAATAGCGGAACATATCAGCCATAGATACACGCGCGTACGACGCAGGCATACCGTATCGTGCCGACGAGCAGCTTCTGCGCCAGTGGGAACAATACCTCCGTGCGGACGACTCGCGCGATCGCCCTTGCTCCATATACGTCCGAGAAGCCCCTTTTGGCAAGCCATGCGCGAGTGGCATCATCGATGTCGAGCTTTATTCGCCGTTGCGCGAGGCGAGCGGCCACATCGCCAAGGCGGAGGTCGACCACGCGCAGGATGGACTCATGCGCGAGTCGGTTGAATACGAGCATCGAGTCGAGCCTGTTCAGTAGTTCTGGTGGGAACTGCTCCGTGACACGCTCAAGGACTTCAGTACGCGCCCCGGGCGTGACAACGCCGGAACTGTCTGAGGCCGTGGGGTGCGCAAGAATGTCGCTACCTGATAGGGGAGGATCAGGGATGAGAGAAGAACCAGTCCTACCAAAGCGAAGCTTTACCGATGTTACTTGTAAGGCAGATAATTGTATTCTGTGCAAAAAGTTGAGAGTCTTACATCACAAAGTTGGAAAGAGACGCACCCTAAAGTCGACTTTTCTACCCTGGCTATCTGTTATGGTGCCTTCGTCGAGGATTTGAAGGAGTAACATTGTGACATCCTACAAAATCACGTAAAGACGAATGCTTTAAGGGACAAGTATGCCAACTACCTTGTGCGCCTTTTCGAGCTCGTCTAAAAGAACGACGGCTGGTGGGATAGTGAGACAATGAAGCCAGACATTATAAAAGGATATTGTACCATAAGGTTTCCGTCGAACGGCCTCCGTCAACTGGCCTAGATTTTGATAGGCATCAGGGACCAACCAGCACGCACGAGAACACTTACCACCCTCCTCGAAACCAACGTACCCGGGAGCTGCTCCAATCAAGCGCGACATTGTGTGTCGATCATGGTACTGTGGACATTCTCAGGAACATCCCAGCGGAGTGGATGCAGAACCTACTTCTGACATGTTGATGTTGATTCTGGCACATACATCAGACTAACGTCAGGACGAGGAACGGAAAAGACTGACAGCGCTCTTTGCTCGTCGTTGAACAAGAACCCAGCGAGCGCTTTACACAGCTCGGTCTAGCAGATGCCCGTGAAAAACGCCATGGCAGCGACAGTCACCGTAACTCACTTTACCTACGCCCGTCGGGCCCAGGAACAAAAAGGACGCTACTGGCCTTGTGGGTGCCTGTAAACCGGCCCTCGAGATGCGCACGGCATCACTGACCGCACGCACGACGTGGTCCTGTCCAACAACCCGCGTCTTCAACGAATCTTCCATCTACAGATACACCGTCAGCCATTGACTACAGCCAGTCCCTCATCCTAATGAACCCGCAAAGTGTGGGGAAGCACGTACATGGACGAGCCGCTCTCGCTCCCCTTTAAGTAGGCTCTGCACTGGGATACCTGTAGCGCGCGCCACGACACGGGCGATATCATCTGATGTCACGCGCTCGCCGAGCATGGCCCCCTCCCGTTACCCACAGGGGGCGTCTCACGCTCGAGTTCAGGGATCGTAGCATAACGCAGGCGTGACGCGGTCTCGAAGTCGCCCTTGCGCTGTGCCACTTCGAGCTGATGCTTGGCCTCCTCGAGGCGGTTCTTCCGTTCCTTATTGCGTTGCAGTCGCTCGCGCTCTACCCGTACATTGGATGAAACCTTAGCAACGCATCACTATTGGGTGTATGTGACGTACCGGCTTTCCATTGCTTTTCAAGTGCGGCAGCATCCTTGCGTGTGCGTTCTAGAGCCTGTTCGAGATCTTCGCGGCGCTCAATACTGAGAGGGTCTGACTCATTGCGTAGGCTAGTAAGTTCGATCTGCATCGTCATGGCTGCGCGATCAGTTGTTCAAGGGCGTCTGGTTTTGATTCCTGCGCAAGGCGCAAAGAGGATGCAGCCTCGTCGACAAGGTCTATCGCCTTGTCGGGAAGGAAGCGATCGGATATGTAGCGCGCGGCGTACACAGCAGCTAAGATGGAGGGTAGCGGTCGATTTAGGGAGTTCGACGGAAGAAGGTTGGAAAGACAAACCGGTAACCAGTGCGCCATCCGAAATCTCAACTCCGTGATGGACCTGCAAGTAATACAAGCCATAAGTTAGGGGCACACGCCTGAACAAGGACAAACTCAAAAACAGACCTCGTAGCGGGGTTTCAGTCCACGTAGGATAGAGATCGTGGATTCAACAGTAGGTTCCTCGATTGTCACGGGTTGAAAGCGACGCTCAAGAGCCGCATCCTT
Organism: Lactifluus volemus; assembly: GCA_022376515.1. NCBI lineage: Eukaryota > Fungi > Basidiomycota > Agaricomycetes > Russulales > Russulaceae > Lactifluus > Lactifluus volemus. The sequence continues at coordinate 259,673 of WTXI01000032.1, forward strand.
GCTGATAGTCTTTCTATACTCGTCCGCTGAGACGGTATCCAGTCAGTTTACGTCCTCGAAATGACGTCCCAAGAAACGCACGGGTTGTCGCACCGACGAGTTGCAGCCCACGAGCCAAGGCGGGCTTGATCATTTGCCTCCGTCAATGCTACCCTCTGCCTTCCCTAGGTTGAAGAGCGTATCTAGATGTTTTGTTTATATTGAAAACATTGCACGAGCAAGAAATAAATTGAGGTTACATACGGACTTCGTCGATAAAACATATCACTCCACCAGCCTTGCACAAGGGTTAGGAGGCATGGAGGAGAAATGGGACAGAGACAAACCTCATTCTCAATATCACGGATCAGCGCCTTGAACTTCTCCTCGAACTGACCCCGAATTCCAGAACCCGCCATGATAGCTGAAAGATCGATTGAGAGGACGCGCTTGTTATGGAGAGACTAGACGAAGTATCAGCTAAAGAGACAGGCCACAAACAACATGAGACGTACTTCCGGAACCTCCTTTGCAACAATTCTGCTCGCGAGACCTTCTAAAATAGCAGTTTTACCCACACCTGGAGGCCCGATGAGCTGCAGCACAGCTTCAATTTATGGATGACTGTTGGATAACCCTGGAAAACGTACTACCGGATTGGATTTTGTTCTCCGAGACAAGACTTGAAAATCGGATCAAGTCAGCGACCAAGAAAACGGGCGGTTTCAAGGGACTGCATACTTTGGATGGTACGGCGGATCTCTGAACATGCGTTAAGTCTGGCATACAGACCAACAAATCTGCAGAATGACTCGCCTTCGTCTCTCCCAATCACAGGGTCAAGCTTCCCAGTCTTTGCGAGTTCCGTCAAGTCAATGCTCTACATGCCAGGATACATATCAAGAAAAACAATACGGTCACCGCAAACTCCCAATGCACGTACAAATTCTTTAAGAGCGTCCCCTTCGAATACTGCTGTTGCATAGGAAACTTGAACCCTGGAATTCCCCCACTGCCCGCAGGCCCTCCCGGTGGTGTCTGTGCATAATGCCGAATTGACGGCACAGCAGCATAGCGGCTGGAAACTAACACTGAGCGACTGAGGGGATAGGCACGCCTGAGAGAGCTAGCGATGTCGTTTGGGTGTACTCTGTAGACGTTATACGATCTTGTGGCAAGACCTTGAAGCATAGACGGTGACACGAAGCAAAGTACTTGGCCTAACGGATTTTGTTATGTGAGGTTAGGTTGAAAGTCACTGGCATAAGTACTGTAAATCCTCAAGCAAAATTCCTGTCTCGAGATAGCTCAACACTCCTCCAATCACTCGGTGCTCCGTCTCGCTTGAGATCGCACCACCGCCTCGGGACTAAGTCGACCGACGGAACGGGATCGTCGCGTCGCGTCGAGTCGTCGACCGTCTCTCACTTACAGCCAGCTCAGAACAACAGACAAAAAGACAAACCTCGGCGACATGTTCTTCATTGTAACTCTCCACTCTTTACTCCTCGTCATCCTGACATGACCTTTCTTTCCGCAGAAAGAGCTCACGCACACGATCATGTTACACCCGTCCTACTTTGGCCCGCGCATGCAGCAGTACCTCGAGTCGAAACTCTACTCGGACGTCGAGGGCACTTGCTCTGGCCAGTTTGGCTTCATCATCGCAGTCGTCTCCATCTCTGACATCGGCACGGGCATGGTAATTTCGGGCAACGGACAGGCCGATTCGTAACAAGGTATCGCGCCATCGTTTTCAAACCGTTCAAGGGTGAGGTCGTCGACGGGGTCGTCCACAACGTCACCCGGGTGCGTGAACATTTCAATCGTCAGGCTTTCATCTGCTGACTCTCATGTGTATAGATGGGTATCTTCGCGGAGGTTGGACCTCTGAATTGCTTCGTCTCGCAACAGGTGCTTTTAATGCGTTCCCTTTGTTCCGGACCATATCTCATACATCACATGGTCTCTATCTACTCACCTTGGCAAACCCCTCCAGCTCCTCCATCCAGACCTAAAGTTCGATCCGTCATCGAACCCACCATCCTACACCTCACAGGATCAGGTAAGCCCCCCTCCCAAAGCGCGATTCACACCATTCCTTTCAACATTCTCCCTTGACAAACAGGTCATCGAGAATAACACGAAGATACGCATTAAAATCATAGGCACGCGCGTGGACGCGACCGAGATTGTGCGAAACTCTTCACTTTTTCTCATTCGCGATCTTATTTGTATCCCAGTTTGCAATAGGGACAATCAAGGAAGATCACTTAGGCGTGATCGAATAAGGCTGCTCTCGGACATACCCGAGGTAATGTGAGACGCCACAGTAGGACATTCTGGTCAAAGTAGAAGGGAGAGGCAAGGAGGCGGGGGCGCGCGCCAACGAGAAGTGTAGCACAAGATGACTCTTTAGATGGCGATTTGGGTGCTCACAGCGCTCACGCCCCTCCATTTAACTACAACAAGTGAATCTACAATATGTACTCCAAGACGAATGTGGATAGATGGTGTCTTTGGTCATTCTTTGGTGAAGAAATTTTTGCAAAAGAAAAAGGTGAGAAAATGGCTAGATAATCAAGTGTGCGTTCAATGTACGTCCTATGTCATTCCCATTTGGTCTTGGGCCATCATGCTTAATCTGAATGGGAACAGCATCCGACACACATTGGACAGAGACTTGATTATCTACCCAGCTAGTGGTAAAGATTTAAAGAGTGGAGGTGCTGCTGTTGTGCCGCCACATTGACAGTGTGGCAAGTACAAAACTGGAGTCGTAATACTATGGTTTCCAAATCAGGCTAAGCGTTAGGCAACGACTTGTTCAATCCAGGGGCCCGCTTTGTCCTGCATGCATCTCTGCTCTGCTTCCCCTGCCCCCTCTCGAGCTCCTATCTGAAAACACTCTATCTTGTCTGGAAATATCATACTACAGTATGGCGTCATAAAAAGTATGTTGTTGAGTCCTCGGGCTTGTCTCTAGTGAGCACCATAGACGTGTAGCTACGCCACACTTGGCACCGCTGGTCTTGGATCAGTTTCGTCTCTGCTACCGTGACTTGGCTTCTATGGATAGCTCTGAGCTCTGCCGAGTCTGCACATTCTGAACCCCTGACTCAACCACAATAGTATTTGTTGCTGTATAATATGCTGATGATGTCCATCAATAGCTGTGTGGCAAATGCGTAACTGTGACACTCCACCTCCCTACAGCCTGAGGAGGAGATCTAGTCCAGCTCTGGCAGGATCCCTCATCAGAGCTCAAGCCAGGAGAGCTCATGACACCCAGGACCCGCTGCTTCAACTCACCGTGCTTGTCAATGTACATGCGTTCATCCAATAGATGGGAACTAGACCCGTCCGAGTCCGAGTCCACATCTCACGTGGCAATCATATGACTCTTAAACGCAACGGTATGTCATGGGAATTCTCAATACGTGCTTTAGCCTCGCCGTGGCGCTATGCAGTCAGCTCTGCCTGCAACAGTTCCATGGCTCTTTGCATGTCCAGTGCCGCATCCGTCTCCGATGACTGGTCGAAATTTTCCTGTATGTTCTTCACAATTTCCTGTAGTTGTGAAGGCGATGCGTCTGGTCCAATCCTGTGGAGCCCAAAGTGTTCCCCATTGACGCGCGAAAGCCTCACGATTTCAGTAGCGAGGGGCTGGCGGATGCGGGAATAGATTCGAAGCACTTGCCCCGCGGTGTCCCGCGTCGCGAGCGGGTGTGAGAGCAACGCTGCAAGGATCCAAGCGTCCTGAAGTAAAAAGAATGGTTTCAACGATCAGAAGATCAGAAGCAAGGCTTGGGCGGGACTAACTTCCATGGCTTGCCCGGCGCCAGCGCCCTGAAAAGGTGTCATGGCATGGGCCTGGATTCGTTCGGATCATCTCAATCTTGTCATCTGAATGGTGGGGAAAACATACTGCATCTCCCAGGACCGCTACTCTACCAAACGCAAAGAATGGCAAAGTCGCCAGGACGTTAATAACCCATCGAGTCATCTTCAAATCGTGCAAGCACTGAAAACCGTAGCCATGAGCGCCGCGCCAAGTAGGCTATTCTCCAGCGTCTGCCCCGCACCTGTACCAGATCGCAACTTCTTTGTCCCAACCATGGAACAATCGGAAACGTATGTGGGATCTGCATCGTGACCCATGCACCCTCGAAATGAGTTCCCTCCTCGTCAGGATGATCCTCGCAGGCCACGATATTGATGAAACGCCCGCGGGAAATCTGATATGCTATGATGTGCTAAACGCGAAACATTGACTGGGAATCACTAGATAACTTCTGGTTGATAAGCTTACCTTATTCTTGCCTACGTACTTAAATATGGTAAGCTCGAGCTCAAAGGGAACCAGATGTACTTACCACCACGTGCGAGGAGAACACGCTATGCTGAGGGGAGATCCTTGACAATCTCTCAGCAGGTATGAGCGCCCTGTAGCAGAAGACACCGCTGAAGCGAGGTTCGATCAGGCTACGCAGTTTGGTGGCCTCAGTGTCCCAACTTTGCACTTCTGCCTCCGCAGCAGCTTCCTGTAACATCCCCTTGCGAACGATGGATTTGACACCATCCGCCCCAATTAGAATATCGCACGTCGCGATGGACCCGTCTTGGAAATGCAACTGGATTTGACCGTCGGGTTGCTGGGTGTAAGTTTCAAGGCGCCTGGAAGTGAAAGTGCGGCATCGGGATGGCAACTGGTTCAGGAGAGCGGCATGAAAATCTGCGCGATGAAGACCGATAAGCCCGCCTGTATATTAAAGGAAGGTTTAAAATAAACAGGCGAAGAAGAAAAGAAACCGTCTAACCTCGTGAGTACGTTGTTCCGATGGCGTACCCGTCAGCTGGTCACCCTTGCGATAATGCACAGATGGCACTGAGAGGGCTTCAGGGTTCCCTCAATCACTATAGAGTCTAGCTTACCTCTGTCCTCACTTGGGGTGAAGGTGAGTAGCCGTGCAATGTCCTCCTCCAGGCCGAGCGCCTTCAAGACTTGTCTCGTTCGCCACCACAGGCCGATCCGGCACCCACTTCGGTAAATTGGGAGGCTGCCTCGTATACGTCGACGCGGATATCAGGTGATTTTGACAAGGCAAAAGCAAGGGTCACTCCGCCTATGCCACCGCCGCTATTTGAATTGCCTTTTAATAAACACCGAAGACATTCGAGTAACAAACCAGATCGCGACTCGGAACTTGCTTGGTAGCTCTGACATTATAAACGGAACAGGGGAGGGTTTCTGACACTGGGAGACTTGTAACCAGGCCAAATTACAGAGCGGGCATTTATCACAGAGGTAAGTAGCAGAGGAAGACGCTGCGTCCCACGCTGCAATCGCGTCACATCCACCACGTACTAATTAGAAGCGCAGAAAAGTACGTTCAAATCGCACATTCTGCGATTGGAAGCCGACTTTTTCGCTCCTCATGACAAGCATCGGCGTGCGGCACGGAGAATATAGAACGGAGACACAGCAGACGGGTTCTGCCAATCAAGCGGGGAGCGTAAAATGCCACAATGGACCCTTTGGCGCCCCATGGGAGAGTCGTCGCGAGATTTGGATGCGGGGATATGGCAAATATATGGATGAGAACAACTGTGCGAGGAGCAACTGTGACAGCGAAGCCGGGATTATGGGTGCGGTCAAACCACGGGGTCATGCGATCATGACGGCAACGGTTATTTCTGCGGAGTTCGACACATCCCTAAAAAGGGTGGAAGCACGACGGAACCTGTTCCTAACAGATCTAGGTTCTCCGAGTGCGCAGTTGTTCGCCACTGAGCTCTGAGCCCTGAGCACGTATCCGTACAGGTACGTGTCAGTGCTAGTTCCAGTAGCTTAGAGGCGACGTCATTTGTAACTTTTGAACTGGATTCGTATGATAGTAGAGGGCGTCGATCGGAGTGACAAGCACGCTTAGAAGTCATCCAGAGCAGATGTGGCAACACAAAGGGCCTTTTTGCATCACCGCACCTTGTGATCAGCCTGAGGTAGGCGCAAGAGTTGCAGTGAATGAAACTAGTAACGGGCATGCTCAAAGCATCACGGTGCTTTATACCCGAGCATTAGTCATTATTGGACAGCGTGTGATGATCCGATTTATGGGTACTTGAAAATTGTTCGAGACGAGAGTGAGCAGCGCGAAACGAGGGAAAAAAAACACGTATTATTCGTATTATTCGATTTGGTCGCCCGTATTTAAGTACGTTCGTAAGGTCATTTCAAAGTCGAAAATCTGTGAAAGGAGTCGGTCGAAACGTGTCGTAATCCGTCAAAAGAAACCAGAGATCAGATCAATGAGAGTACAAGAAACATGAGATAGATCGAATCAGACAAGGAAAACGCAACAAGGTCGAAGTGAAACACGACTCGAGCGTCTTCCTCTTCGCACACGTCGGCGCGTTCTTTTTGCGGCAGCACCAATCCCGATGGAGCCAGGAAATTTGGCACAGGGAGGTCTCAGGGTGGCCAACAAAAGACGAGCTGATGCCGCAAAGGGGAAACAGATCCAAGAGCAGCAGCACCCAGAGCAGCACCGTGACCAAGTGGCAATGTGGCATCACGATTCATAGGCTCACGAGAGACAACTCGGACTAGGACCTGACAACTTCAACTTACGCTTCGTGATGCCATAATGATTGTCTGATGCTTACCTGATGAAATGGAGTACATGCAGAGAGAAGCTCAGGAAAGTGAAACAGAGACTCGGACATACAAGAGCCTGAGAAAGTTCAATTGGTGAACAAAAGGCCTTTAGTACTGACTAATGGCTTCAAGTTCAAGCCTGAGAAATCTAAAAAAAGGCACAGAACAGTACCTGACGACGACGACGACGACTCGGAACTTGCCAGTGAAGTCACCAACAATTGTACCATCTCAGTTGGGTGACTGTGCTCACTTCCTTGCCCTCATAGTAGTGGTTGTGCAGCAGTACCTCAAGGCCTTGAGTCGAAGCTCCAGTCGGACGTCGAGGGCGACTGCTCTAGCCAGTTTGATTTTATAATCGTCGTCTGACTCGTCTCCATCGACACGGGTATGACCAACGGACTGTCCGAGTGAGTTTATGACACGATCGTCCTGTTCTCCTTTTCCCCAACTATTTCGTATTTCGCATAATATTGACCTTGAAGGTACACACACTGATTTTTTAGAGAGGCGGCTGGATTGCAGAAGAAAGAAAAAGGTATGAGCAGAAAAAAAACCGTCTACAAAAATGTCGAAAATGGCCATATAAAATACTGTAGTAGCAGCAAAGAAACCAACCAAAAGCCAGCTCAGCTCTATATTATTCTTCATCCGCAAACTGTAGGATCTGCGCGTCCTCGTCGACGGCGGCCACGTTCCGGTAACCCCTCTGTGAGCGTAGCGACCATGTCGCCTCACGCACCCACGCAGCAACTGCCTCAAACGCAACGCTGCCGACGCCAATGACGAACCACGGTACGCTGGCGAGCGTCTCGACGAAACCTGCGTCCGACGCGCCAAACTTGGGTCGCCCATCGCCCGGCAGACGGATCATGCCGGTCGCGCGGCCGGACCGCTTGTAGTACCACAGGGCGACGAGCATCGTGAACGCAAACGGGATCATGATGACGAAGAGCCAGAAGAACGCTCCGTGAGCGGCCATGCCAGGGCAGAGATGTCGGTGGCCACGATCTGGCCGTTCGCCATCTTCACAAGACGAATGTGGGATACGTCTGTAGGGTGTACGCTCATACCAGTACATCGCACCACCACGGCACGAGTCGTCGTCCGGCAGTGGCTGCGTGCCTTCAACGAGCACGCATTTATTTTCTGCATTCGGCACGTGATTGAATTCGCTGTCGACATCTCATCAGTATCTTTTCATATCCGAATGAGCGACGGTTGCTAACCACTCAAAGTCAGAAGAAGTGCACGCGCAGTTCTTTACGACGTTTTCCTTCGCTTTTGTCTGTTGCCCCACCACACAATTACTGTCGCGCTTACGGCGATGGTACAAGGTCTAGAGAGGAAGCACCACCGTCAACGGATCTGAGGACCGGTCAGGAAGCAGAGCTCATTCACCTGGCGACCGAATAGGCAGCGCTCAGCTCGCTCTTCGCTGGGGCTCCACAGTTCAAAGTCGTCATGTCCCGGGTCTTCGATATCCAGTGTACCTAAACAGAGAAGATGTGAACACATCACCCACCAAACAGCAGAGGACGCAGAAAACCAAAAGACACGCACACATGAGACTGGTGAGTGACGAGAAATCGATGTGAACCGCAACCGTCTGCGAACGGGCGTAGTTCCCAAATAGGATGAACCGCCTACTCGTGTCTGACGGCACGGTTACGATCGCGCGCACACGGACCTTCTCATCCGTGAATTTATACTCGCGCCAGTTGAGGCCCTCATCGGTCGTGAACAAGACGTGGTCCGTTGGTTGTTCGTCGTTCGCCATGACGAGGATCGAGCCAGAGTCACCGAACTCCCAGAGGTGCGCATCCTTGTGAACTTCTTCCCACGTGAAGCCCGCATCGCGGCTCAAGAACGTGTCGCTCTCCACATAAGGTGCGAGTTTCTCGCCCACGTTGCCAACGGCCATTATCAACCCGACGACGGAGGGACTGCTAAACGTTGCGCGAGGATCCGCTCGTTCAGTATATCCGTGGACGTGAAGAGAGCAAGCCTGTCTCAATAGTCACTACAGGATCTCTTCGAATGCGTAGTAAGGCACGTACCGCGCTTTGACAGTCATACGGCTGGCGGTGCGAATCATACTTGGGAGGGATCAACTGTTTCCAGCTCCCTCCATCGTTGTGCGTGATGCGCGTCTGCAAATCCTTACTGCCCGTGACCGCGGCCACCTCGGGATTAGAGACGACGTTGATAAGTGCGATACCATCAAGTCCGATCATCTTCTCAAAGTCAACGTAGCCGCGCGCATCGCGATTCACGTTCCCGATCGACATGCCAAAGTACGTCCCGTTCCCATTCGACTTAAGGATGTCCCCCCAGTACGGCCGCGGTGACTCTGACGTCGTCATATGCAAAAAGACGGAATCGGTGCTCGACTCGAGGATGGTGTACGCCTTTTTTTGTATCACCAGTCACTACACCGCGAAGGGGAAACTGGAAAAAAAACTCACGTGTTGTTCAGGACGCATGGAAGGGGGGAATTGGCCGGCAGCAAACGTGTGGCCATCCAAGGAGACCTGCAACTCGAGGGAGCGATGCGTAGGTAGATACTGCAAGTACGCAACTTCGTCAGCACCAAATCACACCCAGCCAATTCAACAACGTGACGCACCTCGGCGACGATAAGGTATTCTGAAAACTTGGCAAAGCCAACAATCTCATCGAACAACTTGACCTTTTTATTGAAAAAGTCGCGCCCGCTGACGAGTTGCAACGGATTGGACCCCACCTGGAAGGTACGCTGCGACCCCGTCTTGTTCTGATACGACTCGCACAGGATCTGCGATGGGTCCACGAGCAGGCTCTTATCGCGTGCCCACGCACAGTTGCGCACGTACTTCTCCACAAATTTCCACTGCCGACCGTTGTCGCGCGAGAACCACGCTTCTGCGTGGCATTCAGCCACGGCTGCGCCTGTGCAGCTCTCATCGCCCGTCCAAATTAGCCAGTCCGAGTGGTCCACGTGGAAGTGCAACGTCAGCGCCCCAAACGTGTTCGGGGGCTTCGGCGCAGTGAGGTGGTTCCATGAGCGGCCCGTGTCGGTCGTATAGTAGAACTTGCCAGAAGGAGTGATGAGGTAAGCGCGGTCGGGGGTGAAGGAATGATGGTAGAACGTGAGGAAGGTCTCCTCGGGGAACAGGCGATTCCACGTATAGCCTTCGTTGCCCGACTGCCATATAGAAGCATCTTGGAGCTGAACGAGGATAGTCGTCGACTCCTTGAAATACGAGTGCTGTAGCACCTGCGATGGGAATTCAAACTGTCGTTACCCATGACTGGTCAGCATTTGTTATCCTAGTAATGATAAGCAATGGACGCGAACCGTTTGATGGATGACGGCACCCTCTTTGGGTTGCGCTGAAGAGCAGTCACGCTTGAGCGTCACGCGCCAAGAAAAACCAAGATAAAGGACGACTGACCTTGTGAGCACTTCTTCTCGACCTGCTCATCCTTTTGGGAACCCTTGGTCCGGTCACATGTGTTTCCAGGAATGATGCGGTACCCAGACGAGCCCTTATACATCTGGTCGGGATTTTTACACACACCCGCGGGGATCGGCTCTGGACCAACGGGCACGCACTCGCCAAGGTGGCGGACATAGTTGTAGTCGCTAAGTGGAACAGCGTAATCAGTAAGGGAGTTCCAAGCATCGATATGACGTACCACTCGAAGTCCTCATCTTGGCAGGGGCAATTCTCCTCATGCTCAACAGGGTCTGAGAATTTTTCGCCAACATAACAATCTGCTCCCGCCTTGCGGCGCTTGTACCATTGCTATCTCACGTCAATAACCGAAGATAGACGCAGCTTGGCAAAAGTGAGCGGCGTACCTTGTGCCCCATTAGGCATTCTTTATTCTTTGCTGTGCGCGCATACCACCGCTCAAAGTCTGCTTCACCACACTTGCGCCGGCCCATGGGGGCAAAGTCAAGGAAGACAGTGGCGAAGCGGCCCTCGGAGGTTGCGTCCTGCCGTGAGAGCTGACCAAGCAGGAGGAACTTTTGAGAAGTCGAATCCTGGACGGTCGAAAGTGCACGAGCGCGGAGGTTTACGCCAATGTTGAGAGTGTTCCTGCATCGGGTGGAGCCGAGATGATCGATCAATTAATCACAGTTAGTGCGCGCACGGAAAAGGGAAAATATAGTGGCGCGTACCATGATTTGCCAAGATCAGTCGAATAACTTATATAATCGACCATCTCCTCATCATTGACAGCGACGATGATACCGCCCTGGTCACCAAACTCATACTTGTGTGCTTCTCGGCGGACCATGGACCATGTGACCCCTGCGTCCGTGCTCAGGAACGTGTCAGATTCATCGTAGGTGCGGAGGGTGGGGCCAATCGAGCCGACGCCCATGACAAATCCGGGTGCAGGAGAAGAAAATATGCGCCCAAAGTTGTGCGGGATCGTGACGGAGTGAAAATGGAGGGAGCAGTTATCTGTGTCGGAAGGGTCGCAATCGATTCGGTGTCCTTCGATATCCTCTGTAGGCGGACGAAGCGGAGACCATGAACTCCCTGTATATTGAAGATGAATGGATCTGCTGGTCTGATCGGAATAGGATTACCGACGCACCATCATCAAACGTAATCAGTGATCTGAGCTGCTTCAGCGCATTACGCCCTTCCATATCCTGCGCATTTGCGACGATATTCGCAATTCCGACACCTTCGATTCCATACAGAGTCTCATAATCAATAAAACCCATCTCGTTCCGATTGGTGTCCTTTAAGCTCTCGACGAAAAATGTGCCGTTCGAGTTGCTGACAAACAGGGTGCCGACCATGCCCGAATCGTTCAGCACGACATCAACGGCGAGTGAGTGTTTGGTACTCTGGACAATTGTGTATGCATTCTCACGGAGGCGCGCACTTGATGTGTGTGGGAACTGCGCCTTGGCCCAGGTGCGAGCGTCTACAGTAACATAGAGCAACATCTCGCTGCCAGCACCCTCACTTAGGTCCTTCAAGGCGACGACAGCAAACTTGGACACGATCGCAAAGGCAATAACACCACGGGCGCCGCGTGGCATGCCCAAGTCCTCTATCTGCCTCTCTGTGTCGAAGAAGTCTGTGGAGGAGAAGAGACGGGACGAGGAGAGGGAATGATAGCCGGTTAGGGAGGTGGTATCAAAGGCAACGCAGTAGATCAGATCTGTGTGGGCGTCGTGCTTGAAGTCCATTGAACTATGCGCAAAGGAGCAGTGGGAAGTCTCGGAAAGAAGCATTTGTGGTTGATCGGAGAATGCTTCCTTGGTATAGTACGTCTATCGTCGGACGAGTGAGGCACACGGGGGTGTTTGGAGAGGCAAGGGAGACTGACCTCATCGTGGCATATAGTGGACCAAGGACCCTCACGCTCGCATTTTGTACCTTGATAAAGGATATAACCCTGCTTTGCGGGATCGGAATGGAAGGACAAGGGTTGTGCGACATAAGAGGGTGAGATGGGCATCTCAAAGGAGCGCCATGTCTGGCCGCGGTCTTCTGTCCGGTAGTGAGTCTTTCCGCGGGTGAGGACGAAAGCCTAGATGAGAAGAATCAGCATAATATATACTAAAGTGAGAAGCGGGAGCGTGGGCTAGGGCAAAGTGGCCAGGTGGTGGGTTATGTGCTGAGCTGGACATCTGATATACACAGGAAGAAAGTCACGCTCGCAGTAGACTTGTCGTAGCACTTTATGAAAGGGAGAGAGGAAAGGAGAGATATACTACTACAGAGCCCAGGGTTGTAATGCATATACTCACCATACGTTTGTCAACTGGATGTTCTATGAACATAGCAGCATCACCTTGTGGTATATCATCTGCGCGGGCCCAGTTTTTCCCCTCGTCACTTGATATGAATAGCTCTCCTTGAATGACATCATGGTACGCAACAAACTGAGGGGAACAATCAAAGGTTGAGAGAAGGCTTGGGTGAGAGATGAAGTGGTACGCACCGTAGCATCGTCAAAGAAATAGACCCTTGCGGGGAGATTTTTGAAGTGAGTGACCTGTGTTTGAGGCTGATTTTGTGCACAAGTGAGGAAAGGAAGGATGAGCGAGGTTGCGAGCGAGAGGAGGAAGCTAACCCTCATCGCTGATTATGAGGAGAGGGGTGTACGGTTAGTATGACGTGTTCGTGGGTTCGTTGGTTCGCACCGCTCGTTCGGTCACTCGGTCGGTTGACGGAACGATTGCGGAAGGCAATGTACAAAAAAGGGTTTGAAATTCCAAATAAAATAAAGTGGTACGACTGAATCGAGCAAGTTTAACAGAATGTCGTCGTTATCCGCTCATTTCCCTATTTTTATATAAAAAATTCCCTCTGGGGCCCTTCCTTCTTTTTCTTTCATATCTCATTCCTTCATGGGCGCACTCGAAATACTTGCCCTTGCCCTCACTCATCCAAATGAGTTTCGCATTCTCCTGCAGTTCTGGAACTACCATGAATCAAAACGCGATATCACAAAGAAAGAGGAACATCCAACCTCCGGTTGGGATAGACCAACAATGCGTAGGTGCTGGGAATTACTAGATCACAGCAGCCGTAGCTTTTCTGGCGTCATAAAACAGTTGGACGGTGACCTAGCTCGAATCGTCAGTCTACACTCTTGTCCATCTCCCCCGACTCCCTTGCTAACTCTCGAGATTAGATATGCATATTCTACATCGTCCTCCGCGGCCTTGATACCGTCGAAGATGACATGTCCATCCCTGACGATATCAAACAACCCCTCCTCCGCTCCTTCCATGAAAAGACGGTCACCCCCGGTTGGAACTTCAATGGAAGTGGCCCTAATGAAAAGGATCGCATTGTTCTCGTTGACTACCACGTCGTCGTTGAAGAACTTCTCCGCCTTGAGCCCCTGTATGCCCTCTCTTTATATACATTCTGTTCCCTTTCCTTGATACGTTTGTAGATGCCGCGATACGATTGTCGACATTTGCCGTAAAATGGAGACCGGAATGGCTGACTTTGCCCACCGTGCCTCACTTTCTCCCGAACCGATATGCCCCGATACCATCGCCGAGTACGACCTCTACTGCCACTACGTCGCTGGCCTTGTTGGAGAGGGTCTCTCCCGCCTCTTCTCAGCATCAGGCATCGAGTCCCCGTGGCTTGCACAACAGCTCGAGTTATCAAACTCGCTCGGCATGCTTCTCCAGAAGACCAACATTATCCGCGACTTCCGCGAGGACGCGGAGGAGCAGCGCTTCTTCTGGCCCCGTGAGATCTGGAGCGCTGCAGAATATGGCTCCGATGGCCGGACTCCCGCGACAAATGTATTGCAGTTGCTACAGGACCCCAACGGGCTGCGTGGGCCCAGAGCGCAATGATCGTCGACGCGTTACGCCACGCATGCGATGCTCTCGACTACCTCCGCCTAATCAAAACCCAGTCCGTGTTTAATTTTGCCGCGATACCTGCCACGATGGCTATCGCCACCCTGGAATTGTGTTTTATGAACCCAGAGATGTTCGAACACAACATCAAAATCCGCAAGGCAAAGGCAGCTGATGTACGACCTCTTCTTTTTTGGATACCTGGTCCCCCTTGCTGACCCTATTTTATTTTATTTTGCATACAGCTCATCATGCGCTCGACAAATCCGCGGGAGGTAGGGCTCATCTTCAAAGGGTACGCGCGATCAATCCACGCCAAGACATCACCTGCCGACCCAAACTTCCTCCGCCTCTCCGTCGCGTGCGCCAAAATCGAACACTGGGTGGAGCGCAATTACCCCTCCTTTGTCCGACTCCCCCCACCTGACTCGTCCATCTCGAACGGCGTGGTTTTTGATTCGTCGGATGCCCGCTCACGCGTTGCTATTACCGAAGCCGAGGCAGATAGGCGCGCGGCGGAAGAAAAACGTAAACTCGAGATTCGCGAGCGTATCGTGGCTGGTGGCGCCGCCGCCACAACCAATGGTGTGTCGTCGTATGCGAGTGCCGCGCAGAATCAGGGTCCGCCATGGGAGGTCCTCGCATTTGTAGCGGCGGCGGTATTCCTTGTCGTCGCGCTCTCGGTTGGCATCGTTCTTGCCGTCGTGCACTTTACAGCCTGAGGCCCGGTGTTTTCTCCTAGTAATAGAGTTGCGCGAGAGGGGAGTGTGTCGTTGTGTTCCTTCACTGCTCGGAGCGGAGCTCTCTTTTTTTGTTTTGTGCATATCCACCTAGTATTGTTTATCTTTTGTACGGCACGGACCAGTAATTTTCGAGGAGCAGCTGGGAGGCACAGTACGGCGCTTGGTGGTAGTAGTGGTATCAGTCTATGTCTTTCTTGTTCTATGACATCCATGGTAACTTAGTAATTTGGGCACTTGTTTAAAATTTTCATCTAGAACTTATACCACACATCCAAATCGAGAACTGTGCAGTTTTCCGCCTTTATTAAGTACGGGACAGTACAGGGATAGAAAAGAAACAGAATAGAAAGATACAGAGAAGTTATTTACAAGTGTGAGGTAATCAAAAAAGGACTTTGTGGAGTAAGCCAACAAAGAGTAAACAAGTCGACCGTAGCACCGCACCTTGCGTGCCAATGATGATAATAGACAAACCCCATCTATCGCCCACTACTTTTTCCGTTTCAATGCTACGCGAATATAAAGCGTCCGTCAGCGATGGAGGGAAAACGCACAGAAAAACTAGGATTCGCGACCAACCTGCTCCACGCTTCGCCGGCGCTTTACGTTTACGTCCGAAATCCTCGTCGTCATCGTCGTCTTCCCTATACGAGTCTTCATCCCCATCATCATCATCATCATCCCTCCCCATTTCCCGCCATCTGCTGCTCAAAATCGTACTCCGGCGGCGACTCGTGGCGTGCTATCCTCTTGCGCGACGATGCAGCGGGGGGAGGCGCGTATGTTGCCGCCGCTGCATTGCCGATAGGCGCACCAGGATGGCGCACGCATTCCGGACAGAACCATTCTCCATCTGGGATAGCGGCCAAGGGTGGGGTGAGACACGTGTGGTGATACGCTTTATCGCACTGTGACATACTAGAGTGTGAGCACAGGGAAGATTATGAGTGGTGGAGTTGGCACTCACCTTGTCACATGCGAGTGGATCACCGTCATCTTTGTGGCATATCATACAGTCGTCTGGTGTGTCCAATTCAACGGGGTGTCGCGGCAGGTCAGAGTATTTCTCATTCGGGGAGACGAGGAAAAACGTCGTGTTTTGGCCTGGGATAATACTACGTCTGGGATCAGTACGTATTTTCACCAAAGCATGGAAGAGACGGACTCGAATACGTCGATGCCAATTAGTGGCAGATTACGCGTGGGCTTGGTCGCACTTTTGGGCTCTTCTGGACCAAGACCGAGCTCGCCGTTGGCTGCATTCTGACCCCAAGCGATGGTCATGATCCCGCCCTCTTCCTCGTCCGGTGCCAGGGCGAAATGCGTGACGCCACCACTGCAAACATGCTTCATCTTGCATCCCATGATTTCCTGCAAAAGTCGGAAAGTAGAATACGGCTGACCGGCCGAGCCTTTTGATCTTCAGTGTCGACATACACGGCGCCGCTCTAGATGTGCTTACCGTCGCCAGTGTTTTTCCACTAGAATAGGGACAGTCAGTGCACATAGACCGCAAAACGAGATCAATCCGACCTTTCCTGCTACGTAATACATGCCTTGCCGATCAATTACGACGGAATTTGAAGGACCTGCGGCCACCTTTGCGCCGAGATATTGCTTGTGTGGGCCTGCAAACTATGAGTATGAAATGAGCACTCTACTGTAGCCCGCGGTAAACTAAATTGACGTGTGACTTGCCTGAGGGACGACCTGAGGAGTCAAGACATCTTTCTGATTTCCGAGGCCTAGACGGCAATAACCATTGTAGCCCCAGACATACACGATGCTGTGCCTATCAGTTCACACTCCTGAACATGTAACCTGCGTGCATACCCATCCTCATCGAGCGCGATGCTGTGCTGCTGCCCACATGTGATCTGTACGATCTTCTTGTCATCTAAACCCTTAACTGGGACTAAGTTACAAACGCCGTGAGCTTCGGATCATCTGTGACAAATGAAACGGATAGAATCGTACTGGGATCGCTTTCGATGTCAAATCCAGTCCGGTTTCCTGTCGCGATGTGTTCACCGGTACGACCGTTGCCGAGCTGACCCTTCTCTCCGCTTCCGCAGGAGTAAACTACGAGACGTCTCTGTCAGCTACCGGCTTCTTGGAAAGTGCAAGAACGCGCATCACGTGCTCTTTCCGCGCGAAGTAAGGAACAGAGTGAATGTGATGCCGGCTGCTGCGGCATCGACATGCTCTTGCTCGCCGGTTTGTGGGTCCAAAGGCCCGTTCACGAGCTTAAACGAGCTTACTTCTGGGCAGGGCGTGTGTCCGCACTTGTTACATCCACAGTTAGTGGGTGTAGGAAAGCTAGGACTTCGATCAGATGACCGCACCTGACCAAGAGAGTTCAGTCCAGCGGTCCACACACGTCCATTGCTGCCAATGAGAATAGAATGACTTCTGCCACATGCGGCATTTACAAACACAGTGCCCGGAGGTGCGCCAAGGTCAATTGCTCGCACTTGATGTGGTGCGTTCTCTGAGATTGCGTCGACGCTGGGCACCCCAAGCGCCGCAAGCTGATTGCGCCCAAAAAGCCATGCCGTGCCTTCTACGTCAAGCACGATCGCGTGACAGCCAGCACAAGAGGTGTGAACGCTGACGGCCTTTACGTTGCTAAGGGAGCGGAGGATGTGGGGCTCAAGCAGGTCGGGGTGTCTGGAGAAGGAGTGGTGAAAAACGGTGCACGCATGGGAGTATGAAAGATGGCGCACTCTGTATCTTCTGTCCTCCCGCCACGCTCTTTGCGGCCCAACTTTGGCCTGGCCGAAAATCAACAACTTGAAATTACGCAGCCTCGTGACGCCGCATGGTACACGCACCAGTCGGTTCCCCCCGCGATCAGAACTGGGCAAGAGCCTGAGTGTCGGTTCCGGAATACGATACAAGGGCATCTACGTACCCCTTCCCCATTTTTGCGTGCCTGGGTTGCCACCTGAGGTATGTGCATAAGACATGGTTTGGAAGAAGAAGAAACAAGGCTAGGCGCCTATTATCGGCGCTTGAAGCAGCCGGGTGACGAGTCCGAAACGGCAACTTGAACGATCTTGTGAACGAGAAGGTGTTGCTACCACTGCCACCAGACTAGATGGTAATTTGAATCGGCAACCTTGACAAATGTAGTCCTGCCAGTGGTAAGTGCAAACAAGTTCGAATTCGAGTTGCGACAGCAAACTTCGTCAGGGCGGCATCTTGTTAATTCATTGCCGAATCTTATCATCTGAATAGTCAATCTCTGCAATTCATATCCATCTCGACAAGATGTATATCAGATACCGGTATACAGCATGGGAAATAACTCCGAGCCCTCGGATTTGATGGTCACCTATCTAGCACGCTCCCTGGGCCACTGCATCATCGCCCGAGACCGGGACATTAATCCGAATGGTCCTCAAGGTGGATGATTCACAGCCTCAAAGTTTCTCTTGTCGTTCCCTGATATTCGGAACGTTGATTTTCTAGGTTTCTGCCCCACGCAGTGGATGGTTGCATCGAAACTGCCAACGAAACGAGTTTTTGTGAACTTGGGGAATCAGGTAATGACACAACAATGCGTCGGGGTCGCGCTGAGCAGAACCCACTAAACACGCACAGATCGTCTGATTGAAGACCTGTCCAAATTTACGGCGAAGCACCCACTGGGCCGCAGGATCCTGCGCTTCGGCTTGCCCGAAGCGGTATCATTCGAGGCTCAACACCCCGATTGGTGTTATCATAAAGCTACTGTGTTCAGGGGAATATGGCTCGGATCAACAACTCAGTAGCCGTAGCTTGGTTCGGCTTGGCGTGTTGATAACTCAATGGAGTGAGAGCGGCTGCATTTTTGCCCAAGGCTGAAACGTGATTGAGTATCTTTCACGAAGTCCACGACATCGCCGACTTGTAGCCCACTAGATCAGATTTGGGGTCGACGGAAATGAGGCATGACGAGTCTTGGATTACTGCATCAAAGTCTGCACGAGAGGCAAGGGCAATCTGAACATTTGACTCTTAATCGTCTTCAGATCACTTAATTAGCAGATGTTCATGAGGTATGTACATAGTATCATTCTGAATAGACAGAGTAGAATTACATGGTCCGCTGCTGGTACGGCCATCGTAGTGGTTACGCAGCATATGCTGGGAGTGCTCTAGGCTTTCATGATAATGTAGTGGAAACCACGGTAGTAGCTCCCATTCCGAGTCTTGGCCCATAATCTTTGATGCAATCATCCGCGTCACAATTCCCAGTACTTCTGCTAATGGCCTGCTAATGGCCATTCCTCTCTCTGCTCTTGGACCCTTCTTCTATGCAATGAGGACGGCACTCGGCATACAGGCCACTACGACCAGGGTCTCCGTGACCAGAGGCCTTTATCTCGGGCTTTGCAGCACCACTGTTAGTACTACCCATCTATTATAGTGCAGATCCGATTACTAACAACTGGGCATTAGGACATCGATGTCATGCTAAAGGGAGCTGAGCCCATCAACCGTATCAATCTCTGTGACACCATCATCAGATGATGCATCTCATGTCAGGATCAACTTGATTGCAGGGATTGATACAGTTGATGGGCTCAGCTCCCTTCGTACGATAACAGCGAGCTAAAACAAGAAGCAAAAGGCGTTAACAGTTTTCTAGTTGGCATGTCGATATATTTTGAGGGAATGACAAACTCGGAAGAGCATCCAGCTGTGCGCGAAACCCATTTCCTTAATGCTGGGTGGTTTTGCCAAAGTCGCGAGATATTCTCTGACCCTGACCATGAGCAGAGCTAGTAGAGATTTGAAGTAGAATCCCCTCACTGCCATCGCATACTGTGCCAATTTTTGAGCCAACAACAACATTCAAGACAACGTTGGCATTTCTAGTTCCGAGTTAAATCTATCCGGCGATGGGTTGTTACTAGGGTACAGTCACGTGGGAATGGGATGATAGGTAGGGTTGGTTTGTGTCGCTGTATGACGCAATCGATAGGAGCAGCTCCGACTAGCAATCTATCTAACTTAACTTGAAACCTCCGCACTCCTTAAAAGCTTAAACCCTTAAACCCCAGCACAGCGGCATGGCCACCAACAGACTCTGGCGTACTCTTTCTGCCTTCAACCACTCCACCCGAAGATGGGCACCCATACTACCTTGGAGAAACGCACAGAGCCAAGTGACGCAGGCCCCTTCTCTCACATCACGGAACTTGAACATCGACACCTGGACGCAGAGACTTTGTCTCATATCATGGAACATCGACGCCTTCTCCTCGCGGCCCATTTCACGCGCCCAACTCATCCTTGACCATATCCTCGAGGGACTGAAATCTCCTGATATCATCTTTCTCCAAGGAGTCACGCTTAACGTCCGGGCCTCTCTCCTGAACGATGTGAGAGTGCGTGCTGGCTTCCTGGTGACTGACGCCGAGGATCAAACGTCGTTTGAGGATGTGCCCTTTGCGAGCATGACGTTGCTGTCTAGCGCGCGCTTTGCTTCCGGTCTGGATTCACAGAAGGAAGGCGATGGGATCGAGGGAGGGGAAAAGTTCATGCTCGGGCGCGTCTCCCGCATGGCCCTCCGAGCATTTACAGGAGGGATGCGCTTTGTGTGGACATCATCCCCCCAACCGCGCCGGGTACAGTCTTCCGTCTCATCAACGTGCACCTCGATTCGCTCGGGGCGGAATATTACCGCGCCAGGCAGATGAAGATACTGGCCAACATCCTGCGCGAGCCCGGATGCAGTGGCGGGATCCTTGCGGGTGACTTCAACGCCATGTACCCCGAGGATCATGAGCTCGTCGACCAGAACAAACTGGTAGATGCGTGGGTCGCATTGCATGGGAGGGCAGATTCTGATAAATCTACGTGGAGTGTCGGCGTGGAACGGTCGGACGGATTGGGGCCGGGCAGGTTGGACAAGGTTGCAATGATGGGTTCAAAGGCTATGGAAATGGAACTCCTTCGCCCTGGTCCTATTGAGGTGCCAAGGCCGGGCGAGAAACCTGTCGAGATCCCTTGGAGTGACCATTGCGGGCTGAGATGCACCTTTGCCATCTGAATACTATCAAGCAGGTTTGGGTGGCGCCCTTGATGAGGGATAATTACCTGGTTTATTACCGACTAGGGTGTCGTCGGTGACTTCAGACTTGCTTGCAGACAAGGGACTCCAGGTCGAAGAAATTTTACAATTGTGTGCGGGGCATGTTGATGGTTTGTCGCGTACAGACGTAGCAGAGAATTCCCGTAGATACTTTCAATCTATTGAAGGCCCCGAAGCAAAGTTACTGCGATGGTTGATATGGGAGGTCACGGTTAAGGCTGATAGACTCGTGAGATGAGTTCGATGAGTTCCATTAGACCACAGCGGAGCATAGTATGTGTCCCGGGATCTATTCCTTGGGACAACGCAGTCAGTTCCAAGGTGACAGGTATACCTACCATGCTTGTCAGCCCCCTTTCGTTTGTCAGTGAGAGTAGTAACAGAGCTCCGTAAAAAAAATTGGCGGAAGCGCCAGTGATTCAATCGAGATCTCCCGCGTTTGTTACCAGCATATTGGGACACGTAAATGTTGCACTCTCTTATAATAAAAGATTAAGTCGATTAATTTACGAGGGCCGACTAGCTCAGTTGGTTAGAGCGTCGTGCTAATAACGCGAAGGTCTTGGGTTCGATCCCCACGTTGGCCATGTTTTTGAATTTTTTTTATTTCTCTCCGTTGACTCTTTTGAATTCGCGTTTCAATGGGCAAAAAGCTGCGTCAGAAGAATGTATCTGGCCTCTCCCAATTTCTTCAAGTGCTTGATGAACCCGTTTCTTTGTCGACTACTAGTGCATTCACCACCACTGGCATCGTAGGCTCTTCAACGCCACGGTCGAAGCCCAAACGAGACCTAGTCGACTTTGAGCAACAGCCACCACCCGGAAAACGAAAGATGGGTCTCTTAGGCCCCGGAAACGAAGTTTATGATGCGACGGGGCTTGTTCCATTCTACACCGATGTTGCCCAAGTCCCCACCCACCTCCAAAAATGTACGTATAATAGGGAGCTTTACTGTACACCAAACATCAAGCTCACTCCCCACGGGGCCAAAAACAGATTTTTCTCAACGCACACGCTACTTTTCAAGGTACGATGAAGGTTGCTTGCTGGACGAAGAAGGGTGGTACAGCGTGACTCCCGAAGCGATAGCGACTCAGATCGCAGAGCGATGTCGCTGCGACGTCGTCCTTGATGCGTTCTGTGGCGTAGGGGGTAACGCGATTGCTTTTGCGCGGACGTGTGAACGAGGTGCCGTTTCCCTTGCCATCAGCTTTCTATATCTATCCCATACGTGATCACACTTTCTTTTTTTTTGGTTTTTGACTTTGTACGGCCCCTCCCAAGTTATCGCTCTCGACACGTCCCCGACACGCCTCGCTCTTGCACGTCACAATGCCGCGCTGCACGGTCTCGCTGCACGCATCGAGTTTGTGCTTGCCGATTTTCGCACCTTCGCTCGCCGTTTGTTGCATGCGTCATCCACGACTCGCACATCAACCCCCTCGCGCAAGATTGACGTCGTCTTTCTCAGCCCGCCCTGGGGAGGTCCCGAGTATCTCTCCGGCCCCCAGTACTCTCTCACGCGGATGCAACCTGAACCTGCGGCAGAGCTCTTCCGCCTTGCTCGCCTGCTGACACCCAACATTGCCTTTTACCTTCCTCGTAATTCAGTGTTGGAAGATATTGCAGCGCTCTTACCCGCACCTTCGAGTGATGATGGAGGTAGTGGGACGGACGGCGCAGAGAAGGTGGAGGTGGAAGAGGAGTGGATGGGGACCAAACTCAAAGCGCTGACCTGCTACTTTGGCGGTCTCGCCCTCGGGCAAGATCATCTATTCTGATAATCGCCACAGAATGAAAAGAAAAAAAACGCCTACTATACATATCTAATAAGATATCTATGCTGTGCTTACCAGGTGGAGAGGGTTGACTACAGATATTCGAATTACGATGGAGGCTCTTCGCCCCCCTTGTCTCGTTCAAATTTTGCGACACGCGCACGAATTGCAGCGCGCCGTTCGTCTCCAAACGTCCGAGCTTCAGCGCGTGCTTGAGCAAGGTTGGCGGACGCGGCGCGATGCCGCGCATCAGGGATCATGGTCAATGACAGCAGGGCGGGTGCAAAGCCCACCACGATCGACTAGAACAGAAAAACGCTCAGGAGGACTGCAGGAGAGGGGATGGGAGAGGTGGTGCGCACGGCAAGTCCGACAACTATGATCACTTGGTCTTTCCATGCCTCATCTGCGCCGTCCATGTTTTCAGTGTCTGCGAATTCTGCCGCCCCACGATGCCGATAGGCCTGACGCCGCGCGTGCTGACGTCGGCGGCGGGCGAGCTCTGCAGCGTACGGATCGTCTGCGGAGCCGTCATGGTAAAGGTCCGGATGAGGTTTCCCCCGGAGAACGTCGTAGGCTCTGGAGACGGCGTGAAAATGCGCCTGGCGCTCGCTCGCGGGGAAGGCCTGAACGGCGGTCGAATCTGGATGAAAAGTCCGCGCAAGTTCGTAATCTGCACCCGGAGCGTGTGGGTCTTTGGGAAGCTAGAAGGAAAGTGGGGCGTACATCGTGCTTTGATTTCGGATTGGGATGCACCTGGAGGTAGGTGAAAGATCTGATGGGGCGTCGGGTTGCGGTGGGTTGGAAAAGGGAATGGTGACGTGGAGGAGGTGGAGGTAGATGCGAGGCATCTAGAGCCTATGGCACGGTGTAGGTGCCAGTAATGACCCGCACTAGGACTCGGATATACACCACCAGGACTCGTCACTTGCGGGTGAAATTTCAACTTGAAGTGCATCGCTCGACCAAGCGAGAGGGTCAAAGCCAAGGTGGATATCTTACATCTTATCTTATCATGATCTCCCGCAACTTAACTTGAACTTGGCCTCCTCCGAGTCAAACCACAAGTTCATAACCTTGATCTTGATGATAACGGAACCTCGTACACTCTCTACCTTGGATCGCGAGCGGCTGATTCAAGCTGCAATAGAAGGCATGCCGAGCTGTGCATCTCTTTCTTCTATGACTTTTAACTTCCAGCTCAGCCAAGGATGGGGCATATGCACCGTATTCCAAATTCCGCGTTGGCGCGGCTCTCCTCACTTCAGATGGTCAGATAATCAAAGGAGCAAACGTTGAAAATGCATCTTATGGTTTGTCTTTTTGCTTTGAGCAAGCCAAAGCGAATATCATCCGAAATTTTTGAATTCAAGGTGGCACAATCTGCGCTGAGCGCACCGCCATCGTAAAGGCTGTTGTGAGCTGTTCTTCTTCGTATAATTTCTACAGCCCTAACCCAGATGATCGGCACAGAGCGATGGTACCCGGTCATTTGTCGGTCTCGCGGTCAACACGTGGGTCATCCGTCTGATTACTATGGGTTCAACTTATAAGCGGAACCCTATGTGCAGGGATGTAGCTCAGCCCCTCGCGCCGTGTGGCATTTGTCGTCAGGTTATTCGCGAGTTTTGTGCACTCAAAATGCCAATTTTGTTAGTGCCTGCTGGGTATAATTTCGGGGGCGGTAGTGGGGACTTGCTTGAGAAAACGGTCGACGAGCTACTCCCTCACAGTTTTGGGCCAGAGGATTTAGAGCTTCCGCGAACTGGCAGACCTTAACTCTAGAAGTTATCCCACAGGCTTTCATGTCAGTCTCAGCTCAAGTAGTGAATATGAACAATTACTTGCTAAAGGTAACTCGGGTTGGGTCGTTGTTTCTAGCCCACGAACCTCTTTCATCTGGACCAACTATGTATTCGAGTGCAAGCATGTTCCAACACCAACACAACGCAACCAGTGAAGCCAGTGAAGTGTTGTGGGTGTGATATCAATGAGCGCTAATGAGTGCTGCAGTTTTAAATCTTATCGGATTAGACTACCTTTACACTGAGATGTCCATGACTCTGCTCTGCCTTTTTCTCCATCTCTTATCCCTATTTTCATGCTCAATTTCATACGACCCAGTCAGGGAGTACTCCGGTTCAACTTTCTTCGACCGCTGGGATTTCTATGGGAGTTGGGATAATCTTACACTTGGCGAGCTTGTTTGAATTCTTCATCATTTTCCTTCTTAACCCTCTCTTCGTACAGGTGATGTTTGGTGGTTGGATCGCACTTCTTCCCTCCAGCAGAATCTGGTCTACATTAACGAGCAGAACCGAGCTATCATCAAAGTTGATAATATTTCCCAGGTGCCGTTTAACGAGAAAAGAAATTCGGTGCTCATCGCTGTCGCCGTTGATCCGGATCAAATATTGATATGATCTCCAGGTTCGAATTACGTCCCAAGATTTCTACAGCGTTGGAAGTCTTTGGATCATAGACCTGGTGCATCTTCCCTACGGATGTTCGGTACTCTCCTTCTTCCATCGAACTTGGTCGTCAAGGAAATTGACCATCTTCCCGACATAGGTATGGCCAGCATTTTGGAGTAAAGGACCAACATGGCCGGACAACGGAGAGATCGATATTATCGAAGGCGTCAACATCATGGTGAGCTTCTCTTGTCCCCGTGCCGTTGCGAGGCAGCTTGCTGAGATGAAAACAGGGCGCGAATCAGTATGCGCTGCACACCTTACCAGGGTGTTCACAACCTCAAGGCGTATGGCAAACGGGGACGTCCGGCCCTACCGACTGCTCACAACCGAGTGGATGTACAGTCCTTGAGACCAGTCCCAACAGCTACAATGAGGGTTTTGCTGCAGCCGGTGGTGGGGTTTGGGCCACCCAGTTTGACGTGGCCGGCATCTTGTGCGTCCATCGGAATTTTCAATTTCCTTGTTCTCACGAATGAGTGGTGACATGGTCGCCACAGTATCTGGTTTTGGAGTGTACGCTTTATCTCTTTTTACATTGGATAAATATCGGTGCTAACATAGTGCGTACAGCGTGCGAATGTGCCCCAATCGATCCTACAGGCTACCTCAACTTCTTCAATCGATATTTCGGAATGGGGGTCACCGTCTGCGAGCTATCCGGCATTTGGTTGCAATATTCCTCAATTCTTCTCCGCTCAGCAATTAGTCATAGACATCACTCTTTGTGGCGTATGGTTAGTCGCCGTTTGACTGTCGGAATGTTCGATGATCATGTAGTGCTTCTTTTCAGGGCTGGAAATCCAACGGTGTACCACCCACAGTGTACCGATTCTGGGCCTACCGGCCACTGCGTGCGTCCTTCGCTGGATCGTATCACCCCTTCCTGACTGGGCTCCATATGCAGTACCACGACAATGTAGTCGGACCAGGCTCGCCCAAATATGACAACGCGTACTTTGAAATCAACTACGTGCGCGCTTACACCACGGGCTCACCCGCTCCGACATCATCCCCATCCTCGGTGTTGGTTCACGACAACGAAAGCAGCAGAGCAGTGAGACTTCCAGCACCGACCGGTTTCTTCTCTGGCCCATTGAATCTGGCCAATACGTCACCGACGGACGCTGTGACAAGACATGTGGATACGGACAACCACTATATGTTCCTGGTACGTCTCGCATTTTTTTGTGCTCTGCGTTATGTTGACGTGGTATTTTTCTCCGCCCTGGGTGGTAGATGGACATAGATGGGCAATCAAAATGTGACTGAGGATGTAGCCAGTGATGGACGTCTTCGGATTTCACTTCCAACAAGTTTCGAAAAGCATCGACCTCACGTTTTACATACCATTTGAAGCTCCCAGCATCTCCTTCGAGTGGATCCTCTGCTGCGTCGGAACATCTAGCATCGTTGGTCGGCAAGGCCTTTACACCACAACGTTTTGGGTGTTCTAGACGCTGCTTTACATCCGAGTCGTCCTGACTTTTTCTTCTGTGATGGCGCTGTGGGATCCTAACGTTACTCCAGAGGCGGAGAAGTACCAAAGGCTAATCCGATCCTAACCTGTATAGTTGTATAGTAGAAATGAAACCATGCATTTATCTTTCACCAAGCCCATGGCTACAGCACGATTACGCAGAACCCTCCTCGGCGAAAGAGCTCGCACAGGTCGGAGGACAAAGAATTTCACCTGCGAATAAAGAAAAGCGCCGGGTCCAACTTCCACTTTGCGTTCGCGTCACGTTCTTACTATACAGGCGACGCAGCTCTGCCAGTAGGTGTGAGCTGTTCTGTCTCTGTCGTGCTTGCTTCTCCGACAAAAACTCCCAAATGCGTTTACTGTATTAAACAGGGTAAATAGGAGCTGTGGCTGATTCCAAAATTTGGCAAATTGGAAGGGATGAAAGGGATGAAATACTGTACCATAATGCCCTCATCCCTGGGATCCGGATTACTTCTATGCCACCAAGGTCACACGCCACACCCCCCTCTGTCTTCCTGGTCGAGCTCGAGTGGGGAATATGCCGCGTAGCAAGTAAGAGCGCAGATACTAGTAGTTGCGAGAACATTTGCCGTGTGAGGCTAGGGTTGTATTATAGCTGTGGGCGGGCTCTGCTATATACACAGGACTCCTACGTACGTCCAACGTATAGACAAGCACCGAGATATAACCATCCGATTGCAGACTAGCTCCTCAACCCCTCCAGTAACGCGTTGTCACAAATGGCATTGGTGAAACAACGGCCGCACGGATTTTTTTACGCACTTCTACCGCAAGTGCGGTCCCTTTCTTGTGAAAACCGGACTTGACGTACGCCATGGCGAGGTTTTTCCCTACTGTGGGAGAAAGTGGGATGCCTGAAGTTACGACTCCTACGCATACTCAGCAAACTAATTTAATCGTCCGCGGAAAGCACACACCTATTTCGTCTGATGTTCCAGGTGCGAGTATCTTCGCACCCTCTACAGAGAGAAAATAGCTATTGTATTACTAATAAGGCCGGGACGATAAAAAAGAGACTACGTACGACGTGCAGGGGCATCCTCGACGATTAGCCCTATGCGTCGCCTTGGTGGCCCGTCTTTCAGCTGGTTCAGGACTTTTTCAGAGCCCATAAAGCCCCCTGTAGCGCGACGATCTTTGCCAATGACCCAGGAAAGACCAGCCTCGACAGGCGTTATGCTCTCGTCCAGGTCGTTGCCGTACAGACACATCCCCGCCTCCAGTCGCAAAGAATCGCGTGCGCCCAAACCAGCGAGTTGAACAGGTGAACGGAGGAGAGCCGAAGCGAGGAAGGTAGTGTGGGCGGGCGGAACGGAAATCTAGGCAGGTTGTATCAGAGGGTAGTAGGCGTTCAAAGGCTGCAAGAGTCGATCCGCGTGCGCGAGAAACGCGAAAAAAGAGAGAATGGGTTGAGACTTACCTCGAAGCCATCCTCACCGGTGTACCCGCCGCGGGCGACGTGCACATTGAGACCCTCAAGTGGAACAAACGCACTCCTTCCGAACGTCAAGGCGCGCAGATCGTACGAAGTCAGGGCCTGCAGGTGGTCCGCCGCCGCCGGACCTGTTTGGCTCAATAACGCGGATCTCGAAACCGCGGACGTTTGACATACCTTGCAGAGCAAGAAGGCCCCACCCATCTAATACTTCGTGTTCGACCTTGCCATCCTTTGCGCGCTCACTGGCATTCCATTCCGCCAGACGGGCGGCAAACCAAGCCAAGTCCTCCGCGCGCCTCCCGGCGTTCGTAACTACATAAAAGGCGTCCGACGCGTGTTTTGTAATCACCGTGTCATCTATGATTCCTCCATTTTCGTTGAGGAGTACAGACAGGGTCGACGAATATGGGGCTAGGGTCGAGAGCGAGGAGGGAGTTAACCATTCCAAGAATTGAGTCGTTGTGGCGCCACGAAAACTATACGTGGTTGTTTCAACACGGTGAAGTCAGAAAGCGACAGTTGACAACGCCTACTTTGATTGTACCATGTGTCCTACGTCAAATAGTCCGGCACTCTGTCGTACGTGCTGATGACTTGCAACTGCGCAAAGGTCAGAAAAAGAGGAAAATGTGAAGAGAAAAAAAAAAGAACCCTGGCCGACGTTGCCATACACCAAGGGCATATGATAACCCGCAAATGGAACCATCTTTCCACCATGCTGAATGTGAAAATCATAGAGCGCTGTCTTTCTCAGTGGCTTGAAGAGGGTGTCAGCTTACAAACGAGGGGGGAAGGACAGCGAATAGCGCTTACAGTGGACGTTGTCGCCAACTTGCGAAGTCGCAACAACTGAGATGAGTGGGGGACATGACGATGGGGACTTGGACTTAAACTGAGGATACGACGTTGCCAGATCATGGCCGCAAGTTGAACAGGGCGGGACCTCGGCAAACGTGACGGCGCGAGTCGGCGATAAGATTAGATTTATCTTTTCATCTCATCAATCGAGCGCGTGTACACAGCGAAATTATCAAACGGGTGGCATAACACGCCTAGTACTCCACTTCCTCTTCCACATCCGCAGAGTCAACCCCAACTTCTTCGTAGTCCTTCTCGAGCGCGGCCAGGTCCTCCCGGGCCTCTGAGAACTCGCCCTCTTCCATGCCCTCACCGACGTACCAATGCACGAAAGCCCGCTTAGAGTAGAGAAGGTCAAATTTACGATCCAGTCGGGTCCACGCGTCGGATATGGCCGTCGTATTGGACAGCACGCAGACGCTTCTTACCACGCGGGCAAGATCACCATCAGGAATGTGCGCGGGCGGTTCGTTCGAGATGCCTATCTTGAAGCCTGTAGGACACCAGTCCACGAACCGGATTGTGCGGCGGGTCTTCAAATGGGCTACGGCAGCGTTGACATCTTTGGAGACAACGTCGCCGCGATAAAGCAGGGCACAAGCCACTGAGACCAAATTATCAAAAAACAAAAAAAAAAAGAGGTTCACGATTCGACGTTACGACGACGTACTGTATTTTCCTTCCATTGGGTCGCAATTGATCATCTGACTGCCACGTTGGAAGCAAGCGGCGGTGATGCTGGCAACGTCGTTCATCTCGTGTTGAACTCGATCGACGGGCACGATTGGAGAAAGCGTGGCAAGAGGAAAGTGAATTCGCGGAAAGCTGCAAGTGCAACGACTGATTAGACAAATTTGGGTTTCAACAGAAATGGAACAAAACGACAAACGGGACAAGATTCGTTTGGAATTCATTTAGATCGACGTTCAAGGAACCGGTAAAGCGAAGAGAAACAGTAATCGAAGAGACCACTTGGGCAATCAGACGATTCAAATTCGTGAAACTTGGCTGCGAGATCCCAAGGTACTTCTTACAGATCCCAAAGATCGCTTCATTGTCAACCTGAAACAATTAGTTTGATACCAAAGTTCGTGCAAAGACAATCTACTGACCATAAACGAGCAATCGGCATGTTCCAGGGTCGTGTGAGTCGTCAACACAGAATTGTATGGTTCGACGACTGAATTGGCCAACTGAGGTGCGGGATAAACGCAGAACTCGAGCTTTGACTTCTTCCCGTAGTCTGTAGAGAGGTGTTCCAGCAACAGGGCACCGAGACCAGAGCCGGTACCGCCACCAAAGGAATGGAAAACAAAGAATCCCTGGAGACCAGTGCAATTATCTGCCAGACGGCGAATCTTGTCAAGGATGATGTCAATCTTCTCTTTTCCAACCGTATAATGTCCGCGCGCATCTAAAGAGCCATTGAAAAATGCGTCCCACTCAGGTTGGAAGAGGGGCAAGGGCGGCATATACTCACAATTACTCGCAGCATCTTCTTTCCCAGTGATCATCGTCTCTGGATGGAAGAGCTCACGATACTTGCCCGTTCGGACTTCATCGATCACATTTGGTTCGAGATCGATGTAAAGAGAACGTGGGACGTATTTCCCCGATGCCGTTTCGGAAAAAAAGGTGCTAAAACCATCAGCACCGTTCCCTCTTACGGCATCGCCGCCCTGAAGACGGCCATCCGGCTAAGCGGTAGGTTCAACGTTAAGCGTGTCAGATATATGCTAGTCGACAAAGAATGTCGAACTCACGCCCAGCCCGTGCTCGGCGGTGTACAGCTCCCCTGTAGAATGCGTCGAGTCAATAGAGCAAATGAATGCGTATCGCTACAACGACTTACAACAGGCATTCCCGATCTGCACTCCTGCCTGACCGACGTGCACAGAGATGACCTCGCGCATTTAATTGACCGAAAGAGAAATCTTGGAGAGATTACGGGAATAAGTTAGCTCGGTCTCCAGAAAGGCCATTCGGCCACTCACCAAAGAAAAAAAAAGGGTGGGCAAGAACTCGAACGATGAGAGTGAAGGAGACGAAAAGTGAAAGGACTCGAGTCGAGGAACCTTTGCCTCACTCTTCGCCGTTCGATCTTCTCACGATCACGACAGTATGGATGTGACGTACACCCCTTCGAGTTTTCACAGAAGTCAAGAGCAAAAATTCCATGTGACAGACTCTCCTGCGTTTCAGTGGCCGCCAAATCGCGAGCCTTACAGTGATAGATTTCGTTAGCTTGACGTCGATACCTTTCTAGTCTGGCCACCCAGCCATCCGTGCCAGATACTGTAGTCCGTAAACTCGGAGATGAGCATGTCAAGTGTCAATGATATGCCGCACTCCTGTGCAGATCGCTTAGGGAAGTGGTGCGACGCAATAAAGCCCATCGCTAGGGACGGTCCAATTTTACGACTAGGCACCAGGGGTGACATCGATGACATAATACGTAAAAGGTCGCTTGTTGAAGGCGGCACAAGGACCCTCACTCGTGTCAGGTTACGAGAAAGCAGCAAGACAGACTTCTCTGAGATACCCGATAAACCATGGGGGGTTCACATGTTCACATCGGAAGTCGCTGCATCGGAAAAGAGCGGCGATGGTGCGTCGAGGAGACCAGCTTAATGTGGGTGGGCGGAGGAGAAGAAGGGACTGGGGTACAGCCCTCGAGCTCCTCTTTTCCGCACAGCATCGAGAATTCATTTCCCCAGGCCGTGGACGCCTGAGATACAGATGAAATACTGATAAAATATACAAGTTGCACAGTGGTCCATCATCACAGCTAGTTTGAGTGAGGCCTTATAACAATAGTACCTGCGGGCGCTTTGGCACGACGGGAAGACCATCGAGGAACCATCGAGAGAGATCGCAACAGTGCCAAGAATCAAGTTGCGGATCATATTGCGTAGATTTGACTAGGCGCTGTTTCAGTGTTTGGATCAACTGTCAATTAGTGGTCACGAGGTGTTGACTCACAAATCTGCGGCTTGAATCCGCTCAGGGACGCTTTTTTCCCTACCCACATACATGGACACAACCGAGGCAGAAATTAGATCTCTACTGTATATTTAAATGGGATCATTGACTATTTATTGTCTAATCATCCAAAGTAGCTACACACATATGTACGTGAGAACGGTGTTCCGTTATGTTATGATTATGGTTGAATGAATAAATGAATGCTCAGTCAATGAGGATCGTTGAAAGTGAATAAGAATAGGGTGTAGAGAAAACAAGAGGCCACTCAAGTGAATAGGTTCTCTGAGAATAGGTATACTATAATACGAGTATTAATGAAAATCTAAAATAAAAGAGATGTGAGGCCCTTAGAAATATACAAGGGCATGATTTTCGTCGTTCCATTAGGCATTAAGTAGGATCCTGCCATAAAAGCAAAGTGTCAGTACATGTCAGTTCTCGTTCATCCATGCACTAGGGCCCAGGAACGCAGAGAGCTCTGACAGCGGACTGGAAGACGGGGAGGCGGTGGCCATGGCGGCCAGCACCTTCAGATCCAGAGTTTGGGCAGGCGGTCCGTGAACGGCGGAGAATGGTGCAAAATTCTCCACGGTATGTGTGCGGTGTACAAGGGGACGGCGAGGGGAAATCTCCCTCACGGTAGGGGAGTTAGGAGGGGACGGGAGGGGCATGTTTGGCGGAGGCACAGGTGGAGACTTGGGCAGAGCACGGCGGGTTCTGAAAAAGAGTAAGCACAAGAGGCATCAACGCGACAGATAGAGTCGGTGAATGAAAGGATGTTTTGCTTACCGCAGTGTACCACTCGTGCTTCCGCTCCGGGAATGTCCACCTATCCTGCCTGATGCCGGTGCATAGCCACCCTCATCAGCGCGCAGCATACCAGCAGTACTGTAGTCAGTGCTGCCGCTGCGCGCGCGGTTTGCAGTGCCCATGAGCGCGGTGCGCTGCAGAGCGATGCCTGCGTTCCGTTGGGGACTTTTGACGGCGCCCAGGCCATTATTCGCGACGCTCAGGCTACTACGCCTCCGCCGCAGACGCGGTGCGTTGCCGAGCACAGAGGATGTCGTGCTTGCATTGCTCGATGCGCGACTGCGCGACATGAGATACTCGGTCATTTCTTCGGAAGAGGGCATCAATGATGACGTATTCGAGCTCAGCCTGGTGGGGGTCGCATCAGGATCGGTGTCGGCACTGCCGGATTGGTAAAGAGCGGGATGATCCTCGTAGTCAGTGTGCCTGTTGGGCCGGGGAGTAGCAAGAAGACCTGAGGAAAATATGGAGGAATAACCGGTCATGATCTCGTGGTGAAAAGGACGTGGGCAATGGGAGAGGAAGGGGGTTTAAAAGTGACTCTTACCATGTTGAAATTCTCATTTATTTTATTGGCGCTACGGGCCCCGTCGGGCCACTAAACACGGTTCTGAGTTGTTGTCGAACCACAACAACAGCCATTGAACCACATTTCCGTAAATATTAAACCTGTCCAGCGTTGGCTTGGCAACGATCCAAAATACCATAACCTCCAACTTGAGCCAGTCCCGCGGTGGTCCACTGTCCGTGTCCGTGTCCGTGTTCATCCCGGTCCTTATTGTGCCGTTCACTCAACTATTCGGAATCTACAGAAAGTGGGCGGTTTCATCAGTACTAGAGCGTCTTATACGGTGCTATCCTCTTTGACTCTCCCCATGGCGTTAGTATCTATTTGTATGACCCACATGGGCGCCCGTTCGATCACCGCTCTGTTCCCTGCCATAGAAGAAATCAGCGTCCCGAAGTTCTCATGTGAAAGACAGTACCGTGCTGCGGTACTCCCGGATTAAAAGTTATTCTCCGTTATTCCAATCGTACCGTCTTCGACTGTCTCCAAACACAACAAGGGCGCGTTTGTCAACGGCGTTTAGAGGAATCTGTCACTGCGTATTGAAATCATTTTACTATCTTTTGCCCCCAGTACGTAGGTGTGCGCTGTACTCTGGGTGCTCCGGAAATGATGATCATCCCGGACTACCGTAGCTCGACACAGTGCACCTTGTCGTCGACTTTCATACCGCGGCGCAACATATCAGAGCATATGGGCAATACTGGGATCTTGCGGGCTCGGGGAAGGCCGTCATGACGACGTTTGCTCTGTAGTCACCATACGGGGGTGTCTGACACAGTACGCCCGAGCCTAAACACGGAGCATGGTTCGCAGTTGAGATGGGCTCGGGATTCACCCTGAAACGTGTTCGGTACTGTATCAGCTCCGTCGTCCCGCAAGGAAATCATATCGATCACATTCGTCACCGTCACCGTCTGCAAAGCCAAAAATCAAAGCCGAAATCAAACATTTCCGATTCCAAGTAGCCTCAGACTACACATCTCGCTGGCAGATGGTATATCTAGAACACATATATACCATTCTCGCTTTTAAGTCGCTTGTTGAAAACATTATTACCACCGCCCTCGGCAAGAATACGGCGAAGCTGTCAAACTGAAATACCTCGCACTTGAATGGTGTTGAGAGGAAAGTAGGTGGGCTACCTGCTGGCAAATGAGTTGAAGATTTTCTAGTACAGACAGGGTTATGTATGATATCTCTGTGGATGAGGAGCCGCTCGAGTGATAGACCAGAGGAGAGGTAAGCCGGGAGAAGCAACGCCCGTACAATCATAAGGTGTGGGACAGAGACGGGGCCGGGTTAGGAGCTGACTCGAACATTGAGGGCATCCCCGCGGTCTTGTTCAGTTCAGTTCAACGTTCACAACCATCACAGCTCAGATTTTCATATATGCTCTCCTATCACATCATACGAGTTCCCCCATTGCTTGACCGTACCGGTTAGAAAACTGGATTCACTTGAGTTGTCCACAAAACCTTACAAGATATGCCATTAGGGGCTGAAGGTGAACTCTCGACAAGTTCTGACTCAGTCAATCTTCGAGTCGTAGATGATAATGCTGCCCACTCTTTACTATCATACCAGCTATCAGGAGAGTCAGTTACCAATCGATCCTCAGATAGTGAGCAGGAGTCTCACCTCCAGTGTAACTACCCCTCGGAGGTCTATGTTCAGGGATGGCATTACATTGCGGGACGGGGGGTGCATGACCGTGCATCTTAACAGACATTCCTCCTTGCGGTTGCGACGCGGGTCACCTCTTGCCCCACTGCAAGGGAAAGAGATGCGTTCATTCTTACTTTCCATCTGTCCTCGCTTACCATTGCAATTGCGATCCCGCGATCCCAGTGGGAGCGACATCATATCTGATATTGATAGCGAAAGAAATGGACTTCTTCTAAACTCTATCGCCTACCGTTCGCTAGGGACACGCCTTGCGTTCTTAATGACACACGCTTCAAGTTGTATGATACCTGATCAATACATGATGGTGTTGATCACAGACGCCCAACTTTGCGATGAACACGGATGACTTCGACCCCAGCGCACCACCAACGACGTTCGACAGCTTGACTCGTTCTCAGAGTCTGCCCTTCGACCGGGTTCTCGAATCGGATCTCTGAACCCTCTAATTTCCCCCGTGCCACATTTTCGACGCCATCTACGCAAGTGCCCTAATTGCACATTTCGGAACTCCGTCACTAAAGGAGACCATCACCACGTCTTAAGGAAATAAGTACTACCCTGACGGGGTTGAGACTGCGATGCATGCAGACCACATTGATAGACGAGCCGCTGCCGCAGAGAACGAAGAGAGAAAATACTGGCGGCGCGTAGCGCGTCGCGCGAGAGAGGGACCCGACTACTTTGACATGCTCTTGATGATCCCTTATTGTCAGATGTCGTCAGATAATTTGGAGCATATGCAGAGAGAGGCTCGAGAAAAGGCGGAGGAAGCGGAGCATAGACGGTGCAGGACAAAGTTGGTTCATGGCTTAAGCAAGTCCCTGCTTAGTGGCTTTTTTTTGCACATATCTCCGGTTCTGTACAGAAGCATGCACTAATGAGAAAGGCGCACAGGACAGCAACCGCGAAGTCAGCTGCCATTGTATGACTTAATAGTGCTAGATGACACCCGGGTACAATCAAGGTGGGAGGGACTCGTATGTGGTTACTCTGTGTGTTGTTGAAGGTGATGGACCAAGATAGAGGTTGATATGGACGTCGAGGCTCTACCGTGACTATACTAGACCGATATATCATCCGAGTTACCTAGGCTTACCATGGTTCTCCGTGAGGCCTCACATAAGAACCACAAACTCCAGTTTTACAGTACTACATATTGCGTGGATAGTGCCCATACAAATATACAGATCACATACACCCCACCTCAGAGAGCGTATACGCACCGCCTCACCTCACCTTCCTTCAATGCGTAGGTGTTCGCTACTCTCCTCCACGGGCCGAAAGCTCCAAATCTCGACCGTCGTCTTTCCCACCCGGCGACACATAATCGCACACACCTCGCGCCTAAACACAACCTTCCACACGGTCTCGCTTGGCGCGGTGATATCGCGGACGTACTTGCCGGTGCCAACATCGAACAGGCGCACGCGGCCATCGTTTCCGCCTGTGACTAGAAACTGTTCGTCGAACTGCAACGACGTGACGGATGAGTCGTGAGCGGCAATTCGAGTGTGTACGCGCAGGTCAGGCAGTGAGAACGCCAGTACGCGACCATCCGCCCCACCCGTCACGAGTGTGTGCGATGTCAATTGCAGCGAGCATACCAATGCGGTGTGACCCTGAAGCATCGCGGTACAGTGTCTGCCAGGTAGGTATCAGACTGGGACGCAGCTCAGAGGGACGTATTCTGCCGACATACCCGGTATGGGCGTCCCACACGCGCACGGTGGTGTCTAGGCCACCAGAAGCTACAATCTTTCCGTCAAATGCTACGGCATATATCTGGTTGAAGTGTCCTCGGAAGACCTGCAGACATTCGCCTGTATCCACATCCCAAAGCTACTCACCAATCAGTGCAAGAAAAAAAGACAAAGAGACATAGGTGGCTTACTCGGCAAGTGCAATCGTAGCTCCCACTAACAACTCGGTTCCCGCACACATCAAGCGAGCGCACGCTGCCCGCGTGCCCAGTGAGGACGCGCAGCATTCGCCCACGTTGTACGTCCCACACTCGCAGCGTGCCGTCGCGCGAGCCGCTCACCGCGATTGGTCGGTTGTGCAGCACTTTGAGACAACGCACGGTCGAGGTATGTCCACGAAGGACGTATAGTGTGAATCTGTCCAACAATCCACGTTTGCCCCATCACGCAGATCAGAAAGACTTGCGACAAGAGGCCATAGAAAGACCTACCCGGTTCGCAGGTCCCACACACGCACGTCTTTGTCACATCCGCCGCTGACAACCAGCGCGCCGGGTTGGCCCCATCCACGGGTCGCGCCGGCCACGTCGCTACGCGCACTCTCCGCCCGGCCAGAGGCATTCCACTGTGCGTGGGTAGGGAGAGTTGGGGGATACTGTGCGTCCAGTGCCAGCGCGGCACGCATGGATGGAGGCAGGAGATGGTCGAGTCCTTGCGGATCAAGTACTTGCGCGCCAGGGGGAGCGCGGTTGTATTGTGCTAGTGGTGCGGGTCCATCTGCGACCTCGGGGATGCCAGTTACGCCTATGGCTGTTGCACTTCTGTTGGCTGATGAAGGTTGAGGATGGGAAGGGTCGAGCGCGCCTCCACGAGAGATGAGGTCAACCGCCCAGACGCCAAGCTCATGCCCGACGAGAGTGCGGACGAGTGAGCCAGTGTGGGTCGAAAAAACATAAATGCGGTGGTTCGCAAGCCCCGCGACGAGCCAGTCAGCGTCGAGAGCGACGGAGGTGACCACGCCGCCGTCAGGGTCAAGCACGGGAAGACGGTGTGCACGAAGACACCGGCCACCACGCTTCCAATTGACCACTGCCAAGAGGAGGAGAGTCAGCATGAGCCGATGCGCTGAGAGAGAGAACATACAAGTTGACCAGGCATACTTAAAGAGCGCCTGAGAGCTCTGGGCTTGCTCGGGAGTGGGCGGTGACCGTGGGATGCGAGGGAGCGTGAGGACTTGGGGGATGTGGGGATGGGTCTTGCCTAGTGCATCGTCCTCATCTGCATTCGGCTCGTACGGACCATGCAAGGCGGGGTCGAAATGGTATGCTCTCACGAGTCCACGCCAAGCTTGCTCGTCCTGAACGAGAGCGTGCCACTTGCGAGAGACGGACGCGATATGTACTAGTGTTCGAGGGTGGTCGACAAAGCTGAGGATGTGGAGGGAGAGCTCTACGGGTAAATCTGCGAGGAAGTCACGCTTGAGGAGGGGTGCGATTCGTGTGGATATGAAAAAGAGTTCGCGAGGAGAGCATTGAGAGAGCAGTGCGGCGAGGCAATCTTGTCTTGCAGTTGGAGCTAGTGACTGGAATCCGGTAAGAAATGCTTCGAAAGGAGGGGGCTCGTGTTGTTCTGCGATTGAGGAGGTGAGGGATATGACGCTTGGCACTGGAGAGAGTGGACGTGGGGATGGCGCTGGAGTGGGAGGACGCATGAAGAGGTCACGGTACAGTAATAATATTAGGGTTACTAGTACAGTACATCAACCTGACTCGTTCATCTCGACAATGTCAACCTCCATCAAACGACAGCTTAGTCCGTCGCCTTCAACGACACCCAAAGCACCCAGAGTGATTAAATCCTTGCCAGCATGGTCACCACTTTTGTGTACATTGCCACCAACTTGTCATCCCCCAAACCAACCTACCCCATTATCTGACACCCGCGCTCTCGAGGCACACTATGCAACCCACCACGCCCACGTATGTTCCTCCCCAGGCTGTGGTTGTGTCTTTCCAGATTCCCGTCTGCTAGAGCTTGTGCGTCAATACATCTGTCTCTGGTATCGTTCACCCTTGTCACCCGTGTCTCTTGCAGCACCTTACAGAGTGCCACGACCCTTTAGCCGCTGTCCGCAAAGAGCGCGGTGAGAATATCGTATGTTTTTTCTTTGCTGCTTCCCGCTACTATGCTAATAACATACCCCTACGCCAACGCAGTTCGCTTGTCACCTCGTCTCTTGCCACCGCATGTTCGCGACCCCAAAAACAAGGAGGCTCCATCTCATATCTGCACACGCGTACCCAAAGGAGTACTTCTTTGCTGTCACCAACAAGGGAATTGGCGGCTTGCTCTCTCGCTGGGGCGATGGCGCCAGTCTCCTCCGTGGGCCGTGGCGTCCCCGCGACACCGTGACCGAGAACAACAATCAGGGCGATGCAGGTTCTCCGTCTTTATCTGCATCGCAGCACCTGGACTTGGAGGACCATAGCACCGATAATAGCCCCAAGGAGGTGTCATTTTCTCCCAACTCTGCTTCTGCTTCTGCCGCCGCCGGGCCAGATAAGATGAATGAGGATGGCCCTGGGGGTGAAAATGAGGACGCCGAAGTAGAGATGCTCACACGTGACGTCTCCGCAATCAGCCTCGTTCCTTCCTCCGTGCGCTTCGGTCGTGGTGGTACTGCGTCGCGCGGCAGAGCCGGTCTTGCGACGCGCAACGGGCGCCCCGCCGTGCGCCACATGGGTAACCCTCCACATTCAAAAAACCGCACGACGACGGGCAATGCAGACGATGTCAGAGGCCAAGATGACCGTATGGGCCAGTCGGACGCTATCGAGCCGGGCGTGGCTGCCATGTCAGATAAGCCCTTGTCGGGGCGTGGGCGGCATGGAAGGGGTAGGGCAGGGGGCGATAGCAGAGGGGGTGGAGGTGGGGGAAGGGGAATGGGGAGGGCGAGGGGGTTCGTCCCCCCGCCGCCTAGGGCCGGGTTCTTGTTACGTGGAGCCCCAGGACGTGGTCTCTCTAGGGGATCGATAGCCATGAGGGCAAGGGGGAGAGGTGCGGTCATTTAATTGACACAACTGCAGTTGTCTTGGTCAGGTAGTTCCCGGTTGTTGTTCTCTGCGTTTTTATTTATTGGTGCATGCCTCTGTACTACAATACCTTAAGATACAAGTTGACCTGTTAAAATGTTGTATTACAAGGGAGCATGTGCAAGCATTAAGTGACTTGTTTGAGCTATGCACCAACTTTCTCCTGCGCGTGTCTATGCTCCGCTTCCTCCGCCTTGATATGTCACCGGCTTACGCCACCGGTATTTGCTCTCTCTCATTCGAGCGGGATAGAGCCATTGGGACAGTGCTCGTCCAACGTCAATATCTACTGGTCCTGATGGAACTTGATAGGCTGCTCACCACGTGCAACGCTGCACATTTCGGCAACACGCGCAACTTGAAGCTTCTAATACACAATACAATGAACGCAACGAAGTACAGGAAGATTCAGTGAATCGTTCGAATCATCAATGCAGTGGACTACACATGCTCGCATCATGGATGTAATTCCGGGACGACGGCCCTACGTTTGCGACGTCGTCTAGCATTGCCATATTCATCGAGACCTGTGAAAGGTTTCGCGTTGGATCTAAGAAGCGCATAGACGTTGATGCTTACCGAAATGTGACAGTCCGCTCTGGATGACTATCCCACACGCCGACTGGAGGAGTTTTAGCTTTGAGGAAGGGCAAAGGTCACGGTTGAGCTGGGTAGCCACCGCCACTATGAACGGCATGCCGCGGTCGCAACGGAGGTAGAAGTTGAAGAACGATTCCGGGAGCACGTTTATGTGCCCGCAGTCTATCAACCAGACCTGCTGGGTCACGGGATCCCAAAGGAAGTTGTCGAGGGTGATGTCCGAGTGGGAGAAGACACAGCACTCGTCTCCGAAGGATACTTCGTCCTTGAGCCTTCCGGGCCGACGGGTCAGGGCCTGTCAGGCACTGGTGTGAGACGGACGGCGGTCATAAAGGGTGAGGACATACAGCGTTCACATATTTCTCCAAGGCGGCCGCGTTGACGAATGGAAGAGGAGCCTCCTCCATTCCGAAGAAGCGATGCTGGATGAGTCCTCCGCCCACAGGGCCGATCATGTCCCCATCAGGAAGGGGGCATGCTAGCAGCCAGTTGACGGCCCTGGCAATCGCTACGACGGCGGTGGAAGTCCGGTCCTGGCGCTCCTGGTAGGAGAGGCCCGGTTCATCGATCCAGACGCGAAAGGAGGGAGAGTTGATGTGCTCCATGACTAGATACGTGGAGCAATCATTATGGAAAACATCGTACACCTCTGGTATCCTGGGCGCGAAGGCGCTGGACCGAGCCTGCTGAAAGAGATACGCCTGGGTGCGAGCCTCGCTGGCAAGGCTCGGGTTCCCTCGTTTGACGAAGAGAGATTGCACCGCGTAGTTTCCAGGGCCAGGGCGGCAGCTTGCGACGATGTGCTGTTGGGCGTCCGTCAGCTCCCGGCCGAGAGAACCTATAGCGGTATTCACAGAATGGTCGATGGCGGGAGTTATAATCCCGTAAGATGGTGAGAGGGCGAGAGACATGGATTCGAGGCTTCCTAGAGACTCGGACTCGGAGGTGGCGGACTCGGACGAGTGCGGTTTTATTAACCGTGGCACCTCAGCGGCTCAGTACTCAGTCACGCCGCTTTACGCCATATTTCAGACTCCGTTTGACTAGTGGCGAGCGCTAGTACTGTACAGTAAGTGACGCCGTTACTGTAAAGTACCCAAATCTAACATCTAAGCTTGCCAGGTTTAAACAGGTTTACGCAAATCTAATCGGATCCTCATGTTCCGGCACACCTCGCCCCACTTGGCTGCACATCTTCCACAGGCCATGCCCCAATGCCTCACTTCTGCTTGCTCTTCTGCCAGTGGGTCTGAGGCCTGAGAGTCCGGCCTCCATGCCTTTTGGCTCCCGCATCTGTGAGCTGTTATAGAGGCGCGTAGTGCTACTAGCGCCACCAACTGTCGCCTCATACATACAAATAGTATCTGTCGTACACGGCCACGGTAGTTTCCTCCAGGTGGTGCGCACCTCATGCTCCACCAACGCGAGCACTGCGGTCGCCAAAGGTCTGAATTGCCACAGCGATGCAAGCCCCGCGGCTACAGCACTAGGAATGGGTATAAAAGCCCCTACCTGCGAGTTCCCAGTCCTCATCGTCGCCTCTTACCTCTGGTCCAGCGCACTTGCACACCTCGACACCATCTGCAGCTCACAACGTGAGTTTGTTTCCCCCTTCTCACACCG
Source organism: Lactifluus volemus (assembly GCA_022376515.1). Classification (NCBI taxonomy): domain Eukaryota; kingdom Fungi; phylum Basidiomycota; class Agaricomycetes; order Russulales; family Russulaceae; genus Lactifluus; species Lactifluus volemus. The sequence continues at coordinate 301,609 of WTXI01000032.1, forward strand.
CGCCAACTCATTCTGCATTCTTGGAAGATGAGATCTCCCAACACCCCCAACAGCACCGACAGCAGCTCTGACCGCGCAACCACCATCTCGTTCGACAGGCCTAGCCTGTGGACTCCAGACACCCCCGTGGGCCCAGCGCTCGCGCTTCCGGCTCTCTACTCAGCACTCAAGCTTTCCGGCAGCCTGTTCGTCGAGTTCCTTCGCGTTGGCGACGGCGACGGCAAGAACCATGTCGTATTCAGCGCCCCGCTCAAACCTACCAGTGAACTTGAAGGCTGGGCCCTCGAGATCAAAAATCTGTCTTACTTTGCCGTGCGCATCAGCATGGAACTTCCCGAAGTGCCCTTCCTCGTCCTTGACGACTCCGAGGTACATTTCCTTTGCCATCCTGTTTCACCAGCGGCATGATGACTCTTTCCCCAGGATGGAGCCTTCTACAATGAGGACAAGGAAGCCGGAATCGACTACTACCCCGGCGAGTTCACTGTCAAATTCCTCCCCTACAATGCTGCGTCTCTGTCCTCGTGTCGCACGCTCAGATTTGACTTCCCCAAAACCGTGACGAACCTCACCCTCGGCGCTTTGATCGACGTGGCCAAGGATGCAAGCCTCCACAAGTTTGTCTTCCTGCCATATCCTGGTGCGGAGGTCACTTTGTGGAAGGGCTGTCGGGACTTTATGTACGTGCTTCTTAGGCTCTGCCATCCCACAACATTCACCCGTTTCTTCTCCTCCCTCCCCCTCCTTCTGGGAACGACCTCCAGCTTGCAGTACTGGCTCCTCCTCGTCAAGAAAGGGATCATCTTCGAGCTGACCACCGACGTCAATAATCCTGAGCACTTGACCGACTGCATCGCGTTCTTCTACAAAGAGGGCGGCGTGAAAGACCGCCGTCAGGTTGTCGACAAGGGCGACTTCATCCGCTTCAATCGCGATGACGAGGACCCTCGCGTGCGCGCTGCCTACGCCAAGTAGCAGCATATACACCGTGACGTTGGGCATCACGCGCACAGTGTAACACACACACGGGTATATATATATCTATTGTACAATAATATCGTCCCTCAGTTGGTTATCACGATCACCCACTGAGGGTAAGTCTCTGCTGCTGCTAAACATATATAACTTCACATCTATAGCTTTATTGTCATACATACCATAATACATATAATTGGTTATCATCGATATCATCCACTGAGGCTTTAGTAGTAGGGCTGGCACAAAACAAGAGTGCTAGATCAACTAGCTGTGCTAGACTGCCAGTTCTAGTAACTTAGCCCTAGCAACTTTCTGAACTCGCTGATGTCCGACTCAATCATTTCCCAGTCTTTGTAGTCCCGTGATGGGCTGAATTGCAAATATAGGTCCATACTTTCATGAACGTTGCAGAGGCGTTCGGGGTTGAAGGTAGGTTGAAGATAGATAATGAACAAGCATATTGTATCTCCAAGTCTAGTGGCCCTCGAGAAGTGGATGGAGCAGCCACTCACCCTACTGTGGTCCTGCAATGAACAATGAAAATTTAGGATAAAATGTATTACAACCGCTTCACAGCGAGTCAGCGGCGACACGGAGAACTAAGAGACTAAGAGAAACAGATCGCGTTCAAGCCAGACAGCACTGCGAGATAACTAATGATTCTGGAAGCGGGAGTGGGGGTGGAGAGCATCAGTTGCAATAAGTAAACGAGATGCAGACAATAAAGCCCGAGGACAACAGTAACGCAGCCGTAGTACAGCCAGTGAACACACAACAGTGTACTGCTTAGTTTTATTGTCGTGCCAGATGATGGTAGACAGAATTGGAAGGGGTACAATCGAGCCGCTGCTGGTTGATTAGCGTACATGTAACTTGAAGGTGCAAATGAATGATTACAATATCGTCACATGAAATAAGAATACAATAAATTGGGTGTTTGACATTACAAATAACTGTCCTAAAGTGTACAAACTTTGGGAGGTTTCCATATCTCTACAGTGCATGTGGCGCTTCTACGGCTCCACCCCTTCCCCCTGAATGACTACAGCGGGCGAAAACGAGTCCTCAAACCCGAACGGCTGCACAGGTAAACGCAGAGCGGGCGGCACAAGCCACCTGCGCTGTTTCCTGCATGATTCCGCCGGCGCCCATGGCGAAGAAAACTGCAGCTCCACAGGGCCGCTGCCCGACGAATGACGAGGCAAGGGGAGGGGAGTATGCAAGTATACGGAACCATGAGCGTCTCTGCCCTTCCTGAGCTGAGCACGAGCAGGGATCGAAAATAAAGCGCGAGGGGTGGTTGGGGTGAGCTGTTGTACAAGCGAAGATGGCACTGGTGGCGTGTTCGAAGGGAGAGGTGATATCGGGATAGAGGCAACCGTTAGGCTTCCCGATGCGCTCACGGTGTCTGACAGCGCGTCGACTGCGTCAAACTCATCCGCGCCGCTCTCTGTGGCAAGTAACAAGGGTAGACATTCCTGTGCTCGGTCTCGTCTTGGTAGATGACGCCCACCGGGTCAGTGTAGGTGGCCCCCAGGCGCACTGCGGCATCTGTGCGCGACCCACCGTCAGGAACTGCTTGAGGGCTACCTCCGAATCGAGTGGAAGTGGAAGCGCACCACGCTCCGCGTAGAGCATGCGCTTTTTGTGAGCAATAAGAAATACCGCAGTGTTAGGGGAGGGAAGTGAGGACAATGGGGGGACTTTCGATGTGCGGACGGAAGAAGGTGCAGGGAGGTGCGGGTATTTCCAACGGAGCGGGAACGCAGACGAGTGCGGAAGAGGCGCATAAGTCCCCTCTTCTTCGGTGATGTTGGGGGGAGAGGAGAAATGACCGCCAGCGTGGAGGCTTTGCATTGATGCGTCGAGGAAGTACGAGGTAACTTCATCTTGTCTACAATACTGTACTCTTCCTTTTCAGCAAGATCGAGAGCAGAGTCGTAAGAAGTGACAGGCAAGGGAACGACAGTGCAAGCGTATCCAGGCGTGCACAGGTTCAGACTGTGGACCTTTGGGTCGTGTGTTGGCGCGTCAGTAGGAGAGAGGAAGGATACTGAATGTCGGCGGGCGAAACTTGAAGGAGCAAATATCGAAGGGCGGCAGGGGACGGGGGTGGCAGGTGGGCTGACAGGCGAGGGCGAGCCGGGTGCGACACGTGCTGCCCAGGCGGATATAGCAGATATAGTGCTCGAGCGACGCCGTGTGCTGGTTCGTACAGGTGTTGGGGGGTGTGGCACTTTAGATCGAGTCCACGGTGAAGGAGGATGGGCAAGGAAATCGTGATGATACAATTTGGGGGGAATCTGAGAGTTCATTGAGGTTCTATTATAACAAATATGCAGAGTGATGGAAGGCTGATAGCATGTCATCAATTGTACCACGGAAGGGCCAACTGGCAAATGAGTTGGCTCACCGTAACCAAGATTGAAAGACCGCGAAGGACAGAGACAATTACAAAGGTCCGAGTACTATTGTAGAAGTAATTTGCGACGAGTGGATGTATCTGACTTTGACTTGAAGTAGAGCAGGAGGTTCGTTACTGTACGAGCGTTAAGGACGTGGTATGAGGCGCACGGTGTTAGCTAGAGAAACTGGAGAGAGTGGAGAACGATGCTCATCAGGTTTATGAGGAGAGGTCAAGTACAACAGATTATTGAGCAGAGAGCCCAAGGTGGAGACAACAATAGCATGATTCTATTGTCTTCTTCCGCTCCTTTTTGTCTTGACGCGAACAAAGTAATTGTATGACGCCGCATGGCCACTCTTCGATAGCACCGTATTACCTCCGAAAGATAGTGCCAGGTGACTTCCGCGGTTGAACCTGACATGTGCAGTTTGAAACCCCGCTCGCACGACTCTTGGTGCAAAGCTCAAAACAGCTGGACACCGTTGAATTATGTCGAACAACCAGAGCGGCGAGTTCGTGTTTGGCATCTTTCTCTCCCAGATCTCAGACTCTCAGATTGTCAGTTCACAATTAAGGCCTAGTCACGGTCTATTATTTATTGTCTTGGTCTTCTTTTTGTTCTCTGGCATGACCGGCGTCTATTCTGTGCAGTCCTTTCCAGGTCATGTATTCGTCCCTGTCCGGAAGCCAGTCGTACGCCAAGCTAGATTCACAACCCAAAGGGCAATGGTCCGGAGCATTTGACAACGTAAATGTATGCAACGAAAGAGCTTCACAAAATTGCCATGGACTTGTGGTCCCAGGGGTGAATTTTCCGCACGGTGACTGACAGGACGTGGGTATCAAAAATGTCACTCTTGTTTAGCCATCGACGATGTTTCAATGAACTGGGAAGAGCGTTATGTCCTTAGCCGTAGGTCACCCAAGCTGGTCGACATCATCCGACGGAAATATCAATTGACTACGATCAAGGCGCTTTAACATGTTCGTGTCTTCACTTCTCGAGTCATTCCAAGCCCGCTATTGAAGTTTCTTTTCTTCAATCGAGTCGAGATTGATGGTGTCCTTGATACAGTCGGACAGCCGGACAGACACCTGCTGAGAGCTATTTTGACATTGAGCCTTGAGCGTTGACTTTATGACAAGGCAAGGACGACACATTTACTATCAACCAGGACGGAGGCGGTATATATTCGGGACTTCGGTACCTGACCTAACACCTTAGCTTCAAGCGTGTTCAGCCTTCTGAGACTCGAAACGATCCTCAGGGCATTCAACGCACGTTTATAGCCATACCATATGGTTTCACGTGTAGGCTATATTACAGTACAGGTATCACTCTCTTTCGGCGCGTTCAGCTCGGTCCTTCAGCGCTCGGGACATGGCGTCGAACGCATTCTGAAGCTTTGTGTTCATGAAGAACCAGAGCAGGTACGCCAACAGCCCCCCATAAAACTCCCAGGTCTCATAGATTATCTTCTGACTTTGTCCAGGGCCGCCATCTCGTAAGACCTGCCAACGCTCCGCGGTGAGCAGCCAGCGCGCTGGCGTCTGAAAGCGCCAGGCAAAGCGGAAGTTTGCGTTGTCGACATGGGTCACGATCTCCTCTGCGGTGAAGGATTTCGTTCCCGCGTCATCCATTGTTGGCGGTACGTGTAGTCTTAATTGAAGGAGGCGGCCTGGGGCAGGTTTTTGGGAGAGGAGGGGAGTTTTGTGGTTGTCGCTGATGACTTGCTGGGTGCGTCTAGTGTGGCACGTGCGGGGTCAAGTCACGGGCTCAGAAAGAGAAGAAGGGAGTACATACATGTATGGGTTCCTGCTCACAGCTTAGCCGTTAGTGAATATGATGATAGGGAACAACACACCATTCTCCGTAGGAGGCAAAGTCAAGAAGGATGTCCCAAACGTTTTGCTTTGGAGCGTCGATGGAAACTGAAGATCGAATGGTGAACACAGACTTGGTGGTCAACGTAGGGAGGGAAAGGTTTGGCCTTGACATTATCCGTTTGGAAGGAAAGGAAGAAATGGCTCGAGACTGCCTGGCCAAGGACTGTGTATATGATAGCACATGGAAGCGAGAAGGGGGCCGAGAGAGTAATGATGACATAATACCGAATCGTACCCCTTGTACTCTGTGACCATGTCAAGTCTACAAGTTAATCTATCAAGCCCTGACATCTCAAAGGCATATCAAGACGTCCTTAACTCCCGCGGAATAGATTGGCTCATCCTTACCTACGAGAGAGCTTCAAACGACCTCAGGGTCCAGGCCACCGGCAACGGTCTTGAAGATCTCGAGGAAGAATTCTCTGACGGCAGGTAATCACTTCTCCCATCATACAAGCCCCTCTTATAGAGTGGTAATGGCGGTGATTGTAGGATTCAGTATGCTTTTGCTCGAGTAACGGATCCGAACGTGCGGCCAATCGTCTCCCTCGAGTCACTTTAGATGCTCACCTCTTCAACAGAGCAAGTTACCCAAGTTCGTGCAGATCAATTGGTGTGGTGATGGCGTCCCGGAGGCGAAAAAGGGCTTATTCCACACACATTCTTCCGCTGTCGCCCGTTTCTTTCGTGGAACCCACGTCGTGATCAGCGCGCGCAACGAGGTTCATTACTTTGTCTTTCTTCGCTTTCCCTCCTTCCTGATCTAATTCTAGTCCGATGTCACCCCATCTCTGATCATATCTCGCGTCGAGTCCGCGTCGGGTGCCAAGTATTCTGCTCATAACGAGACTACGCGCAAGTTCGAACCAATCGCACCGGTTGGTACTAATTACACCCCCGTTGGCAAAGTCGATATTGCCGCCATACGCAGCGCAGCAGGGCCCGCGCCTCCACAGCCTCCCGTACCTTCTGCTCCACGTCCCTCCGCAGTTATCCCATCTGCACAAGGTTCAACCGTTCGTACAACCACCGTCGGCAGTACAGCCGCTGCCGCGCGGGTACCTACGGGCACCTGGGATGCGCCGAAGCAGGTCGTCACTGCTACACCTCCGCCTCCGACCGCAGTGGCCACTTCGCGTTCCATTCCAGCTCACTCTGCGACTGTTCCTACCTCGAACGTCCCCACCAAGCCCTCTGAAGACGATCGTATTGGCCCCGTCGTGAGTCACACGATCTATTCGTCTTCCCTATTCTCCGCTCAATTCTTTCATCTCACATAGGGTACGGCCTACACACCCGTGTCACTCCCCCCGCCCAGGAAATTAAACAATCCATTCGAGGCGCGTACTCAAGCAGCTCTGGCTTCGCAATCAGTTCCTTCTCCGCGCCCTGCAGGGGGTTCCGGTGGAAGGATGACTTGGAGCGAGCGTCAGGCGCTGGCAAGGAAGCGCGCCGAGGACGAAGAGGCGGCAAGTCGCGCCGCTGCAGCTCCGTCTGCGCCGTCTGCAGGAAGTTGGGGCGCAGCCGCAGCCGCAGCTAGTATTGGCTCTGCTGCAGCGGTCTCTTGGGAACCCGAGCCTGAGGCTACACCCGACGAAGAGCCCGTGGTACGTGAGCTTCCTGAAACTCAGCTTGGTAGATTTTTTTTTGAGCCTTGCACTAGCCACCGCCACCGCCACCACCACCACCACCGGTTGCCAGCCGTCCAGCTGAAGCTGAACTTGAACCGGAACTATTGGCTCCACCGCCGCCCCCGCCGCCCCCCGCCCCTCCAGTTGCCCCTATCGCTCAGGTTACTCTTTACACCTCGGAACCGGCGAATATCTGTCTAATGAACTATTCACAGTTGGCTCATCTGAGTCTACAGGAGCCAGAACCTGAGCCAGAAGCGGTGGCCCCCGTTTCCGCAGCTGGTGATCAAGCTCTGACAGCTGTCGCTCAGTACGATTATGACGTGCGTTGCGTAAACCAGATTTCCCACTGACCCATCCACCAACACTGTCTGTCAGGCCACCGAAGAAAACGAGCTGTCACTCGTCGAAGGCGAGCTTATTGTACAGATCGTACAGGAAGACCCAGACTGGTGGTCTGGCACCAGCGCGGATGGCACCCGGAGTGGGTTGTTCCCCGCGGCGTATGTCGCCCTCGTCGAAGCTCCCGCGGAACCTGAACCAGAGGCGGAGGCCCCCCCTCCACCTCCACCGCCGCCACCACCTCCGCCGCCGCCGCCGCCGCCAGTCGCACCAACTATCCCTGTTGCACCAGAGCCAGAGCCAGAGCCGGAAACTGCATCCGGGGGCACCTTTGCGATCGCGTTATACGAGTACGCAGGGCGATTGTTGGATCTACTTGTCCCTTAGATTGTCTGACTTCCTTTTCTCTCTCTAGTTACGATGCCGGAGAGGATAACGAGCTATCTTTCCGTGAGGGTGACAGGATCACTGAGATCGAAGCAGCCTCGGAGGAATGGTGGTCAGGGCGCGACCAGCATGGCAACGTTGGGCTGTTCCCAGGTTCGTGCTTTCTTCACCTGTTGATTGTGAGTGTGGCTGACCTGGAGTTCGGTAGCGGCTTACGTTGAGCTACAGCAGTAAATCAATAGACAGTGTGCCAAAGTTGGGGGTACAAACCGTAGATTCTGGATTCTGTAAGTCGAATGAAGGAGAAGAAGAATTATCGTTGCCCGATGTTTTTTCCGAGTTCGGGCGGCGGATCAGGCCTATCAGGCTTTGAGAGTAAACCCCGGGCCTAGTGAGGTACTCGAGTTTGGTTCCCTTACAGTAATGATTGTGTTTATATTATCGAACGCCACATCATTGCGTCACCATTATATGATCCACGTGTAACTTACCAGATGGACGTCTTCGGTTCCGCCCCGAGGTAAATCGAGGAAGCACACTTGCATCGTCTCTCGCCATTGCTTTACTGTAACTCACTCCGATAAGGTCAATGTCAGGTCAGACACGTTGTCATGTCCCTCATCTGGCTTCGTGCTGAATTTCATCTCTCAGGAAAGTCTGCGCTCGTTCTAGGCGGGACAGGACAGGTCGGGAGACACGTCCTACGCGAGGTGCTCTGCTCGACACACTTTACACGGGTGTGCGAGGCAGGGCGTCGCCTCACCCCTCTCGAGAGTTTGCCTGAGCATGTACACGCAAAACTTGACCAACGGAAGGTCGACTTTGACAGTGCGAGTGATTGGCAGGACGCCTTTCGTGATGCCAAATTTGATGTTGTCTTTATTGCGTGAGCCAAAATCATTTGGTTGGCATAACTTACACACGAACGTTTTTCTTTTCTTTTTTAAAAAAAATGTAGACTTGCGACAAATATGCGCGACGCCAAGACAAACGAAAACTTTGAAAAAGTAGACAAGGGCTATGTCCTTGATGCAGCGCGTGCGGCAAAAGTTAGCGATGCATCCCAACACCAATGTCTTGTGTACGTCTCGGTCAGTCTGTTTCCCTCCCACCGACATGGTGTCCTTTTCGCTCGTCTTTAGCTCCACCGCTGACACAATCGCGGTCGCTGGCACGGTCCACCCTCTCAAAGTCCGGCGTAGCAAACAAGGACGCGTATTCGTTTTATTCGCGCTGTAAAGCCGCAACCGAGCAAGGGCTTGCCGACATCGGGTATGCTGACACGATTGTCTTTCGCCCTGGTTTTTTGCGCAATACGAACCGGCCTGTATTTCGGCCTATTGAGGCCATCGCAGGGTGGGTGCCAGTTACATGACGCGTGCGCTCGTGCACCCTGCACAAACTTCCTGATCTACGAACAGGCCGATATTCACGGTTTTTTCACTGTTTACGGATAAACTCCAGATTAACGTGCGTCGCTCCTTATTGTGTTCTACCTTTCCTTCTGGTGTTCTACCATCTGACCCTGCTCGCACACTCCATGCGGATTGATCAACTGGGAAAGAGCATGCGCATTGCTGGCGAGCGGGGCGCATCGGGTCTCCCGCCCATCGCCGAGGCGACATTGACTAACTGGGGTTGCGCGATTTTACCGTCATCTCGAACCGGGGCGCACGCATGCTAGCTCAGCAAGATATGTAGGGCGTAACGCTGTCTTTATTTTCTGTAGATTATTGAAATTGAAGAAACGCATTACATGAGCTTGAGAGCCCGCGTACTGTATGAATATACAAACCCAGGTCAGCACCGAAAGAATGCAAGGGGGAAGAACATGGCGAGATATATATATAAGTGATGTTGGATATATGAAGCAGGCGGGCATGTATGACGGGAGAGAAAGGAATGAGCAAAAATCAGAACCATTTAAAGAGCACAACAATGCAAGCATATCTACCCATCATCTTCGTGAGTATCCTCCCACCCGTCTTCCGATCCTTCACCGTGCGATTCATCTCGCAAATCGGGTGGCAGCGGGCTGGCACTAGTTTTCGAATCCACAACCGCGCCACGGACCTTGAATGCAAATGGCATGCTCCGCCGGCGGGTCCGCGACCCATCGCCAAAATGAAACAATCCGGTGAGGCTGCGTCGGATTTTGCACCCGCGTGGTTGACGTACTTGCTGCTGCCAGCGGATATCGGAGGTGACGAGTCGAGCGATTTACCGCGTTGTGCAAGTTCAGGCGCGGATGAGGCTGTGGCAACAGAGAAGATGGAGGCAGGATCGGGGATCGAGTTCGCCGTACGTACGACTTCTTTGTGCGTGTCAGCACCATCGGTCGAAGGGCGTCGGTTAGTGGCGGGATGGAAGACTCTGTTGAAGGAGGCAGGGTCGGCATGGTCGAGGGGTAGATGGAGGGCGTAGAAGTATAAGAATGAAGCGAGCCCGGTTCCGAAACCGCAGAGGGTGCGTCTGCTGTGGGGGGCGTATAACCATCTCGAGGTGAATGGGAGGGTGTTGGGGTGGATAGGGCTTGCTCCTCCGAAGTAGGGCAGGGTTGCGAGGGGTTGCGAGGGCGGTGGGTCCAGCTGTAGGCAGTATGAATGATAGAGCGGGAAGAGAAATTGTGCATCACAGACTTGTTTGAGAATCATCTGGGGAAAGCTCCCCACCCACACTTGTATTTCTGTCAGCGTCACCATCGCTTCCACCTTCTACACCACCCTCGTCGCCAGCTGGACGGCCTTCCATCTCCAGAAAGGATCCTTGCATATCAGCTGGCTGTCGTGGAAAGGAATATCCGGCCAGCACAGGTTCCTTGCCCTTCTTGCTGTGGCTCTTGGTCCGCGCCCTGCGCGCACCAGATTCTTTCCGCGTGGTCGAGTGGGTGCGGACGCTAACGGATGCAGGGAGACGCGAGCTCGCCTTACTCCTGCGGCTACTGCGCTTTCGGGCGCGGTCGCGCGGCTTACCTGGCTCGCTATTGACGACTGCCTGTCCAAGGGGGTGTTTGTCCCTGGTGTCATTGGCGACGAGTGGTGGGGTGAACTGAGGGCAGAGGGCGGGGCGCTCGAACTTGAAGAGTGTTCAGTACGCATCAATGTAAGACGCGCCTGAGCAGCAACCGCCTTTCCAGTCACATCGACGAGTTCTGCGCGCGAAATCATGGTGAGATCAATACTCGCCCCGTCTTGAATCGCGTCGTCCTCATCGGGATGGCCATCGTCGATCACGGAGTCGTCCAAGCTAGTAGTGATCTTTTCGTGCAGGTCGGGGGCGACGGCCTTGAGTTTACCGAGTTCGGCCGCCTGCTCCACTGCGACCTTCCAGGCCTCGTCCACATCACCGCGTAGAGCAGCGATCTGTGAACGCGCCTTGTCGAGGTCACGTGTACGGCGCGCATAACTCGCATTGAGCTTACGCAGCGCAACGGCAAGGGCGCTCGCGCGATGGGTGTCCCGGGCAGTAGTGAGCTGGGTGCGGTGGACTGCAGAATGCAAGAGATCCTGTGCGTGCATATCGAGGTTGGATAGCGTGCTGCTGAGTTGTCCGAGCAAGTCACTGTCCGCGCCGGATGCTGCGAGCGCCCGCAGCAACATGTTGCGGCGGTGTGCCTCAAAACGCCAACGTGCAGCGGCAGTATCCCAGGAGTGTTCGATACGGGCAGCATCTTCAGGCATCTGTGTGTCAATGATGGCCAGTGGGAGCAGGCGGATGAACTGTTCCTTTGCACTGTCGCGAATGGCGCTTGAGACGAGAGTTTGAAGCTCAGACGATGTAAGGGTCCAGTGAGCAGTGTCGAGGGTGAGAAAAGTGTAGGGAAGGGGTCAGGTGTGAGATTCATTTGGGCTGCAGGAAGAGCGATCAAAGGAACAGTGGTCGAAGAAACTGTAGCTTGGGAGGGTTTTCGAGGGACAGGGCTTGTCATGGGTGATGGGAAAAGAGTGGGTGTCCCTGAGCGAGAAGTTACCGGTGCAGATGATAACTGGTTGTTCATGGGGTGGTCTTGGAGAGGCAGATGGCTACGAGAAAGTAAGAGTGGTGTTTGAGATGTATCTGGGCTCGGAGACGTTGAAGAGTGGGGAGGTAACGGCTGTCTTGGATCGACTGGAGACTCTGTTTGACGGTCGAGAGCTGGCTGGAGGAGAGGTGTTGATGGAAGAGGGTCGGATGAAGGAGAGGGAGAGAATGGGTCAGACAACTGAATATCTGATCCGTGAGCAGTTACGGTCCAGGCAGGAGCGGGATCTGAGGTGGGTCATGGTCCTGTTGGAGAGAGGGATCATAATCTTTTGATGTGTCTTCAAGGGATGATCGCTGAGAGAATGCGGTCTGTTTTCGCGTTCTAGGACCAGCGGGGAGACGAGGGCGAGGGCGAAGCATGGGAGACCTGGAGGACTCTAAAGGTTGGGGAGGAGAAGATGGAGATGAAGGACAGGATATACCAGTGCCAGTGGTAGTAGTAGCGGTAGTGATTGTAATCCCTTGGCTGTCAGCACTGTCAGCCATGGCTGAGCCTGAGGCAGATGATGATGCGATGATGAAGTGGTGGCCGTGGGAGTCTCAGCCACATAACGCTTGCCCCTCGCAGCTCCAGCCTTTCTTGTTGGCGCAGGCACTCCGCCTGCATCTAGATCGACCTCGACTTGCTACCAGGCTAGGAGCAGGAGAGGATAAATGAGTTAGGGGGTGACCACGTGGATGCGGATGGTGACACCGAAGTAGAAATGATCGTACGTGTGCCCAACATGTCTGTCTCAATCACCAAGTCTTTCACAAAACTCAACGTCAGGGATTTTCCTTACTCTATTCCGCTGGCACTAACTTCGTTTGACTAGATCGCTGCGATACCTGCGACACCTATGGAGCTCGCTATTCCAAACTGCGCGACTAGGGGTCGCATCATGTTCTACGGTTTCAGAACAACCGAGGACTGGCTCATTGATTACGCGATAACACACAGAGCCACCTATGGCATCCGTGTCACGGAGTCCCGCATACTGAATTTAAACTACGCGCTCAATATTCTACAGAGACAGACAGGGATCAATCAACTCAGGCTGAAAACAGTTCTGCCTGAGAATACACCCATCCCCCCTGCTCCTCAAGAAAACCGACGAATCGGTCCCTTGCCGGAAGCTGGGCCTCCCATCGTCGCAGTCTGCTCCAACCTCGGCAGTTCATTTCACAAGCGACCGAGTCAGGCGCAGGTGGACCATTTGAAGAAGATTTTGGGTGGAGACGAACCGAAGTGGTGGATCAATGATAGTGATTAGTCATGATGTTGTTTGGGGATTGCGCAACCGCTGTATGTATACGCTCCATATGCAATGTATTCTTTCATTTGCATCTGCGAGTACTGTCGCGTCGAAGGTAGTGTTGTTCTTGTGAAAAGGGTGACTTGGCCCGGTAGACCCCCTCCCCCCACCTCGGGCTAATTCGATAACAACTCAGGTGAATTTGCTCCATTGCTGCCAGTGCACCCTTGCGTTTGACGGTCGGTACCTTCTCGTTATTGAGCCCGAGCCGGCAAATTGGTTGCATCAACCGGATCAACAGCCAATAACAATCCCAATGGGAACCATTGGTGCACCACCTGTATACACAAGAGTTCTTATTGAGTTAGCCTGAGATGGGGGGAGGGGGTGTACCGGGCCAAGTTGCCTTTTTCACTGCCTGTTGGGCTGGCCCAGGGTTGTCATGATGATGGGTTGGACCCGGCATCTGATGAAACTCAGCTATTGGAGTGAGACAATGAGGCTAGAGTGAATAGTAAGTAACTGAGAACTAAGGCCTTGTATGGCAACACATGTAAATTGAGATTTAGCCAAATCTCAATTTACATTGCCATGTTGCCGGGGCTGAGTCTGAATTACTAGCAAGGAAACCCCAACCCTAGTCATTGAAATATCGTATTTATGCACACATC